>RCIC01000017.1:335000-855000 GCA_018883505.1 Ceratosolen fusciceps
AAGAGACATGCCATTCAGGGTATTACCGGTGTGATTTATCCGAAAATGAAATTTTTGTCGGTCATTCAAGTTCCGCATAAATACGCCTAGAGACTTGCCACTTGCTTCGTATTTATAGCGCACCGAGACATTTCACTGACATTCGCTCCTTCCATTCATTTTTTCGTATTCTGCGATTACGTTAAACGGAGACAGAAAAGTCGCACTCGTCGTGGCTCGGCTTATCGGTAAACTTAATCGACCCATTTTTCCTTTACTATGCTCTCCTCCAATTACAACGATTGCAATAACGATAAAAACGATTTAATATAACGAGAAGAAGAAAAAAATAAAAAAGAATAATAACGTTAATAATAATAATAATAATGATAATAATGGCAATGACAATGACAATGATCATGATGACGTTAACGATAATGATAATGATAATGATTATGATGACGTTAACGTTAACGATAACGATAATGGCAATAATGATAATGGTAATAATGATGATGAATAATAATAATAATAATAATAATAATAATGCAATTAATGTTTAGGTCTTCTCGAGGTGGTGCTTTGCTTGCTTGTAAAGAAGGCTTGTAAAGAATATCGCCAATAGTGTTCGTTAATTGTTTTATCGTACATTGTGAAAATAGCTCGAGTTTAACGTAATTGCAAAATGACTACTCATAAGCTCGTCACGCTCACGTTAATGCGAAAATTTTGACTGGCTTTTTTAACAATCATTTACAAGTGGTCACGATCTACGAGACTCTTTTCTTAAATTTGTTTCTTTTTTTCTCGATAGGAAGGCACTTTCTACTTTTTTCACGTCGTTTTTTTTTATTTATTTTTTTGTTTTGTTTATTTTTTATTTTTTATATTTATTTATTTATGTATTTATTTATTTATTTATTTATTTAATTATTTATTAATATTATTTTTTCTTCATTATGTTTGTTTGTTTTATTTGTTTGTTTGATGGTATTTCTTTGTTTGCGCTCAGTTTAGTTTTGTTATGCTCTGTTTTATACATACAATATCGCTAAATCGCACTCTCAATCTCTTTCTTTATCCATTCGTAATCGCGGTATTGATCAATTATCGCTCCGAATTTGGCTGCACGCTCACGAAATTCTTTTCTCTTGAATGACGAAAAACTCCCCCTCCCCCCCCAACGGCTCTCTTCCTTTTTTTCTTTATTATTTTATTGAACACATTGTGAGCCTAGACCTGTAATAGACCTTATAATTTCAAGACCGAGGTCACCTCCCGAGACTTCGATTCATCCAAAGTAAAAAAAATAGCTGCTAGTATATCACCTCGGCTCGGCTACGGCTACATTTTTATTTTATTCATTTATTTATTCATTCATTTAATTATTTAATTAATTACTTTTTTTTTATTTATTTTTTTCTATTTTTTTTTTTTTTTTTAAAGCTCGAAAAACAGTCCCAGAATCTCTTACTTAATTTCTTAGCCAAAAGATTTCATTTAATTTTTCGACTCGATTTCTCTCTTTCGTCATTCGTCGTCAGGTAATGAAATAATATCGAACGCATTTAACAAGTCTGAAAGCGGGCCCGAAACTCATTCAATTACTAAATCAAGGCTCGCGCGGACGACGCGCGTAAGCGCGGGGGGGTTGAAATTTAAAAATTAAAAGACAGCGTCGTTTGTTGTTTCGAGTATTTCCGAGCAAATAAGTATAACGTAATGCATAAAAATTGTCTCCCCCCTCGCTTAAAGCTCTCTTTGTATCAAGAATATTGTTTATGTAATAGAAAAGGGGAAGCCAGTTATCTCTCGGATACTTGCCTCTGTCGCAATAAAAATCATTCTATTAATCATGCGCCGTCCGTTCACTTTAATTGCTAATCCTTCATTTTCTCTTTACCTATTCGTAATTAAAGAAAGACATCTCGTGTCGTTAGAAAGACAAGTGTAAAAAAATCTCGTAAAGCGCGACAACCAGGCTATTTTCGCTTATAATTTCTCACACTCACGAAGGTCACTTCAAATTTTATGTTTTCCGTTCACAATCCTTGTTCACTCTCTCTCTCTCTCTCTCTCTCTCAATCTGGTTTTTCCTCCCGCTGTTTTGTTCATTTCCCTCTTGTACAAATACAAAGCTTGATAATGACCTAAACTCGTAAATGCAATTACACTCTCATTTTTTTTAGCGAAATATTTTCATTTTACTGAATATATCGGGCAAAGGCCTCGCGTGCTTATTTTTTTTTTTTTTTTTTTTTTTTTATTTTAATGTACGCTGTTTTGTTTGTTCGTTCGTTTGTTTGTTTGTTTGTTTGTTTGTTTGTTTGATTGTTTTTATTAAATTTTAATCTGGAGATATCTAAATAATAAAAAAATTAATTCTTTATCGCCCTCCACTCTTTTATTATAAATTTGTTTATTTACGTAATGATTTTTAGGAAAATTAAGCGCAAGACGTGTTTACGCGCGCGTGTACTGTATATGCGTGTGCGTGGCGCGTGTGCGTGTTCGTGTTCGTGTTCGTGCGTGTCAGTTATTTATTTTTAGAAAAATTTTGAAAAATAGTTTGACTTTTCCGAAAAGAAGCACTGGTAGGCGTTCCTTGAGCATCGGTCGCGCGCTCTGTCCTTCATTTTTTGCTGTTTAAACTTTATTCGTATCTCATGCATCAGCGCCCATTCGCTCGGCCTATTCGCTCGGTCCATTTGTTCGTGTGCAGCATTCGCCTAGTAGCACTCGGCCGCAGTCTCGCTCCCAGGCACGCATTCGCGCAATCCCTTTATTTTTATTTAATGTCATTTGTAAGCCCTAAACCTTATAATTTTTATACTTGGCATACCCCAAATATGGCAGGAAGGCAATACTTAATAACGCGTACTTTAAATTTTTTTTTTTTTTTTCCCCCTTCACAATCGTCACCTACTCATCTTATTCCTATTATTCTTATTCTTCTTATTCTTAAGCTTAAGCTTATCCCGCCCTCTTTCCCCACCTCCTTCGCAACCTCCTCCGCAACCTCCTCCGCAACCTCCTCCTCCTCCTCCTCCTCCTCATCCTCCACCGTCCGATCCTCCCACCCTCCGCATCCTCCCACCCTCCCTGCGTGCACTCCTGCCGAAACGGCGGGAATACCGTTGGCCTCCGTAATTATTTATTTTCCATTATTTTATGCTTTTTCTCCGTTGTTTTGTTTCTTACCGTTCAATAGATTAAGAAATTTTGTACATTTGGTAGCACCGGGATGGGTTGAGTATACACCGTTTCGAGTGAACTCCCCTCCCCGCCGTGCTACTTAGCCCTTTAAATAGCCGTAATTATATAGTATTTAGTATGCAGTGGTGGGACGCTCGTTATATCGGCGTCACCTTCATTTCTACAAAATCACAAAAATAAGCTTTCACGAAGGGTCGAGTCACCATTCTTTTTCGTCTCCGGCTCTACGTGGACAATGAAAGAGCAAAGTTTTTCTCGAGTATTGAAAGGGCAGATCGCGGGGGAAGGGGCTGAGATGGGGGGTGGCGGGGACGGAGGGGAGCTCGAGTTGGATGCTTAACGGGATGGGGTTATTGGGGTTATTGGGGTTATTGGGGGGAGGTGGGGGACTTCGAATCGGGATTCCCTCGTCAGGGTATCGACCACTGTCGTCATTATTCATTATTAATTGCTCATTATTCATTAATTATAATTAATTATGGTTATGGCGGATATGAGCGGCGGGGAGGGGGCGACGGGAACAATGAGAGAGGCTGAAGAGGCAAGTGTAAGAATGGTGGCCATCGATGGGTTGCAATGGTGGGACAGCGACTCGACATCGCATTACTTTACTCAGAAAGTGAAAAAAGCTGTTGCTCGATCTGGCTTTGGATTATCGATCCGTGTGTGTGTGTGTGTGTGTCTTTCGCTTTCACGCCACCACCCCTCAACGGACTGCTCTCTCTCTCTCTCTCTCTCTCTCTCTCTCTATCTATCTATCTATCTCCGTCCATCTCTGAATCTTCAGTCCTCAAGGGCTCCAAAGGAGTCGCGTAGTTTATGTCCTTACTCACTATTATACATTTGGCGTTATAACGTATGGTACTGTCTATGCATTTAGGTATAAATTATGTAGTACTTGCACCTGCATTACACCCCGCTGGTTACAAAAGGCCCCAGCACAGGCGTACTCTGTTTCTCTTTTCTCTCTTTTCGCTCTTTCGCTCTTTCGCTCTTTCGCTCTTTCGCTCTTTCTACATACACATGCGATATCTATTCGTACATTGTCCAAACGATAGGACTATGACTACCTATAATTGGAAATATATCGCGGAGGCGCGACAGAGTCCGTGCGCCTCCGACCGCCGCCCCCCTCCCACCCCCCTCCACCCCCGTTACCGGTTCGCCAATACTCGCGCTACTGTCGCTTTACCGTTCGGGGGTCGCGGCGACGTCCTTAAAAAAGAAGCAAAACAGAAAAAAAAAAAAAAAAAAAAAAAAACGAGATAAAAAAGAAAGGAAGGAGCGCACGTCTAGTAGTCGCTCATAGGTTTTCTTCGTATATTTTCTTTTTGATTGTAAGCCTCCGTCGTCTTTTGATCCGAGCTCGGCGAACTCGGCGCTTCGGGCCCCGTCTTCTATCACGGGGTTATCCTATCTCCATCCCCTACCCCCCTTTCTCTCTCTGTCTCTCTCACTCATTATTTTTCTCGATTAATACATCGGGTCGGGGCTTTTTTACCGATTCCGTAGATCTGCGCCTGCCCCCCCCCCGGCCCCTGGACCGTCGGCCAAGTTGGCCGACGTGCCGGGGAGCCATGCAGATAGGTAAGAAGTAGTAAGTGGGATGGGTGGACGGGCCCCGAGTGCCCCGCGCATCCCTCGGACTCTCGAGGCCGTGTCTCCCGCCTCGCCTGTGGCAGTGTCATTATCCGTATTACCCCCGGCCCCGACGCCCCGGGCCCCGAGCGGGCCCGGTGCACGGCTATCAGGGCGCAAGGGCTTATATGTTGAAGAGGCGCTCGGGCATCGCCTGGCTTAGCCTCCTGTAGTCGAGTCCGTCCGGGGGTAGCATAATCGCGGCGTCGGCCATCGTGCCTGGAAGAGGGTCCGCGAGCCGGCCCCCGTACCGGTCCTACTATTCGCACCGCGAGTCCGTAAGGGGTTCGAGCTTGACGGCGATCTTCTCCTTTTCCTTAAGGGCCACGTGCGAGCTCTTCACGAGGTCCGAGATGTCCTCCTGGAAAAGCGTCTCCGGCCGGGGGCTGACGAAGCTGCGCGCGGGCTTGTAGGTCATGCCGCTGACGCCGATCCCGACCTCGACGCTCGAGGCCAAGTGCGAGGGATCCATGAGGGCGCCCAGGGGACTCGCGAGGGGCGACTCCATAGGGCTCTCGGGTGGGCCCCCGGAGCCGGGACTCCCGAGCCCGAGATTCAACGGCGAGTTCCCGTGGTTGCTGCTACCACCCCCGGCGCTACCGCCCCCGAGGCCTGGCGTTCCCGCACCAGGTAACATCACCCCGGCTCCGTTATTGTTATGGTGATGATGATGGTGATGCTGCTGATGCTGCTGGTGCTGTTGCTGCTGCTGCTGCTGATGCTGCTGATGCTGCTGATGTTGGTGCTGCTGGTGCTGCTGATGCTGCTGATGCTGCTGATGCGGATGCTGGTGTTGCTGATGCTGCTGATGCTGTTGCTGCTGCTGCTGCTGTTGTTGTTGTTGCTGCTGTTGCTGGCTCGCCTGCTGCATAGCAGCCTGGAGGTTCGAGGAGAGGTTAGACGAGAGGCTCGTAGAGAGGTTCGTCGCAAGCATGTCGTGTTGCTGGGAATGGGCAGCTGCGACCATACTGCACATCTGGTGTCGGAGACCTGTCGGTAAGAAGCGAAGGGGGTTTCAGAGGGTCGTTGAGAGCTCATCGTGTCCTAACGCCTCGACAGCCCGGCGGCGTCACTGTCGGGGCGGAGGGGGCGGAGGGGGCCCGGTGTCACGACAGTGTACGTACCTTGGGCGACAGCGGCAACCGCGGCCGCGGCCGCGCTAGGGCTGACGGCTCCCTCGGGGCCGTTGCACGCGCCGTAATTCGCCAGGGCGGGGTACATGGTGGTCGGTTCTTCCTTGACGATGTGGGGGGAGTGTCCGTCGCGGAACACCACCGCTCGGATGACGCCGCGGATGTGCTCGTCCGGCCAGACGCCGAGGAGGATCCTCTGAGGCCTCCCCCGGCCCTTCGGTCGCAAATCTGCAAAATCACATTGTACGATCAGTGAGTATTGGTAAGCAGATACGTGAGGCTGGTCTCCCCTAAGGATCCGGGGTTCTTAAGGACAGGTGTCGTTGGATAAATTACGAGGAAGCATCGCTCGTAATTGCTCGTAGTCGATAGCGTCAGAGGCTGACCGGACTGACCGGACTGACCGGACTGACCGGACTGACCGGGATGACCTGGATGACCGGGGCTCGATGATCTCGCGAACAAGTGCGAATTGAAACGACGCCAATCTCGCGAGTTAAGTTTGTGCTTAGATTACGAAATTAAACTTTATAGAACTTAAAAACGTATCATTAATCAAGGAGCTAAATATACATTAGCCATAAAGCTCGCTAGACTGTCGCCTCAATTATACAGCTTAGAACGAGCAGTTATTAAGTAGTTCTAAATGAGGAAAAACGATAATGAATTCATTTTATGGTGTTCCGGATTGTATACTTTCGAACAATCTCGTACGAGTCCGTGAGAGAGAGTGGGAGAGAGGGAGAGAGAGGGGTGAGAGAGAGAGAGAGAGAGAGAGACAGCATCACCAACCACAATAGCCTCTCGACTTCCATCTACTTTATTTTTATTATTATTATTATTATTGTTATTGCTATTGTTGTTGTTGTTGTTATTGCAGCAGATATTAAATTGAAGTAAGCGTAATAAGGGCGTGAATTCGGGGTTATTGGGGTGGAGCTGCGGATGTTCGGTAGGTGCCGGGTATGCCGATCGGCAGGCTCGAGCGACAGAGGAGGGAATGATCGAATCAAGAAAGGAGTGTAACGATGCAGGGTGGAGAGTCCCGGGAGGCGCTCCGATGCAGGGTGGAGAGTAAGAGGGTGAACGAGGAGGAGGGGGGTGGGGCGGGCGAGAGGGAGGGAATCGGGGCGGTCGCTGAGGCGATAGCTAGGAAAGTTAAAGATAGTTGCGGCTGTTAGCGCTGGACGTTAACGGCGCGTTTCGCCGGGGAACAATAAAATAACGAAGGAGAGCGAGTAAGTAAACACAATGGCCGTCAAATCGAGTAACCGCAGAGGAGAACGAGCCTTAATACGTCTGCGCGCCGAGCGACTCGCTCTTTCGCCTCAGACGAGGCTCCATGTGTAATTGTACCTTTTACGAGCGAGGCTAAATTCACCGAGATCTGCACGGAGAGAGCGACCGATGCGTGATGAGGTGGGCAGGGGAGCGTGGTGATGGGGGGATTGGAGGGGAGGTGCAGAAGCAAGAGAGGCATACTCGCGTCCTGTTGCACCGCGGCCTTTTCTTTTCTCGGTTACACGTACAAGTACGCTTTCAAAGGCAGTGCGCGTAAGAAAGAGTACGGGTGACAAAGTTTCCGAGGGAGAAAGCGTGCGTGCGTGCGTGCGTGCGCGCGTAGACGTGGGAGTGAGAGAGTGCTGGGAGGGGGAGGGGCCAATCGACGAAACGAGCGAATGGAATGGATGCGAGAGAGGGAGAGAGGGAGAGGGAGAGAGGGGAGAGAGAGAGAGAGAGCGAGATCTTTTGCTATTTATAAACGTCGCGCATTGAAATTTTCTTCTTATTCCGTTAATGACTCCATTTCGGTTTTAAATTACACTTACCGGCTCCACCGTCGGCGCTCGGTCCCAGCATGTTATGTACTCGGTTCGCGTAAAGTACGAACGTCGGATATGGAATATCGTATTTCCTGAAAAAGTAATAGAAATGTATAACGTACGAGGTCAGCAAATGAGAATAAATAAATTAAATATATTAAATAAATTAAATAAATTAAATAAATTAAATACGAGTAATGGGGAATAATTATTAATTGTCAATAACAATAAGCGGCGATTGGGGATTACGAGGACGCTTGCCGAGCGCCGAGTGTCAATCGCTCAGCCACCGGAAGTGCATCGGTCGACTTAAGGACCGTCAGCAGTTACTCGCAGCATCATCTCACAGCATCTCCCAGCAACTCCGAGCAGTAGCATTTACCTTAGGGTGGGGGGGGGCACCGATTCTTTTACATTCTTTTATCGATTTCATTAGCCGGTTCACGGCCAAACGTATATATCATACATCTCTCGCTAATCTAATGCTTTGGCTCGCCATTATCAATCATCGTTTTCACAAAGCGAACTGCTTTAACTGCTTTCTTTCCCATCCCCCCCCCCCCCTCCGCCATTTCGACGTTACGTAATACCCCATACTACTACGTATGGGGACGTTATTGTCGTCAAGGTCTTTAGGGTAGGCCCGCGTTCGGGAAAACTCATTCAACGGGATCGGCAAGGAAAAGAAAAGTATTAAGTCATTTCGTTCACGCGAAAGCCACGCCTTCGAGCCAATGACAATACAAGCAAAAGACATTATTATTTACTTTCTCAATACCGCGAATGAAACCATTTAATGCAAGTTTTTTCTTTTCTTCTTCTTTTTTTTTTTGTTTTAATCTCTCTTCTTTATCATTTTTTTTTTTTTTTTTTTTTTTTTTTGTCTTTTTGTTCCCCTCCCTTTGGTTCTGTTTTAATTGTCTTTAATATATCTAATGAAGATAAAGTAGCATTAAAGGGATAAAAAGAGCGGCTGCGCCAATTACAATTACATTATACTTTTATTTTTTTTTTTTTATCCTTTGGCTTGTATGAAGATTATTATATAGCATTATTGAACGAGATACAATATAAAATAGCCTTTACTTTATTATGTAACGTGCTTTTTCCTATTTTCATTACCCTCGATATTATTAACTACTCTTTATTCCATGTACTTTCTGAATACGTAGCAGCACCAGCGCAGCACCAGCAGCACCACAGCAGCCGCGCTGCCTACTTACCGCTCATTATCGTCATTGTGATCATTATCGTTATCATTATTACTGCTGTTGTCGTTGTCGTTGTCGTTGTCGTTGCCATTCTTATATTATTGCAAGTTTTTAATAATTTTATTTGGTTTTTCCCTTCAAAGTTCGTGAAATAAATTCGCGCGAGAACGTAAATTAGAACGGTAATAACATAATTTAATCAAGTTATTATATGTGCAATTAACTTCGACCTGAAAAACGTAGGTTATATTTTATAAAAAGAACTGGCCTACAAAATTGTAATTAACAATTTTACAAGTGAGCATAGTATGCGCTGTAATAATCCTAGAGGGGACTGGAAAAAAAAAAAAAAAAAAAAAAAAAAAAAAAAAATAATAAGTGCGTAAAGTTTGCCTCGAACAACAAACAAAAGAGAAAACGAAAACGAAATAAAAAATGAATGAAAAGTAAAGAAAAAAGAAATGGAAATAATAAACACGTAAGAGTAAAAAATGATTAGAATACGAGAAGCGTCAAAAAAAAAAAAGAAAAAAAAATAAACATAAAAAAGAAAAAAAGAAATTGCGCATAAGGCGCAAGAAGCGAAGGCGTAAGGGGAGGGGAGGGGGGAGAGAGAGTCGAAACGTAATTCTGGAGTTTCGAAGAGAATTCAATCGGTTTTATTGAATGTATAAATAATTGTTGGTGAACGCAAGCCTTCGTGTACAGTTTGCTTTCCTTTCTTTTCGTTTCGATGTTGTTGTTGTTGTTGCTGCTGCTGCTGCTGCTGCTGCTGCTGATGCTCATGCATAAAAGTGACATGAGGTTGTAATGACATTACTTAAATAGTTATCTTAGTTGAGCGAGCGTTTCGAGCGCCCGTAAACATTAGTTAATTGTCTATATTCATGCACAAATTTTTACGACGACTCGGCCGATTCGAAATGCGCAATCATAATTCCGTCCCTCCTCCTCCTCCTCCATCCAACCCATCCAACCCTCCGATCCTTAACCTCGCCGTTCCCTTCGCCGCCTACCCCCCACCCCACCGACGGCCCGTCATCTACTCTGCACACAATTGATTTATTTACAGTATCATTATAAAAATTTACATCTCGTATTTCAATTTTTAAAAGCTCCTCACAGCCTCTCCAGCTGCGCCGTATAAAGTAGCCCTAATCTACGGTATTCTAGCCGACGATAAATTCACCTCCCGCCCCCGCCCCGCCGGCCCGCCCCGCCACGGGCATTAATGATTCTATTGTAGGAATATGAATGGCGGGCCCAGAGAGACGGTGGTCCAATAACCCCGATAACCCCAATAACCCCCATGCTCCCCCCCGACCCCCCTGCCCCCTAATAGCTGCCTCGAAGGGAGGGGGCGGGATTCCGATGACGCCGTAATCGCGAAGGCGTCCACGTGATAAGTAAGTAAAGGAGGTAAGTGAATTAATTACCTGGCCGCTTGGCTCAAGGATAGGCCCTCCTTGAGTACGCTGAAGATCGCCTCTGCCATCGTTTCCGGTCGCCAGGACTTTAGTGGGCCCCGCTCCCGAAAGCGCAGGTTGTGCACTAGACTCTGATTGGTGTTCCAACACTTTTGCCACATCGACTGCAACTGATACTGATAACTGTCTGCTGGAACAACCCCCCGAAATTCAGGGAAAACGTATTACTACCAGATACAGGGACAACATCACGGTTATGCATTTATTTTATCATTTTATTGTTCCTCTATTATTTCCTTCTTTCTCTCTTTCTCTTTACTTCCTTCGCTATTTATTATCCAAGCATACGTATTCACGTATTCGGACGCACACCCTCAGACGCATGCGGGTGACGCACAAGACAAAATGGCACGTTTATGTGCAAGGTATTATTTTTTTTTTTTTTTTTTTTTTTTTTTTTTTTTTTTATTTTATTTTTTTTTTTAAATTGTAAATTGTAAATGTTAATGAGGCTGGTTCGCAGTGTGGTGTTCTGTGTCTGTCAGAGGATCACAGCTCGTGAGACGAATTCTGCCTTTCATCATCCGTACGAAACTTATATCTCTAATACATATTGTTCTTTATGCGTTCTTATTATTATTATTATTATTATTATTATTATTATGATTATCATTATTATTATCATGATTATCATTATTATTATTATTATCAGTGTTATTATGTATTATTAGCTTTTATTGTTGTCTATGATATTCATTTCATGTCTCGATCGTATGTATTAAAAGCCGCAGAGGTTTTAAGTAATTCGACGGCAATTATAATATTTCAGAATAACGTTACTTTATTTAATACAGGTACCTTGGACTGGCTTGGGCGTCTGAAAAAGAAGAAAATAAGAGACAAAATTGTAATGCGATAGAAAAAATGGAATATTCAAATTGATTTGAGAACGTTGGTTTTATGGAGGGGGTCGGGGTTATTGGGGGTGCGGGTGGGGCGTAAGGTCGATGAAAAAAAAATCGAGACTCTAAATGTTCCGGACAACGGAATTGATTTTTTTTTCTTTTTTTCATATATATCCATATATATATATATATATATATATATATATATGTATGTATATATATGTATATATATGTATATATGTGTATATATGCGTGCGTGTGTGCGTTCACATTGTTGCTTACAAAAGTTTTATGTTCGGCAGCTTGGGTTTCGTTCGAGTGACAACAGAACGTGAGAATAATTATCGTTCCGTAGTGAAATTATGAAGGATATGGTGGCGGTAGCGGTAGCGGTGGTAGTAGTAGTAGTAGTAGTAGTAGTAGTAGTAGTAGTAGTAGCACTAGTAGTGGTTGTAGCGCGCTAATGACAATAGGGACGATGGGGGTTTTGCGTTGGCGACAGGGTATTGCGCGTAGTCTTAAAAATAATTCGATTATAAGCGTTAAGGGTCGTTAACGATTCGTTGCATCGGAGGACGGATAAGAGATGGTGGGAAAATCCCCTCCTCGGGGATCGGCGACACCGGCTTGGCCGAGCAGCACTAGGAGGCAGACGTGCGTCGGGAGCACAAGCCGCGGCCACGCTCGGCACCGATGGCCCCGATCCGCAGCGATTATTTAACTGTTAAGTCATTACGTGTAATTAGGCCTCCTCCAATTTCACCATTACTACAATTAATTGGAAAGACGTAGACGGGCGGTTCGCCGAGGACGCCGATCCAGCGTCCGCGCCGTCGCGGACTCGCGGTGCGACGGGTATAGGGTACGGGTACGGTGGTCGGCGGACGGGGGGAACGGGGAACGGCGGCTTATTCGCTGATTCGCTAATTCGCTGATTTGTCGTCGTCGTCGTCGTCGTCGTCGTCGTCGTCGTCGTCATCGCCGTCCTCGCCGATGTTGCTACTGCTGCTGCTGATGCTGCCGCTGCTGCTGCGGAGAAAAAGAGCCACGTCGAGTCTACGCACTAATTCCTTATGAAATCTTAATACGCCACGCGATTGTTCGGATCCGACGCGTCGAGCTCTTGGCTCCCTCTTTCCTAATTCCATATAGATATTTCTCTGCGTGGCCTTTATGAATTTTATAAATTTTTTGGACTTGAGCCGCAGCTGCGGAAGAGAGCGAGTGATTCGTAACCCGATTACAAGTCAATTTACCCTCATCATACTACTTTCCTTTCTTTTTTTCTTCTTTCTTTCTTTTTTTTTCTTTTTTTTTTCTTTTTTTTTTTACTCGTCCCGACTTGTTACAATCTCAATTTTCCAACAGTCGCTTTGTTCCTCCTCCTCCACCTCCTCCTCCTCGTCCAACTTCAACCACCCCCCCACCGCTGCCGCCCCGATAAATCAGTTCCCCCCCCCTTTTCCCCAGTTATTTTTATTCGTCGTCCTTGTCACGCGAATGTCATCGTAGTCGCCGTTGTTGTTGTTGCTGTTGCTGTTGCTGTTGCTGCTGCTGTTGCTGCTGCTGCTGCTGCTGCTGCTGATGCTGCTGCTGCTCTCGTTGTTATCGTTCTTATTATCGTTGACTCCTTATCCGGCAATTGATCAGAGGATAAAAATTATTTACGAGCAGGTCGCGGCATTAAGCGAAATGTCACTTCACCGGCTACTGAATCCCCTACACACACATCGCCCCTCCACTCGCTCAAATCCACTTAATGCCACAAAAATAAAAAAAAAAAAAAAAAAAAAAAAAAAAAAAAAATGTTCAAAGACCTATTAATTATTTATAAGACCTTCTCTAACTCTTCTCCGTCTCCTTCTCCTCCTCCTCCAACCACCCCCCCCCGCCCGACGCCACCGTCACCGCCGACCCCCGGTCCATCAGTCCGCCCTTATATACATATATTTTTCCATCAGCACGAAACGGAGCCCATTGTAAAGAGCAGCATAATCACATACATTTAGAGTACGTTTGGTAGGTATAAAAGCCACTCGGTTCATTACGACTTATGCTCTAATGGCGTTTTCGACAAAATGCTTGTCACCGGAACGCGGAGCCCGCCCGGAGTTATTTACGATCCGAGGTTGCGCGCCCGCTCCTTGTCCCTGCCACCGAGTTAGTTATTTGACTCGCTGTCTTTCGGCGAATGCGAATGGGCTCCATGTCGTAACGATAAAGTGTCAAATTTACAAAGTAAACGGGTCCGTAACGTAACGTAACGTAACGTAACGGCCGCCCTTTATTCCAAATGAATCCTCCCCACCCCCGCCCACCACCTTTGCGAATAATTGTGAAAATGCTGTAACGCGGAGCGACGGATGGGATATTATGATACATTATTGACAATTGCCACACAATCTCGCAATATTTTATTCGTCCATCATTTATTTATTAATTCATTATTACTATACGTAGAGGCAGGTTATACACAGTGGGTACGTATCCTTATTGTTTTTATCGAGGCTCGGCGGAACATTCGATAAATGACTTTCTCGTTACGCTTAAGGTACGTATAAGGCTACATTTACATATTGTCAATTACTTGTCTAATAAAACGTACGGCCGCTTTTCGTTTAGTCTCATGACTAAACCTACCGTCTCCTCCCCTTATCTTTTTAATCTTAAAAAATATAATATCCTATAATATAATAATGCTCGTCACGTAGTGGGCTGTCTACACAACTTATCCTAATTGGTCCTTTATTTATTTATTTATTTATTTATTTTTTTTTTTTTTGTTTGTTTGTTTTTTTTTTTTTTTTTTTTTTATACATTCGATGCGTTATTGTTTAAACATAGTATTATAAAGATTTATACAGTCGATAAGGAATGTCGTTGTTTCAGTTTTTTTTCTTTTACACACACATATATATATATATATATCTTTATGCGCACAGATAATATCGTTCCCATTTAATAGTCAAGGCACTGGAAGCATGAGAAAACTCAGAAAATACGAACAATAGAGTTATCGATAGGTTATTGAACAACAAGTTCTAGGCACGGATATCACCGGAAGTCACACGTCTTTGCCCCTTCTCGATATACATACATACGTATATATATATATATGTATATACGTATGTATGTATGTATATATATATATGTGTATATGTTTATTATTATTATTATTTTTTATTTTTCGTCTCGTTTAAATCTAATAGTTTCCGACGCGAATCACAATTTTATCGATAATCGATGATCACCATTACGACAAAGATAATTCTAGAGTAGGGGAATTGAATGGAAGAGGAATGTATGCAGCGCTCCGCGAACCTTGGATCGAAACGCAGAAGCTTAAGTACAATTTCAAATAAAACTTCAAATCAACCGAGCTGAATTTTATTATTAATAATACCCATTGTTGTATATGGAAATACGTTACGCGCATTTAACTCGCGTGTACGCGTGTCACAAGAAGGTCAGGGATCAAAGAGATGGAAAACTGCTCGTCCGCGGAATAAAGCGGTGATTAATTTAAAAACTGCTAGGGGGGCGGGGATGAGCAGGTGGTGCAGCCGGCGTTTCCTCGGGAGTGGGAGATAGAGGGGCGGATAGAAGTCACCGGGGGGTTACGTAATCCGGGCATCGAGGATGTCGTTACGTTAGACGATCGGCGTAGGAGGAAATGGGGGCGGGGGGGGGGGGAGCCGGCGCGATTCAGCGCGAGATAGCCGATGTCGAGACGAGCCAAGGCCACCCGGGGACCCGAGATAAAAAGAGCCGGTTAATTGCCGGGGCGATTAATCGATAGCCGCCGCTCACTCAAGCAGGAAACGTCGTTTAGTCCGGAGCGACGTCGGAATTAAGACCCGCGTCTTAATTCGCGGACCTTTGACCCAATTCGGCCCCGCTAGCCCATCTCCCCGCCAATCCCCGCCAATCACCCGCTAATCACCCGCTAATCACCCGCTAATCACCTCGACCCTCAAAACTATTCCCTTATCAGCGAGTCATGGAAAAATTATTTGCCGCCTCCCTTCCTGCCGTAACCCCTCCGCTTATGGCACACTCTTACTCTTACCTACGGCGAGCCAATGGTCTTTTATTTTACATTTTACAATTCCTCCTACCCACGCTAATTTATCCAAAAAAAAAAAAAAAAAAAAAAAATCTGCGCCTACTTCTCGACGAGCCCTCGACGTCGCCCTCGCCGCACTCCCTTTCACTTGCTCTCTCTCTCTCTCTCTCGTCTCTCCGCGTCTCTATCTTTAATTAGTTGTATCCACGGCGATCAACGGCTACTTTATACGTACGCACGCGCACATACACGTAACCTACACCTATATAGTTATCTCGTCAATTATCTTGCATTACATATCATTAGTTATCTAAAAAATATCAATCATTATTCCGATGTAAGTGGAACTTGAGGGAATCAGCGCTTGCATAAAAAGCATTTCTGTAGTCCCGACCTCTTTTGCATTACAGTATCATTGAGATACGTTACACGATTGCCAGACAATTATCTTATTTAACATGTCATTTTCATTATTCGTTATAAATTGCCTTTATTTGCTTACGTACTGGGACATACCGAGGCAATCTCATGATACGCCAACGTACGTGTAATTTCAAATAAATGATAAAAACCCATTTGAAATAAATATTCATTCATTGCAGAGGAATTATTTATAATTTGAAATAATTATACATATATGCGTACGCGGAGGCCATTAAGTCCAGTAAATTAAGTATTATATTTTCATAAAAATGCTCCGATGTAAGCAGATTACGAGTCATGTGTAATAATATAAATTCATAAGAAAATAATCCATCTTGGTAAAGATAAAATAAAAATAATAGGAAAATCTCTTGAGCTTTTCATAGACACAAAATGATTGGAAATTATAAATAAAAAAAAAAAAAATCATTACTTTTGTACGAATAAAGATTAATGTTTTTTCAACGGCGTATTAATTTGGCGACCCATAAAACAGTTTATATCGTGAATCACGTTAAAAAGCGTAAAGGAAATAAGAAATAAAATGGATGGGCTGTAGGGTACATTAGAGATTAATTTACAACAAGGAATAACGTAAGGTCCGCGTGGTGAGCTTGGTGAGTGGGAACGACGAACGGAGAAAGGATAAATACCTGGAGAAAAGGAAAAATATTCGTTATAAGTTAAGAAAAATCCAGCGGCGAGTAAGTAAGTAAAGTGTCTGTATGAGTAAGCTCTCCGAAGACAAACGAACAAACAAACAAACAAACAAACGGTGTTTTACGATTCGCGGATATGAAGATAATTTAATGTTAATACCGACAGATCGTAAAAAAAAGGCGATGCGACCGTCAAAATAAAAATAAATTTATTGCAAGGTACTTGTTGAAAATATAGTATTGCGCGAGAATCGAATGTAAGTAAGATTATAATAATAGGAATACACAAGTTGCATATAAACGTGAATACTTTATACGGAAGAAGGATGAAATTCTGCGAGTGACGCCAGTGGCGTGGGGTAGGCAGGTAGGTAGGTAGGTAGGTAGGTAGGTAGGTAGGTAGGTAGGTAGGTAGGTAGGTAGGTAGGTAGGTAGGTAGGTAGGTAGGTAGGTAGGTAGGTAGGTAGGTAGTGGCGGATTTCGGGTAGGTCGAGCTCTAAGGAGGTAAAGAGGCAAGGAGGGAGGCTGCCAGGTAGTCAGGTACGTGCGCATGTATGCATTTGTGCGAGTTGGCGGGCGCGCTCATCTATAATTCATAGATACAGAGTTATGTAATATCGCTGGAAAATAAAACAGATGCATTAGGTTACAAGGATAGACAGAGCGCACTATAAATTTATAGGCTGAAATTTTAACAGACGCTTGTAGGGGGCGGTGCGATCGCATTTGATTTTTCTATCGAGCGCACGGGGTACGCGGAATGGGTGGGTGCGCAGGGGTTAGAGGAAGGCTCGAGGAGGTGGGGGGGGGGGGAGGCAGAGGAGCGGTAGTAGTAATACATCGATAGAGCTCGTAGCAAGTAATACGGAGCAACGAGTGCGATACGTTAAATAACGCAGGTAGTTTAATAGAAAAGCAAGCCCATCGTCTGTTGTCCGTGTTTGCCTCCGTGTACACAGAGAGAGAGAGAGAGAGAGAGAGAGCGATTGAGAGGGAGTGGGAGGGAGGGAGGGAGGGAGAGGGAGACGCATTAGGCAAAGGGCGAGCGATAGAGGCGCATTTAATCAGGCGGAAAGGGTTCGCTGGTTCGAGTAGGAAGGCCGGGCTCGGAGCCGTGATAGGTAGGACAGGTAAGAGCGAGGCTCTCCGAGCCCGGCCGTCCTTATTTTTATAGGGGGGGGGGGCGCGTAGTCCCAGCTCCATTAGAGTTTCAACGAGTCTGTACGGACGATTCGTGTAGGCCGGACTATATATAGTGGCGTCGAGGGCGGTGGCGAGTCCGGTCGACCGCTCCAAGGAAATCAATGGACGTTGTCTCAGGTTAATCCATACGCAGTGGCCACGGAGGGGTTAACGGGGGTCATTGGGGGTTATTGGGGTGGGGTGGAACCACTCGAAGCGTCACTCGTTATCGCTCTCGTCGTTAAAGTAGAGCGACACGATGCCGTGCTTCTTGCAGAAGGCCCACCACCAGCGGAAGCCCAAGAGGCCCGTGAAGGAGAAGCCGGGCTCGCGCTGACGCCTCAGCTTCTCCACGAAATTCAGAATCGCGTTGAGGGACTTTTTTGTCCGGCGATTGTACGGACTGACACTGATGTCGCAGCAGAACTCGAGTACAGCCGACTCCTCGGCGTTTGCGAGGCCCGCCTCCTCGAGGACCATCATCCTCTTGGACTTGCCGAGTATGTTGTCGTACAGGGTCCCCTTTGGTATACCGTACTTGCTCGAGGCCTGGGTGAAGCGCATCTTCTGCGTGACCACGGCCTCAATGGCCTCCTGGAGCTCTTGCCGCGTCCACGTTGGCGCCTTCAGCTTCAGCAGGCTCGAGTAGTCAGCTAAAAATCAGCACATATCGACTGGGGCTTTATATATACACATCTTTTCCCGGCCATTGAGCTTTTCATCTTTTTTTTTCTCGTTTTTTCGTTTTTTTCGTTTTTTTCGTATTTTCGTTTTTTTTTATCTTTTCTCTCCGTTCTCAATGTTTCTCCGGATTTCTCAATATTTTTACTGTATTCTCAATATTCGTCTCTGTACGTGCCCGCGAATATCGTAAGCCACCCGGTAACGTACTCGTACACGTCTTGCCCTCGGTCCCGTCCCCGTCTCGTCCCCGTCTCGTCACCGTCTCGTCACCGTCTCGTCACCGTCTCGTTTCCGTTTCCATAACTTCTTTCCTCGTCCTTTCTATTCCTTTTTCCTTTTCCTCCCCTCCCCCCGCTGCCCCATTGTTTTCGCTACTTTGGAAGAACCCTCGCCGTCTATTATATCCCACCACCAGCTACATTACATATGCCCCTTGGCACCTGAACTTCGCGCGGAGAATGAGGAACGGTGTCTTGGAGGCCAGGACTCGTTTATCGTCGTAATTAATTACAAATCACCGTGGCGATACGAATGACGATACATCGTCACTGCGCTCCCTAAGTACAGTCCTAGTTGCTCAAATAATTATAAATACCGATAATGTCCAAAGTAGGATTAATAGTAACGGTGGTGATGACATTGATGACATTGATGACAATGATCAGGATGATGGTGGTGGTGGTGGTGGTGGTGGTGGTAGTGGTGGCAGTGGTGGTAATGATTATGATACAGTTCGAAGTATGTGTATGTAAAAGGGGAATAAAAACGTCATGGAGCGGCACTGGGCCACGGGACTCATAGCGACTTGGCCGCTCTTTATTATATATATATAAAAAAAAAAAAAAAAAAAAAAAAAAAAAAAAAAAAAAAAAGTCTCTCAAATCTGTATTTATTTATTTTTTGTTTATTTTAGTATTTTATTTTAGTTTTTCCTTTCAAGAGCAGGATTTTTGCGAAACGAGGGACCGCACTCGATTCCAGACGAGCTCGCGGCATTACCTGCTCCCCACTTCCAGCTCCATCGTTCCTAAGATTTATAGGTATTCGAAACTCACCTGCTATACTGGAGGTGGAGGCTCCGAGCCAAGCGTGGGATGACTCCAACAACTTGGCCTGTAACACACGGAAACAGACGATGCGTTAGTAATGCTGCCATCCATGTCCCACACCCGCATTCCTTCACCGACTACGTTATATAACAATACACATATACGTAAGCATATTATACATATAGATACGGATATACACGTCTCTCTCTCTCTCTCTCTCTCTCACTGTCTCTCTCGTACGGGAGGTCATTATTATTAATTAGGAGCTGATTAATCTCCGACGGGGCTCGGCTCGGCTCGGCTCGGCTCGGCTCGACTCGGAGACTCTTTATCGTTCATGACCCCGATCAGTTTGCTCTACTTATCATTTGAGCGAAATCCAGCCGATAAGAAATCGGTCGGGCCGGAGAAATCGTCAAGGTTTTCTCCCGACTAGGATAGAGTATCCGATCCCGCGGACCCCTTGCCCCTCCCACAGCAGTCGAGCGTCTAAAGCGACAGGAATCGTACTCGATACGCCCATCCGATGTAAATTATTCATAAATTTACGATCCGACGAGGTAATTACACGTGCCGCTCGCTCGCTGCTCGGCGAGGAACGAGCCTCAACACCTGCGCATCTCTCGAGAGCTTCATCTTCGTGATTAATACACATCCACTTACGTACGCATGCGTACAGCCGCGTCTTACGTTACTCGACGATACGACTCCGTACAGTAAAATGTACTAAATTGGATCTCGAGGCTGAGCTAGCGCATTTGTAGTAGTGGACGTAAGCTTGCGCGTGGTAAGAACGGGATTTCGACAATGTAAACGCAACTTTACTAATATGTGAAAGCGAATGGTGCGTGGGGAGGGTGGGTGGAGGGGGCGGGTGAGAGACTGAGCAAAGTTGTTTCATTTTCAAAGTTGGCTGGCTCCTCGCGCGCCGGGAATTTTGGTACTTGCGCCCTTAGACCCGCCCAGGGCCGGAGCACGCCGGCGTCTCGGACTTTTGAAATTAATTTTTAAGGAGCCGTGCCCCCCCCCCCCGCTCTCGCCTCATTCGATTTTTGTCCTCCCGCCGACTAGCGCAATCCTCTCCGCACCCTCTTATACGAACTCCCGCACCACCATCGGCTCCATACACCTTCATCCGACTTTTCCCATTCTCGTATCCCTCCCTACCTACCTACCACCCTCCCTCCCTCCTTCCCGCATTGCCATCGTTAAACGATAAAACTTTGAATTCGTTCGGTGCCCCCCCCCCCCGCGCTGCTCTCCGGCCAGCCATCGCGGACTTCGCTGCTTTTCGTATTAGACCTAGAACGAACGAAATCCGCCCTCTCACCCTCTCTCCCTATCTCTCACCCACTCTGCCGCGCGCGACCCAACAAGATTTACCTTCCGGAGCAGTTTGTTGCTATGCACCTTAACAGTCTTAACCCGGTCTTAAAATTTTTTTTCACGCACCGGTCGCTTCTATGCGCAATCGAAGAGGGGGCGTTACTACGTACAATCACGCCCGTCCTTTAATAAGCAGACGCTTCGTTATAAAAATTCGATACAATAGAATAAAGACGTACTACTATCTGATAGGACTCGACGGCTGTGTACTCGCACTCCCCCCCCCCACCGTCTGTCCCTCCCCGACCTCTTAATACTCGCTCTCTTCGTTTCCATAAATAATATGTTTGCAGGCAAACTCGTTCGTCTATGCGTTTATATGGTAATATTTAATTCATAAGAGGAGAGCTCTCCTCTTCACTCTCTCTCTCCGTCTCTCTCTCTCTCTCTCTCTCCCTCCCTCTCTTGTATATCTGGCTTAGTCTAGCGCGGGTCGAGAAGCCTCGGTCTTTCTTCCTCGGCTGTCTCGCTTCGACCGGATCGACTAGCGGACGGAGAGTAAAGCGAGCTTGAGAGTAAACACGAGGGTTTGGGGGGGTTGGGTGGTTGGGGGGTCGGGGGGTCGGGGGGAGCTTCATATCCATTAGCAGCATGCATCGTATACAACGGGAGGTCCAGCGCAATCGCACTTTCCACCAGTTTCCCAGCCTCTAATTGTTTCCTACTGTTTACCCGTCATATTTCATAGTATTGACTGGTCGAGTAATAAGGGAATGTGAGACGAATGCGAATAGGGATATATCGAAATAATGATTGGGAAAAGGCTTGCATCGAGCTCACTCACGGTCCCACTTCATTCGCTCCGCTCTCCTTCCGCTCTTTGCTCTCCCGATACACTCCCCCCAATAACCGCCAACCTTCCCCGACCTTTCCCCGACCTATCCCCCGACCTTTCCCCGAACACCCCGCCCCGCCGACAACACCGCCACCACCACCGCCACCGCCACCAGCACCACCACCACCACCTCCTCGGCAGTCTGATAACGACGAGTCGGCCGCTCGAGCTTTCAACTCTTTTCATTCTTACCCCTCGCTCGGCCCCCGCCCCTCCCCTCCCATCCCTCCCACAGTTACCCTATGTTTACACAATATTATTGAATAAGGCAGCAATATTCTCATTAGGCAAGTTCGGTAATAAGCCGCGCTTTATATTAAAAAAACGAAGCCTCGACGGAAGGGAGTTTCTGTTAATATTTAGGGCGCGCGCGTGCAGGGACAGAAAAGTCTTTCGTTTAGAAAAAAAAGTCTTTATTAAGTGGGAGAGGGGGTGGGGGTGGGGTGGGGGTGGAGGGGTAGTTTTTAAAAGAAAACTCCCGATAAAGGGCGGCTCGTGACATTTTTACCTATGCGCTGGCAAAGCCATAATTTTCCGCGCACTCGAAGAATTGTTGGAGATACTCTCCTCGACCCCCCCTCCCCACCCGGAGCCAAGGCCGATGTCTGCCCCCGGCTCGGCAGCTACCCCCGACACCCTCCCAGCCACCGATAATCCTCCCACCCTGTTTCGCCGTTGTCTCCTATATCGACAACGCGACAACGCGACATCGACGACGACGACGACGACGACGACATCGACGACTACGACGATGTGCTCCTGAATTTTTCATAACCCCACTTGTCTGTCTCGTGACGTCCCCTGTTATAAACTATCGTCGCGCAACTTCACCACTGTCATAGACGCGATGCATCTCTAATGGCTGTGGGGGGGGGGGGGGGGCATTCTCCACAAATGTTATCCTCTTTCGTTTTATTTCAAACCTTCGCGATTCAGCTGAGAAATAATATCCCATGAATATTTATTAGCTCGTACATGCTGCTATAAGGAACGACACTTTTCTGCGCTCGTTAAGATACCCCCCATCCCCACCTCCACCCCCCTCACTCGCCCACTCTACCTACCCTACGTTACTCGCTCCGCTCTAGCTAACATCCTTTATACCTACAATCACATTCTTATTATGTAATCATAATATTTCTTTAATTACTTTTGTCTCTCGCTCTCTTTCACCCCGCTCCCCTCAACCCTTACATACTCTCTCTCTCTCTCTCTCTCTCTCTCTCTCTCTCTCTCTCTATATATATATATATATATATACACGCACACACAACCCCCCCCACACACACACTGTATATCTCTTTGAGGGACGAAGGCCCGACTTTATTAAAATATAACGACCCTAAGTCCTATGTAAATTCAGCAGGAGCATTAGGGACTAGAGATTTATAAGCCCACGTAACAAGCGATCAAAGCGATCATGACTGAGATTACAGAGGAAAGTATAGGAGACGCGAGGCCGTGCATGCTTCAATAAAAAAAATAATAAATTTTTAATAAAGGTTCGGGCGCTTAATCCCACGGTTTCTCAAACCCTCCTCTAGTCTGCGAACCCTAAGTAAGATACCGGACTCTCAGCGAATTCCCAAACTTCCGTCACTGTCTAATGAATTTCCGAATCCGTTTGACGGTTCATCCGCTCGCTCGCTCGCTCGCAATTTTACGCAAAGAATGTCGAACGGTTGCGTTCCCCACCCACCCCTCCCCCCAGCATCACTTAATTAAGCGATCGATATGTTGAGGCAGGGAAGGGAGGGATGGTGCGTGGATGTGACGTGATTCGGCAAACGAAATTAAGCTCGACTGTAAGGACAATGGATGGATGGATGGATGTCCTTAGTAAAGAAAGCAAAGGTGCCCACTGCGCATACGCAGATTGGGAAGAAAAAGCGTTGGACGGATTTCAAGTCCGAGTAATGATGTAAGGGTGAGGTAAGTACCATTTCTGAGAAACATTTGATTCGTTTTCATAAGGATTTTAATCGCGATACGGAGGAAGCAATTCCGGCAATTGTATGCGATTATGTCCTTTTATGCAAAACGATGTATCGGGACACGGTCATTATTTAATACCAAGGACTGGTACCAAACGGCTATTTAGACGCCTGTATTATACGCGCAGAAGACGGCGAATGACGTGGATGGGTGTATTGGGCTCCGCAGGGTGAGGGGGGGTGTGAGGGTCAATTAATGTCGAGGCGACGTTAGGCCAAAAGGGATCATTGGACATCGAAGCCGCGGCGGTGGCATTAGCCATAAGAAAATAACGAGAGCCTCCGTGCACTTAACTCGGGACATTACAATTCTATTACGCACGCAATCGAGGCTCGGGCTGTCGCGCGCAGCGGAAACGATACTCTGCCAGCTCTGAAATATTTATCAAAGTAAAAAGCGAGCCGCGACGGAGGTGCAACTACCTCGATCAAGCCCGTCGCGCGATCCTCGCTTATTCATTGGCACGCGCTCGGACAGAGGAAACGACAAATTACACGCCTTCCTACCGCCATTAGCTACTCCCTCCCCTCCGGCCCCTCCCCACCCCTCCGGCCCCACACGCCGTCGCTCCATTTACCATCTCTCACTCTCAACTATCTGGTCGATCATCTTCGACCGTGGCCTGACTGCTGCGACCACCGCGTGCGAGAACCCCACCAGAGAGTCGCGACTTTCGATCAAAGACCCCTCACCCCAATAACCCTCCGGCCCCATGCGCCTGCCCTCCTTCCGACTCCGTCTCCGACGAGCTGTACGTCGTGGCAGAGCCACGACGACATTTGTTGCCGATGAGAGAGGCGTGCCTGCAACTTATTATTATCCGGTTTCCGGCTGCGTCTACCCACCCCCGGCCCCCGGCATCGCCATTTCCCGAGTTTTTGCAGAACGCGACGGACGTGCGTTGGCCAATTGCTTTGGCAAACCCAGCATCAAATGTAACCAGTCTCAATTGCTGGATGAAAAGCTCTTGAGCGTCGTACTGTGTACGACACGAGCCGTAAGGTCTGTTAATTAGACTGGCGGGCCACTTCGTTACACTCAGCTTTTCGAGAGCATAAATACCGGGAGCGGCACTGGAGTCTGACTCCGGGCTCTTAACAAATATATATTACAGACCGGGTGCATTTATTTCGTACGATTCGTGGATTACGGGGACTCGGGTACGAGGTGGGGAATCGGTACCCTGCCCCTTAATAAGCCCGCGAGTCGCTCGCGGGATTGTCTAACGAGCTAATTTCGGCAAATATTTGAATTTCCCCATCAAGCAAAGCTTCCCGTCTGCAGAGAGCGCGGGACGCAGAAGCAGGTGAAAGCATAGGTGCGAAATTTACGTCAGTCATCGGGAGGACTGAAGGAAAATAAAAAGATTGGAGCTACGAGATGGTGAGGGTCTGTGGGGGTGGGGGGGGCGACCGGCTCAGATAGATAGATAGATGGATGGATAGGCAGATAGATAGATAGACAGATAGATAGGCAGATTGATAGAGAGAGAGAGAGAGAGAGAGGGGGGGCGGACGAAGAGAGGGAGAGAGAGGGAGAGTGAGACGCACCGACAAATTTCTAATCGGATTACTGTAAATTAGCCAAAGTTCGTTTGTTCTAACGAAATTCGTCTAAATTAACATTGCGAGGCCGAGGAACGGCGACGGAGACTCCAGGAGAGCAAGACGGGAGCAAGAGGCGATCAGCAGAGAAAGACCCGGGAGGACTTTAGGCTCGGTGCGCAATCGAATTACGCTGATGAAAGCTCGCCCGCCGATCATTCGACGCTAAAAAATGAGCAGGGAAGAGAGAGAGCGTGAGGGAGAGAGAGCGTGAGGGAGAGCGTGAGGGAGTGAGGGAGTGGTAGGTGGTAGGGGGGAGGCGGAAGAAATATGATGGACAAACACGTAAGGGCGCAAAGTAGACTCGAGACATTTACTCGGACGGACGGGCGGGAGGGCGAGAGGGTGGGAGGGCCAGAAATAGCCGCGAATCTTGTTAAGAGGAGGAATACGCGCCGGTGATGATAATCTCGTCCCTGTGCCGCAAACAATGCACTCGTCGTTAAATAAATTTAGTCGCCTTTTATGAAAAAAGAGGTACAAAAAACACAATGCAGGGGGAGTGGACTTTGTAATAAAAAAAAAAAAAAAAAAAAAAAAACAAATACCAAAAATGAGAAAAAAAAGAATAAAATCTCCGCCCCTTTTTCACCTCATTCGATCTCAAATGGATATCATACACCGGCACCAAACTTCCTAACTAAGGAGAGAATAAAGAAGGGAACAATAGATAGGAGCGAGTTTAATTTACAAATTTACGCGGTAATTGCATAAATCCTAATTCACGTCCTACAAACTAATTACAGAAAATTTTATAGCTCGGCCGTGGTGATTGCGAGTAATAACTACATTATTCCATGACGTGAGGGAATTATTTTTATTCAAAACATAACAAATGTTTTTTTTTTTTTTTTTTTTTTTTTTTTTTATTGTTTTTCGTTATTTTTATCCGTTTGAACGTTGCTGCATTAGTTATTATTGTGAAGTAGGTTATATTCAAATGTTAATTACATATCGTTGCAGCTTTAAATTAATATAACTAAAGCCTTTTTTCTCCTACTGCCTCGTTTCGTAATCCCTCGCTACCTCTTTCCTCCCTCTTTCCTCTCTCTCTCTCTCTCTCTCTCTCTCCCTCTTTCTTCACACGTGCACAAGCGTTGCGTAGTAGTAGTAGTGGTGGTGGTGGTGGTGGTGGTGGTGCGGGAGTCGGTGGGTGGATCGGTGGGTGCATTTCGTCGTATAGAGAATGTGAGAGGCAGAGAGAGAGAGAGAGAGAGAGAGAGAGAGAGAGAGACGGGAGGAGGGAGCGCGTGCGCGACGTCGTCCCCGTACGGATAAATAGATTTATTTATTTACGATAAATTGATGCTGCTGTACGCGCGGCCGCGCTCCGAGATGGGATTGTGTCGAGTTTGCACAGCCTGCGCTGTTGACGCTTTCTGTTATTGGCTCGTCATTATCACTTAACGAATCGCCAGGGCATCCGTATGTGCGCGCATAACTGCCGGATACGCAATGCCAAGTAAATCAGCAGATGTTAATAAAGAGGAATTGTGTTTGGTTCATTAAATTTATTTTAATAAAAAGTGCACACGTGCAGTTGCATAACGGCACAAAGCCGATAGTATACATGTGATCGCGTCGTTAAATATTCTCTTGTGCAATCGGGCTACCGCGTCCACCTCTGCCCCTCCTCCTCGCCCTCCTCCCTCCGCCCCCCCAGCCCCCATCGCCACATCCCCGAATCCGCCGCGCCTCGCGACCCGCCACCGACCACCGCTGCGGAGCGCCAGCGCGGCCCGAGCCCGCGACCCGACGACCTGTCAGCTGAGCCCGGTCGGCGCCTCGTGAGCTCAGCTCGGCTCGCCCAATAAAAAGAAGAAATCGTAAAAAACGAAAATAACAATGAGAATGAAATAATAAAGCGGACGATCATCGAGGGCGGGGGAGTGGGAGTTGGGGGGAGGGCGTTATTACGAGCGGTTATGTGACGGGAGGCTCGGAGCTCGCGCTGGCAAGAGTTTCGCGTCCCTGAATGTCCCCCTCCACCCCTCAGCCCCCCTCAGCCCTCCCAGGTCTCCCAGCCCTCCCAGGTCTCCCAGCCCCAACTAACCTCGTCGACGCTATCGTCCAGCGACGATATAATGAGAACAACGCGACAATTAAGAATAATGCGCGATGACAAAGTATAGGGTTGTGGCTAACGACTCGGTGCAATGACGCAGTGCAACGACGAGGCCGCGCAACGAGACCGTGCACGAGTCGGGGGTGCGAAAAAAGTACATCGCGCGGAGGGGTTTCGTTGGTGGTGCTGGTGGTACCCGACGGGGGCGGCCGTCGCTTCGTCCCCATATGTTTGCCCTTGCTCCTCAGGGGTCGGGAGTACTCGGGTTCGGTGGGTTTTAGGGAGGCGGCGGCGGCGGTGTCGGCGGGGGGTGGGGGCCGCGGGAGGGGGCTCAGACGAAGCGTGTTTCGTATCGTCGGCCTACGCATCGAGTGCGGCGGGATAAAGTAATGCGTCGCGGTCGCACGTTACACGTGTTGGCCACCCTACTACATCCGCGCCCTGGTTCCTTTGCGCCCGAGGATACAACGAGGGAGAAATATAGATGCGAGCCTGGGGATGAGCCCCGACGAAGCGGCTGCGAATTCGCTCTGGGGTTAGCAGACCGGCATGCAGATTCTATATCCCGATTTATCTATCCTCCTGGCCAATATCACCCTCTCTATCTATTTCTCCAGGTGCACGGCCGCTTAGTGGTAGAGTAGATTTCTCTTTCTCTGTCTACTGCTTCAGTCCCCCGGTCGTTTCAGTCGTTGGGTTGCCGGTACGGCCCAGTGCTTCCCCGTCGGTGACGAGTGTCGATGCATGGGAGGACCGGTGGTGCGGATGGGGGGGAAAGAGGAGGATCGCGAGCCAAGCCGGCGGGGTTGCGTGTTTATAAATAAAGGATGCGAGCTGGAGGAGGAGGCGCGCTAGCGAGAGGGGAGAGAGGAGAATAAAATTGTGAAGTAGCGACGTGGCGGAGAAGGTCGCGGGGCGGGGCGGGGACGAGGGGCAATTAGAGGGCCATTTGTATTCAGAGCTTTTTGTCGCGCGAGAAAAAGTGGGCGCACAGCTTGAGTGGTGTAGGCAGCTGTAAGTGTGTGGGGTTGGTCGGTGACGGGGCGGTAGTGGTGGTGGTGGTGGTGGTGGTGGTGTTGGGGGAGGGGGGCCGCGTACGAGGAGCCCCGGTGGCCAAGGATGCCAAGGAAGATATTTGGCAGGGCTCGGGGTTCGTGGCGGGAGGGTGGGAGGTAGGGAGGGGATGAGCGCAGCAGGCGGTCGGGGTCGATAAGGGAAAGTAAAGAAGAAGGGCAGGGAATGAGAGAGAGAGAGAGAGAGAGAGAGAGACGCAGAGAGGGAGAGGGAGAGAGAGAGAGAGTGGGAGGGAGGGAGAGAAGCTGAGGCGAGCGACACGGCGACACGGCGACACGGCGACACGAACGGCCGTAAACTTAAATTTACGAAGTGATATACAGGCCAAACATCCGGCAGATATTTAAACTTGAGTTTTCCTAAACTTAACAACGAGAAGCGGTGCTATTTCCAGACGGCGTTTGAAGTTCGACGCTCCGGCGAATTCAACGGCTCGCAAAACACCTACTTTCAGCGGATTTCATTGACTCTTGTAATTACTCGATTTGCACAAGAGATTTCGTAGTCGGCCGGTGCCGTCGCCCCTCCACCCCGCTCCCCTACCGCCTAACACCTCTCCCCCCGCCCCCTACAACCTCTCCCCCTACCCTCTCCCCCTCGTCCCCTTCCTCGCCCGCCGGTCCTCAGGATCCCCGTGGCGACCCCCGGCGACCCCCGGCGCCTCCCGGGCCGACCGAGGCTGACCTTTGCGCTGCTGAGCTTATTAATATGTACGGCAAAGCGCTTGATTATATTGCAGATCAAGAGTATAAATTAGCGAGATGCATTTTTGTTTTAAGAGCGAGGCGCGCGGGTCCGTCCGCCCAAGCGCCATAATGTAATTTCAGTGATTTAATTTAGCGCCAGTGCCAAACCGATTGAATTTCCAACCGACAAAGCGCTCGACTAGATTGTATCAATACTCCCGATTAATCCGATGAAAACTAATTTGCCAGTGACTTTAGCACACACCAATGCAATAACTAAGGCAATCCGTCCCTGTTCCCTACACCCACCACACCCCACCCCACCCCACCGTACACCCCATCCCACCACTACCCATCAGCGACGCCACGCATCGCCGACTACACTAATTTGGAGAAGGAATTTTCAATAATAATAATAATAATGATAATGATAATGATAATGATAACGTTAAGGATAATAACAATAACGCAACGTGTCCTTTAGAATGTGCTCCACGTGCTCGTCCTCGTCCTCGTCCTCGTCCTCGTCATATTTCGGCCATTCTATTCGCGACTTAGGTATTCGCTACTCGATAATAGTTGAGCGGCATCCACATTCGAACGCATTAATATAATAACGAAAATAATCCACTGGCTTACGATCACGTAACCCCAATAACGAAATATCGTGGATCTGGAGGCTCTCTATTATCGCTTTACATGCCGAGAAGACCGTCTAGTGCGCCATCTCCAATAACGTCGACGCTAAAGTTCCGTACACGATTAGCATGTGACCATTATCGAAATCGCGCCTACCCTCCCGCTATCCGATAATCTCCCATTATCCTCGACGAATGAACCAACTCACTCACCTCTTTATGACATCCGTTATTTACACGTTCTCCTATGCGCATAGGGTGTATGCGTGGTGACTTGGGATTAGGGGGCGGGGGACGTAAGAATATTTGAAAAAGACTAGGTGTCCCGGCCATTGGGGATCGTGACCCTGTACTTTTTGTTCTCGCTCGACTACCGCTCGGCGACCTGGACTTTAATCAGTGTACCGGGGCTGCTACGATCACGGTACCTGAGCCATTCGACCCGCTTACCGGGACGACCCACCTGCGGCCACTCTACGTCGAGCGGACCCGGCACGTAAAAATAGCCCAGTCCGCGCGAGGAGAATGGAACGAAGCATTGGGGCCCTCCGAGAGAGCTCGTTAATCGGCTCTACGACTGCCACCTCCCCGCCTGCCCGGCCCCGTTACCGGCGCCACCTACGGTCACGGGGTAGGGATAGGGATCCGCACCCACCCGCGTACCAGTTCCCGTTCCTCGGAAGTACGTAAATAAATATTGCGAAAGAAGTAGTCAGGGGCGTAGAGTGTCGAAAGCGAGGAAACTATGCGAGGGTTTGGGCTGGAGGCGGGTGAGGGGGGTGAGGGGGGCTGGCTGGCTGGCTGGAGGGGGTCGCCGTCGTCGGAGTCGAGAGCTCCGGCTCTCGAGGATGCACGAGAAACTTTTTCATCCGTACATTTTTCTCAGCCCGGCCATTTTCCCCTTGGATGCAAATTACTGTGCCGCTTTCCTAGCTACGTGGCCGGCCACTCTCTTCCTTCCTTCCTTCCTTCCTTCCTTCCTTCCTTCCCGCCCTCTCGGCCTTGCTTTCTCCGCGGCACGGTAATTGGACTAGTTGGAAGGGTGAGCGGGGGAGGGAAAAGAGAGGAAAAGCTCACGAAGGTCGCGGGTGATATTTCATTGGATATTGCGCCCCGGAATTATTTCTCTATTCCGTTGGGCTCGGGGATGGGGACGCGGATTCGGCGAGGGCGGCCGTCGCTGCCGCCGCTGCCGTCGCTGCCGCCAATGCCGCCGAGGCCGCCGCCGACGCCGCCACCGCCGACGCCGCTCCGGAAAATAAATTGTTTAATTTATATTAAAAATAAATAGCGGGGGAGTCGGCGCCGAGGCCACGGGCTCGCCCGACGGCTCAGAAATATTACTTTTAATATTAGCATTTCGAGCGCGCTCGCGTCGCACCCACCATCCCACCATCCCACCATCCCCCCCGCATCCGCGTCCCCAATAACCCCGCCATCCCTCCCGTCTCATTCGTTTAAAAGCGCTCCGCATATTCGCCAGCCGTGATATATACCGGCCGAGCCTGTGTATCGGGGCGACGCACCGGCGCGACGCGAATTATAGGTGAAATCGAAGCGATTTATCGCCCATCGAGTACCGCGCCCTCCGAAACTCAGCCCCACCACCCGAGCCCGAGCCCGAGCCCGAGCCCGAGCCCGTACCCATTACCGGCGCCTTCGACGGGCAAGCGCCCACCCACCGCTGCTCCGGGACATCGGCGGTCGCGGGAGTCGGGGTTCCGGGCCTCGCCGATACTCCCTACGACCACGTGGGCATCGACCAAGTTCCCTCCGCCTCCTGCCCTACCCCTCGGCCCGTACGCCCCTCCAGCCCGCCGCCTCTCCTCCGTTCTCGGCCCTGGCCCTCGCCGCCACCCCGGCGTTCGCCGTGATTAATACCCGGCGTACTCGGGCGAACTCTCTCGATCTCGAGTACGTTAAGTTCGGCGACGCGATTGTCCGCGGTCGCGGGTGCTGACTGCCCGTGGCTGCCGCGACGGCACCCGCCCCCCCCCCGCCCCGTTCAATCCGTCAGCCGAATACGAAAAATTTCGACGAATGCTTTATTAGGATGGGAGACCGCGCATTATTCGTAAGGGCCATTGTCAAGGTGATCCATGGGCTCGGAGACGAGAAGAGCCATCCGCCGCCTGACCCCCTTTAGCGTATGTCATAAGCGATTATTTCGTCAGACATTAAAACAATGGCTGGGAGCCGGGCTCGCTACTTGCATCCCCTATTGTTTTACGGAAGCTTGTAAATATATCGGCCCAACAATCCCAGTAATTAATTCAGGGGCTTTACCTCGACCTCGATGCCTGCGCAAGGTATTATTACGATGCCGATGGTGTCTTCGCGATTATCTTCCTTTATATTTATATCGGCACAGGCTCTCCCTCGAGTACAAACTTAATGACTTACTGATTTTTTGGAAAGATCCCTCCCCCCTACCCGCAATATCCTCTCGGATATTTCTCCGCTCTTCATTTCTCCTTATACCATTCTACCGATAATGATTATATCATTGATTATGATAATAATTATTTAGAAAAAGTCAAGATTTATCAAGATAGGACGGGAACGAAGCCCCTCGCTCCCCACTTTTTTCCTATTATTTTTAATCACGAATTAATAATATCGTTCTCGTTCTCGTTCTCGTTGTTCGTTCTCGTTGTTGTCGATGTTGATACTGATATTGATATTGCTATTACTGTCGCACTATCTGCCAATGGGTAATGGAATGATTCTTTTAGGGCAACACCCTTGGTCCCATCGGATAAAAAGCTCTTTACGGTGTCGGGTGAGACTGAGGTGACTACCCGTTCTCTTCCCCCCTCAACCCCGCCCGCCCGCCCGCACATACTCGTTCTACGTGGTAATTAATCCGGGCACTAGAGCCAAAGAATCATATTTTTATCATCTGATAAATGAGGCAGAATAATACACTCGATATGCCGGCTGCGCGAGGATCCGCGTTTTTTTTTAGCTTAAATTTTGACGGTCACTCAACGAGCAATTAATATCGGCTTATAATCATTGCGATACGGCCTCGCTCCGCTTTACTCAGCTATCAACAGGACTACTATCCAGCAAGACTACTCATGACCGTAAAATATACTTATTCGCAAGTCCATCCTACCGTTCTTTCTTACCCTTCGAGCCTGCAATCCCTTTCGCTTCTATTATTATTATTATTATTATTATTATTACCCTTATTATTTATTATTATTATTGTTATTATTACTATTATTACTATTATTAGCCTTATTATTATTACTATTATTATTATTATTATTATTATTAAGACGAGAGAACGAGATCATATTGGAATAAGAATAAGAAGAAGAAGAAGAAGAAGAAGAAGAAGAAGAAGAACGCGGAGTTTTGATTATTTAAGGAGTTGGGGGAATGAGCGGGAATTCGCGCCTTCTGCTTCGATATAATAATCATATAGATATAGAGCATCTGAATCGTTGATTATTGTGTCTGAGGCGAGGGAATGCGGTCATTGAAGGAATTAGCGCATCGGTCGAATAATGTGACGAAGAGTTGTCGAGCGATAGGCTCCCAACGGCTTCTTCGTCTCATTCGTCAATTATTTATAAACTTTAATGTTTCAAAGTGCAACCAATGAGGCTACGGGCGCGCTTTCAAGTTCAGTTAATAGTTCTAAAAAGAAGGTATGGAGAAAAGGGAGGGAAATAAAAGTCGCATGAAGAAATGGAAGGGCGTGGCGTTGTGTGAAAAGGACAAAGAAAAGAAGTGGGAAGGAAGGAAGGAAGGAAGGAAGGAAGGAAGAAAGAAAGGAGGAAAAGAACGAAACAAAATAGAGAGATGGAAAAGAGAGAAAAATGAAAAGCAATAAAATGGAGAGAGAGAGAGAGAGAGAGAGAGAGAGATAAAAACCAAAAATATGTGTATATATATATATATACATATATATTATTGAGGCCAGGGTGTGTGTAAAAGCAAAAAAATAAAAAAGGATGGATGAGGAGGGTAAAGTAAAAAAAAGGAGTGGCGTTAGGAGAGGGAGAGAGGTCGGTTAAAAGGATTTCCACTTCAATTAAGGCAACGAAAATAATGGGCGAATTGGCGATTTAAATAAAAATTGGTCGGCGTAAATAAAAAAGCTTTTAAAATAAAATGTCGAGGCGAGCTATTTAATATTGCAGCGGGTCCAGGGCTCGGTATGAAAAGAAAGTTTTTTCACGGGACAGGAAAAATATACAAACTATTGAATTGTTCGGTTCCCGCCCCCGCCCCGTCGTTGCGCCGCGGTATCGGTCATACAGCGTAGCTGTTCGGGCTTTAGCCCCCCCCTTCGTCACCCCGTTGCCGTGATCCAATGCCACCCACCCAGACGTTCCACCCACCACCTCTCCCGCCCCCTCCTCTCTCTCTCTCTCTCTCTCTCTCTCTCTCTCTCACTCCCCCTGTGTATTTTTCGGTTGCATTATTAATATGCCCCGTCCGAAGTGCGCGGAAGAGGCGGAGGGGGGGCGGCGCATTTGGAAAGCAAAGAGTTTTCGTTGCGCTCATAAAAAATCAAACGGCCGTTCGGCAAAAAGGGCCGAATGCCCGCTCGTTTGACGAATCGTCCAATCAAAAGTTTTCCACCGGTTGGATAGCCATGATGGCTCCGGGCGCTGTCTCCTTTGTGTGCTGCCGATACGACGCGCGAGCGGCTGCGGGAAGCCGCCTACCTCCACCGGCTCCACCGGCTCCACCGGCTCCACCGCCTCCACCGCCTCCACCGCCTCCGTGCGTCTATATTTTATTCGATTTCATTGGAATACAAATTGTCTCCGCTCGGTGAGGACAATTGCTGCCGCGGCCGGCGCTAAAAGAATGCCGGGGCCGCGAGGGCAGGGGAACGGGGATGATCCATCCCCGGTTGGCTCTCGGAGCGGCGGCGAACGGTCGGTCGCGGATCGGCGCTCCGGCAGAACCAGCACGGAACAAAATAAATAAAATAAAAAAATTAAAAAATAAAAGGAAAATAAAAAAAAAAAACCCTCCCGACCATGAAAATCGCGCGCGCGACGTCGTTTGTGGGGATAAAAAGAAGAACGAAAAAATTTGTTTTGTAGTCGAATTAGCGGAGACAATCCACACACACGCACACACGCACACACACACACCCCTCTGCCCCGCACGCTCTCACGCTCTCGCGTCACAACGCCGGGACTACCGCCCCTTAGACGCGATCCCCGAAGAACGACGACGACGAAGACGACGACGATCCTTCCCGCTTCTTTACCCCTCTCTCTCTCTCTCTCTCTCTCTCTCTCACTCTCCACTACCCTCCCCGCCCCCTCATCGCGCTCGTCAGTCGGCCGGCGTTCCGACGCTCGAAACGAAACCTTCGACCGACTATAAATAGGTCCCGCGCGCGTTACGTCGATCCGGAGCTGCAATTAATAGTAATGGCTCTGCCGGAACAGGATAATCTTTTCGAGCCCCGATGAAATATGCATGCGGGTGTACGAGTCAGTCTGGTGAAGGGCTCCGGAGCCAGCCCCGGGGAAGGCCTCAAACGGACGGGCGGACTATCTTTAGAGCGAGCACGCGACCTTCGCGCGACAATCAATCGAGATCCAGGCTCCCTGCCCGTACTTCCCCCCCCCCCGAACTTCCTTCCTCGGTCTCGTGGTTACGGGTCCCGGGTTCGAACGCACCCTGACCCGATGCATGACTCGTGCAGCCCTCCTAAAGGGGCCCGAGAACCGATTGGTAAAACCATTAGCTGCTGCTCGCTTACGTGGTCGCCAACGTCCGACCAAGAAGCTCCTCTACGTCCGCAAGATACATCTGCTTCTTCCCTTCCTACCTTCCTTCCTTCCTTCCTTCCTTCCTTGCTTGCTTGCTTTGCCGTCGCAAACGGCAGAGAAAAAGGCCTACGTAAACGCATCGAGCATAACAATATTCGCTTTAACGAGATCGATGAATCGCAACGCTTATACGAGAATGGAGATACCTTAACTGGCTGGTATAATAAAATATTCGATAAATAATTCACACTCGACGAGAAGTCGGCGGGATACGGACGGAGTAAGGGGCGGGGGAAGGGGAAGGGGGAAAGAGGAAGAAGTAGCGCGCGAAATATATTGCATGTGCAACTATAAAATATTCATGAAAAATACTAAACGCAATGTGGAATAATATTGCGACCGATAAATTATTAATACACTATTATTAGGCTTGTACATGTATAATAAAGGGAGAAAAGTGAGGAGCACCTTTAGGAAATAAGGGGAAGAAGAAGAAAGAAAAAAAGAAAGATAAAGGCTAATTAATTATTCATTAACGAGATGCAGTTATCGAATTGTCACTCAACAATAAAACATTTATTCCCAATAAAACATTCAAATTGTCATTTATATTTCTCTCGCGTTCGTTATATTGTTATTATATTATTATTGCTGTTGTTTTTATTGGGGTTGTTGTTATTGTTCTTGTTGTTATCATTATTATCATTATTATCATATTATTATACCTTTTTTTTTATATCTCTATTTCTCTCGCCCGCTGACGTGTTCGCTCATTTATTTATCGCTCTTTCATACGGAATCTAGTTGCTATAATGGCTTTGTCGGTTAATATATAATTATTACATTCTGCACAGAGGATGCAATATTAAATTCTCGTATTTATTTGAAATATTTATTAGCCGGGGCTCTAATTTTAATGGATCGACTAAATTTACGGAACGACGAGGCATATATTTACATTGTAGAAATAATAAAAAGGATGTGCACGGGAAGGTAAAGCTAAGGAACGTATGTCGTGTGAGGCTATTTTACCCCGCGTTGAGCATCAAAATAAATAAAAATCCACCTAGTAATTAATTATATCCAAATAATGTCCGGTATAATAAGATTTATTTACAGCGTATCATTAAGAGCTTAAATGATTGTCTATAATAAGCCCTAATGAATGCCTTGTATATGATATCATTACTATCGTCGTCCTCGTCGTCGTCGTCGTCGTCGTCGTCGTCGTCGTCGTTGTCGCTGTTGTCGATGTTGCTATTGTTATTGTCGTAGTCGTAGTCGTAGTCGTAGTCGTTGCTCAGCTTGTGTACAATTAAAGGCAAGCCTTAAAGGTAATGTAATTAATGTTATGTTATTAATGTGGAGTAATGAGCACGGCAATGCTCGTGGGTAATGGCAGTACGGAAGGGCCATTAAACTTTGCGAAATGCGTCACGGGCTTTATTTTTGTTCGGATTTCTCGAACTTTCAAAATTAGCAGAAAGTAGGAAAAAAACCTGTCCATTAACGATGTCATTGCACATGTGAATTTTAATGTTGAATTATGAATGACCCCTTAAGACAGCTTATGATTACGGTAAAGGGGCGGGGGGTGAGGGGAGAGGGGAGTGGGGAGATGGGAGAGGGGCGAGGGGGAAGGAGGATATGCAATCGTAGCGGTATGCAATTATCAATGAAGTACGCGTGATAGCCGTAGTGTAAGGAGGCGACATCCGGAGCCGAAGATTCTAACAGAGCCCGAGGATAGAATAAGGATGCGGTAGGGGGATGGTGTTCCGTTAGAAGGTCAAGAACGTGAGAAGAGAGCGGTCGGGAGCATTTGTGGCGCAGCGAGAGGAAAAGCCTCTCGTTAGTAGAGGAGGCAGGGTCGGTGAGTGAGATATCGGGAGCTGCAGAGAGAGAGAGAGAGACACGATGAACAGGAAGCGAAGGATGAGGATGAGGATGAGGATGAGAAGGAGGAGGAGGAGGAGGAGGAGGAGGAGGAGGAGGAGGAGGAGTAGGAGGAGGGATGGCGGCACATGTGGGAAAGGAGCGCGAGGTGCTGCCACCTTGGGGGCGGTCGAGGGTCGAAAGCACGTGGTAGGGTCGAGTCGGGCGGGAAGTCTAGCCGCGAGTAGCCGTGGCGCGGGCCCGAGGGGATTGACGGAAGGGAGGGCAAGGCCCAGCTGCCGGGTTGCCGGTGCTCACGTAGATTAATATAAGCGACGAGTCGCGGCCGATTTCGAGATAACGTTAATTGTGGGCTTGTCGGCGTTCATTGTCTCTGTAATGGGCCTCTTCCGCGGCACCGGATCACCTCCTACTCCTCCCAGTGCGTACACCCTCCCCCCTCCACACACACACACACAGACAGACAGACAAACCCCCAGTCGCAGTCACTCGCAAGACAATTCGGCGCGGGCTCGCATTCGTCTTAAACCTTCGTACACTCTGGGCGTTCCCTATTACCTATGCCACCCTCCTACAACACCCACTCCCCCTCCCCCATCCCTCGCCACGCAATGCCAAGCATTCCATCGAGCTCCGTTGTTGAACCGACCATTCGCGAGTTGCCGTGACCTAGTGGGTATCGCTTCTAGCAGCTCGTTAACGAGACCGAGTTTACATAACGACTGCAAACGACAAGAGTCAGAGTAGGGAGACACGAGTCCCGGGGACGGATAAGCATAGGGATAAGGATAAGGATAAGGATAAGGATAAGGATGAGGATAATAAAGTTAAGCTTGTTAGTGTAAGGAAGCGTTGGACAGACAGCGGCTGGTGAATAGGGCAAAGGACGATCACGTCAATACGGCCCGGGCGAAGAAGCAATTGAGAAGCGAAGCGTCGAGGCTCGAGAAAGATCCGTAGATGAAAGGGCGACGGGAGACGGGAGACGGGGACGGTGAAATTGCTTAATTATCGAGGTCGAGGTCTGCCGGAGGATCCCGGTGTCGGGGGGGGGGGGAGATCGACGGAGAGGGGGAATCGGTAAAGGAGGCGTCGCCGCTCGTGATGCCGGGGACTGACAGTGCGTCGGGACGGTAGGTGGGGGAAGTAGGTACCGAGGACGAGTCTCGGGCGGGCGGGTGAGTGGGTGAGTGGGTGGGTAGTCCGGCATCCGGCGATCGATCGTCGCGAGAGAAGGCAGGCGCGTAATTGGCAGCCCCGAGCTGCTGCGACACCCATTAAAATCGAAATACAGGCGGGTAATGGCCGCGGGGCTATTAGCGCCGGCACCTTGTGGAGGTCGGCGATGAGGTCGGCGAGGACGTCGGCGAGGAGGTCGGCGGTGTGGGGGTGGGGGGGCAAGGTACAAGGGGCCGAAGCCGGGGCTCGGAGGCGCAAAATTACCGGGCGCTTATAAATAATCCGTCGCCTCGCGCACCGTCCGTCCGTACCCCTCCATACCTATCAGTTTGCCCGGATCTTTCCGTATCGCGCTTTCGACCAGCCATGATTTTCATTCTTCCGAGCTCATATTGCTTTTGATTTCCGCTCGATATCGAGAGGTTCGCGGCTACGGTGGCGGCGGTGGCGGCGTACCGACGATTCCCGAGGACTACTATCGCCCCGGCTCGATCGGAACACCTCTCCGTGCCCCCGGGCCGCGCACCCGCGGACTTCCTTCTCGGGTAATCCCGCTCCCGGATCTCCGATCCGGGCGCCGTCAGTCACTCCGCTTCTTCGGCTCCGCGGACAATAATCTCATTTAAACGTTTCCTGGCATAAAACTCCATAAATATCCTCCCCGACATGGGAATTCGAGTGGCCGCTGTTACTCGGGCGGCTACGGTCTTATTACCTTCCTCTTGGCTCCCAGACTTATTACACACTCGACCGATCACCGGCCAATAATACTATACAAGGACCACCGTAAGCCCTCTCTCTCTCTCTCTCTCTCTCTCTCTCTACCTTATCGGCCGATTCGTCGATTGCCACTCCGACGAGGAGGCCTGTTCTTCAACTACACCCTCTTCATTCTCCATTATCTAATTATATTTTGATCTACCGACCGTGGATTCGACATTGAATCAGATTTACTTTATTCATACGAACTTTTATTAAGCTCTGTATAACCTAATAACCCGACGTCAATCATCATAAAACCACCATCACTATTACCACCATTACCACCATTATAAGTAATAGTAATAAAAATAATAAATAATAGATAATGGATAATTGGTAATAATAAATAATTGGTAATAATAAACAATAAATAATAAATAATAAATAATAAACAATAAATAATAAACAATAAATAATAAATAATGAATAATACATTATAATGATGATAATGCCAACGACAAATGCAGCAAGAACAATGGCAATAATAATGACGTTGATAAGAGGGAGCGGGGCCGGAGCAGGCGCTGCACCCCAAGATCGAATCGTGTAAAGAGGTATTCGGTATGGAAAATTGACAAAGTGTAAGTTGAACAATCAAGTTAATGTCAAGTTTGACAATACAAGGACGGAGCGTAGGGCGTCGGATGCGGCTCGTTCTATTCGATTACTGAGCTTTCTCCTCCTTCTCCAGTTTCACATCCCCCCCTCACTCTCTCTCTCTCTCTCTCTCTCTCTCTCTCTCTCTCTCGCTCACACACACACGCACACAATCTTTATATCTATCTATCTATATATCTATCTACCTATCTATTTATTTAACAAGATTTCTTCATTTATTCGTATCCACCGAATGTATATCAATACAAGAACGAGAAGAATGAGATTAATATCAAGTCGGTAGCGCGTTCCATTGAATTATCACGTTTCGGATGTAAAGTGGGAGTGGCTGCAATTTATTTAAATAGCCGACAAATTCGGCGTTCCATCCCCGGCCGATCACCGACTCAAACCCTCTGCCGCAGAGGCATCTCGCGGAGAAGAGCTCCCCGGCTCGGTGCCACCAGCTGATTTCCGATCCTTGCGACCCTTTCAAAAGAGTTTCGATCAGCGCTGCACGCGCGACTCGCGTCCCCCGACCCCGCGTCCCAACTAATAACTCCTTGCGTTGAATGACTCTGGGGGGCGGGGCGGGGAAGGGGGATATCGGCATGATTTATCGGGGCTAATATCTTATTAGGCTAGCGAGAGCCAGCGAGACTAGAGGAATAGTTGTTGGGGCGGGGAGGGAAGGGGGCGGGGTGCGCGCGCTGACGATACGTCGAGTACTAGCTTCGACTATGTATTCGATCGGGAAGCAGAGTGAGGCTCTCGAATACTTGACATCTATAACTGCACACGCAGAGGTTACGATGCGCCCGTCTACGACCCTAATCGCTCTATCTCCCACTCCCGCATCCCTTGCCCAATCTCTCTCTATCTCTCTCTCCCTCCCTCTCTCTCTCTCTCTCTCTCTCTCTCTGTCTTTCTACAACGTTGTCTCGATGCCTCGCAGACTGCGCCTCGCTTCCACGCTATCATGACTGAGGTAGGGCATCCGATCGATGTCTGTGGTCCACCGATGCTGGACTCTCTCTCTCTCTCTCTCTCTCTGTTTGATCTTTCATCCCTACAACGACACGGTATTGTTTCTGCGTATACGTGAGAGATAGATAGATAGATAATAGATAATAGATAGATAGATAGATAGATAGATAGAGATAGAGGGAGAGATAGATAGATAGATAGATAGATAGAGAGAGAAAGAGGAGAGAGAGAGAGAGAGAGAGAGAGAGAGAGAGAGGGAGACGGCGGTAATTGGGTGCACATGTAGGACAGAGAATCGTGGTGAGGAGGAAAGACGTGCGGGAGAGGAGGTGCAGGAATGGATCGCTGAATTTCTCGAATAATTAAGTTAGAGCTCAGTGAGCTAGGGGTGCTCGCTTACCTACCAACGCGCCCTCATACATTATGTACCAGGTGGTACGTACATGCGGCGTTGGAGCTTGAGGAGGTGGATGTGGTGGTGTAGGCCATGCAGTCCGAAACGTGGCGGAGTGGCCTTTCAGACTGAACCCGCCGCCAACACCACCACTCTCTCTCTCTCTCTCTCTCTCTCTCTCTCTCTCTCTCTCTCTCTCTCCCTCCCTCACCCTTAGTCTTTCCCGACGTCCGTCGTCCTCGTCCTCTGCCATTGGAGCCCACAACCAGGCCCCGAACGCGTGCTACTACACTCAGTGGCATTGGATATATACTTAATGAAGCGTAAATAATTGAGTAATGTGCTCCAGGGCGTTCGATCGCGGCATTCCTATTGGTCAGAATTAATCTATTCCGACGCATTAGCGAGAGAGCGCGCCATTTCCGTATCTCTATGAATCCCCTCGACCACCCGTGCCCTCCCACATACTTCCACCGGTTAACCCTCCTGACCCATCTCTCTCTCTCTCTCTCTCTCTCTCTCTCTCTCTCTCTCTCTCTCTCTTTCTCTCATTCTCTCTCTCGCTGCATCTCTCGGTGTCGCTCCACCACCTAGTCCAGCTCCCTCGGCTAGTGAGCAGCCGGAGCCACGATTACAACGAGTACACTGGTCTTCGACTCAATAATGAGCTTATTTCGGCCTTTGACGTGAAAGCTCTCCGTCAGCGAGGCTTCCGTGGCGTTAATCAAGCGATGCCTCGGTACGTGCGTGTGGGTTCGTGGCTCGAAAAAACCAGCGACCGAAGCTCGAGACGCAGAGGTCGCGCCCGCAGACTCTCCGCGAGTGTCGAAAGAATGAAGGGGAAGGCGGCAACAAGGGCTGGGTTGAGAGAGAGAGAGAGAGAGAGAGAGAGAGAGAGCAGAGAGAGAGAGAGAGAGAGAGGAGGGCGATGTTGAGATGGCGGCTGGCTGTAAGGGTCGGGTGGGACGACGCGAGGGGCAGGGGTTGAGATGCAAGTGGTGCATGTGCCGCGCGCAAAGAGCCGTAGGACATTCCCCCAGATAATAACTAAGAGGCCTTCTCAGACGAGCCGGTGGCACTCGTTGCCTCTCGCCCACCCACACTCCCGTACTCCCACACACCCCGCACACCCACACACACACCCCGCAGTCTTTCCTGGGAGCATCGATCGACCGACGGCCACGGATACGCACTCGGGCCAGCTCGCGACATTAACCTTTCGAGTGGCATACCCTCCTCCTATCCACTCCCCCACCCCACCCTACCCACCAGCGCCTAAACCGTCCACCGACACCCCCGTCATTGCATCCGACTCTTTTGAGCGACGCTCATTTCCCTGAAAGACTCTTTCCCGCAATTACCGACTGCTTGGCACCCCCCCCCACCCCAGCCCCTCGTTCGGTTGACATCGAGACTCTTCGAGGGGGCGGGGAGGCTTTCATTTTTCGCAATTATTGTCCCTCGAGCGCCTCGTCCCTCCGAGCGCACTATTCCGCTACACGGGCGAAATTATTGTTATTACCTAATGCTTTTATTGACGATTTATCGAGGCTGGCGCCCTACGCCCGATACGCGATCATCGTCTCACGCATCTCCATTATTTATCCGATCAAATTGTCCATACGAACTTAAAGCCATATCAGCCCACTATTAATACTCTACCTCATTAGAGTTATGTGCTTTCGTTATTACCCCATTCTACCGACACCCTCTCGGGGCCCTAACGTCTCCCCCATCTCTCTCTCTCTCTCTCTCTCTCTCTCTCTCTCTCTCTCTCCCCCTCCCGCTACCATACATGATTTATGCTTATTCAATTTCATTCTCCTTTAATTCCGCACTCGCTTACGCTACCTTAATACAACACGCTTGCAAACTATACATTTTCTTTTTCTCCGTCGTGCCTCTTCTCCCCGTCGACCTCCTCGTTCCGTCCCGCTCCGTCCCGCTCCGTCCCGCTCCGGCCCGCCCTCGCAGCCCATCGCCGCGCTCGCGCAACACTCGCTCGCATATTTATTGCGCTAATATTATATTGTACATTAAAATATATATACATATATATATATATATATATGCCTTTGATATATGACGCTTGCCGGTATTATTATTACTGCAATATCTTCTACTACAATTATAATAAATTTATCGAGAAAAATACTCCGACCTTCCTTGTCTCTCAGTATATATAACCTCTTAATGATCTGAGGAGAATTCAGAAAGTGCAGATACGTATTATTTATATCTCTCCGGGACAAAGTACATACGCAACACCGTTGCTAAATGAAATAACACATACATAAAGTGTCTTTAGAGGCGGAATAAAATTTTTAAAGTATGTCTTAACCAAATTCTCTCCTACCCCCCCCCCGCCCACCCCCTCTTTCCTCGTCTTTTCACCCGCTCGCTCGCTCGCTCTCTCTCTTATCACGAGCTCGCGCATGCACACGCGCACGCACACGCGCACGCACACGCACCCCGCGATATCCTTTCTTTCCCAACAAATCATTTTCATTTTCGCAAGTACTTTAAGAGCTTTAATACATCCGAACTGCTTTTACGACGAAAGGACAGCGAATTTTTAAAGTGACATACTTAATATGTATTGCTAGGAAATAATTGTAAATTATCCAGAAAATTACGTGGGAATGTCTGGGATGTTAATGTTTAATTAGAATTTAATAATCATTCGATTCGAGGAGGATGAGAATTTATTCATTGCCCGACTGGCGGAGCTAATGAGCCCCTAATAATAAAACGGGCTCGATAACGTTAAGCGTTCTTACTATTGAGTATTCCCAGCGTGTCTGTTCCCGACTATTATGCTCATCGCGTAAGATTTGCAGGGGCAGGAAGGAGGCCTCCCCATGGACACGATATGCAGAGAAGAAAAGACACTGCCGGCTGCCAGGGTAGAGAAAAAAGGTGGCGGCTTTCCGAGGAGTTAGGGGTTATTGGGGATGATTCGGGCAGCGATCGGGGGGTAAAGCCGGGACGATAAGGGTTAAGACGAAGGAATGACTTACTTGCGCGGGAGTTGCGAGGGGCGAGGGGATCGGCAAGTTCGGTTTAAAGGGGTCGGACGGGCGGAGGGGCTGAGGGGGGGGGTGAAGAAAATAGTGGCAACAGCGGCAAGTGGGAGTGCAACCGCTTTGGTTTGCTACAAGAGTTAAATTTATTCTCGCGCGCTCGAGACAAGCCAAGAGGTGGCGAAGAAGTAGGTAAAAAAGAAGGAGGGTCAGAGGGTGAGGGCGGAGCGGTCCGGGCGGAAGAGAGAAAGGAAGTTTCTACGCTCCAAGTATATAGTTAGTCGTCCCATGACACTTTCTTTGATGCCGGGCACCACTTGGGGGGTCGGGGCCGCGACCGGGACCGGGGCCGGGGCCGGGGTCGGGGTCTGGATCGGGGCTGGGGTTGACAGGAGGGTGGGTGAGACTCGACAAGGTGGTGGGCGAGGGGTTAGGCACGGCACTACTGCCGCCACCGCCACTACCACCGCCACCGCCGTTGCTGCTGCTGCTGCTCCTGCTGCTGTATATTTGAGGCAAAGCGGGACATCAAAGAACAAAATACTTAAAGCCGAGATTCTACCCCTACGTGTCATCCCCCGAGTTTCTGACTTGAACCCCGACGCGCCACTTCCTCCGTCAAACCCTTCCATCCCCCAGTCTCTCCCTACCCTACTGCTCTGCCTAGCGGCTTCTGCCTCGGCGCTCAGTCTTTTCGAATTCCTTTTCCACCCTTCTCCACACTTCCGCCTCCCCCCACCCCCCCCCCTAACCCGGATAACCGCCACCCACGTCCCTTTTGTTTCCGCAGCCGCGAGCGGAATTCGACTAACCTCCCCCGCGTTTTCCCCGTGTTCTAGCACGTGATTCTCTCGCTGCCGACGCCCCCCGCCCCCCGTGTGCACTCGACACGCTTTCTGCCGGGCCGTCGCCCCCTCGAGATGTGTCGAGGCACCGATCGGCGGAAAACCTCTATAGACTCATTCGATGATTTAACGATCCTCTCCGAGGCGTCGGCGCTGCCCCCGGAATTTCCCAGAGCCATCGGACAGATCGCATCGAACACGAGCTTTACGATACGCGGCCAGCACCTAACCGGGTGGCAATCCGCCAATTTCCATCCCCCGTCTCGCCGCCACTTTTCCTCAATTGCCTTTTATCTTCCTACGGAATTATGCACTAAAATGTTTATGCCCCCCCCCCACCGACGCTCGGCCGAGCCAAGAATTTTTTTTCAATTCCGCGAAAAGTGAAACTAACTGCCGCCGACGTCCCCGGAGTATTATTGTTTATCCTATATAAAATTCATTGTGCCAGGGTGGCTCCACGGCTTCGGAGGCCGTCGGATACACGACGAGGTCCCGGCTCGGAGTCCGCGGCCCAGCTCCCATTACCCCCGCTCGGTCTCCTGCCCCCCCCCCTCCCAACCACCCCAACAGCCCACATCCCACCCGAATAACCCCAATGACCCCGGTGCCCATAATTAACTGTATTAATTAAATATGACGAAAAAAAAAAAGAAAAAAAGAAAAAACAAGATAAAACTAGGGAAGAAAAAATACAGGGGCGCGACGAGAGGCAGGGGGTAACGGAAAGGATATAAAACTGGTCAGCCTTCATTGTCTTCGAATAAATTTCACGCCCGAGTAAAGTAACTATTTGTCTTTCATTGGGCTCGCGCTCCTCGATTCCGCTCCCCTCCACCCGATAACCCCAAGCCCCGCTGCTCTCATGGACTCTTTCGTTATTGCAGCGTGATTGCTTGTACATCAGATAAAAATTGTATGGCCTTATTGAAACGTTAATAAGCCCGGCCATCCGACTGCGAACGTTAAAAACAATAATAACAACAACAACCACAGTGACAGCGACAACGACAATAGTATAGTAGTAACTTATAAAAAAAAAAAAAACTCTGAAAAAAGGGAATAAATATGGGAAAAACGAGAGGTTGGGGGAGGGGGAGGGTGGAAGAAATAGGCCGAACGCAGTGGGAATTCCTAGAATTCCGACGGGTTTCACGGGAGAAATATTTGTGCAACCATTCGAGTTTATTATCGAATTGTATCAATTTGTTCGCGGCTCTGTGTACTCGCGCTTACAATGGAAGGCTTAGTATCAACATGCAAAGGCTGGCCCCGCCGAAACGTTTATCTTGCACTTGATTTCATTTCGATTTGCCGACAAATTGCGCATTGGCCGAGCTAAGCAAAACTCCCCCTGCCCCGACCAATATTGGCTCAAAGTGCCGGGCATCCGAGGCCGTACCCCTTCCCGCCCCCCTCGACCCCGCATTTTTCTTTGTTTTTTTTTTTTTTTTTTTTTTTTTTTTTTTTTTTTTTTTCTTTTTTTTTTTTTTTTTTTTTTTTTTTTTTTTTTTTTTTTTTTTTTTTTTTTTTTTTTTTTTTTTTTTTTTTTTTTTTTTTCGCTTTTTTTTTTTTTTTTTTTTTTTTACCGCGTTCGCGAAAATACGGATTCCAAAATGCGCTTATTTTTTTTTCCGATTCATGAGCCTCGCTCGTCGCCCCGCCCCTCCCCGCGCGTCCCCGAGAACTCCTACCCTCGGGTTAGGAGGAGGAGGAGGAGGAGGAGGAGGGAAAGGGACGTGCGACGTAGACGACAAGGACGGCTACGGGGATGCGTCGATAGCCCCGATTAAAGATTAATGGCAAATATCAACAAACCCTCGGCAAATCAATAACAAGAGTAGCGAGAGCGCTTCATTACTCGATATTAAAAATGGTCCGGTCCAGGACCGTTATTCCGAGCCCCCGCCAGGCTATCGCCACCCGGCATCAGCTGCGAAGCGCAACTGGACTTTCGTCTTTGTAATTAGAGATATGTACACGGGGCCACGCGCACACGGGCCCTGTCAAAGGAGAAAAGCGATTGTCCCCCGATTATTTCCCCCCCCCCCCTATCGGATTCTTTTTTTTTTAATTTTTTTATCCAGTCAGACCAGAGCATGGGGCTTCGTTCCCAGTGCCGGCGCCATTACAATGCAGCGCTCGTAATAAGGGGCCGGGAATTACGGATACGCGCCTGGAAATGGAATCGAAAGTCCCTTAACGGGGACTTGCGTCATTACGATAAACAACGAATTTGTTATTAACGAATGCGAAGGAAGGCCTTGTAGTTCGACGCTCCGAGGGTATATAATAAAAGGCAAGGCTTAGACCGCGTAGGAGGAATGCGGGGGCGTCTGAGGGCACTACAATGCTTTATTCGTTATGACTTATTAAAACTTCCAGGTCAGAGACAAGATATAAAATGCATAGAAATGAAATTTCGCAGGCTTTTAATTGAATTTTTAAGGATTTACAGTGTGCGGAGCCGGCGGATTGTCATTTTTCATTGGGAGAGACGGGGCAAGAGTGAGACGAAAGCGCCTCTGCCCGGGAAAGGGAAAAGAAACGAGGAACCGAATTGAAGAGAGAGAGAGAGAGAGTGAGAGAGAGCGAACGAGCCAGTGTCTGGCGGCATACGCCGTATTCCGGAACGTGCGATATTAAAATAGGATGGCGTGAAAATAATTACATTTAATAATTGGTTAAAATATCCGAAACGAAAATTAGTTCTGTAATGCCGCAGTGATAATTTTGTTTAATCGAAAGCGACACTTTGACGGGAGAGTTATTATAGCTACGATGCTCTTCTCCATACCCCATTCATCCCCCTTTCTCACCCTCTGCACTTGCTGGATATCTAGCTCTCTCTCTCTCTCTCTCTCTCTCTCTCTCGCTATCTCGGCTGTTTGTACAACAACCATAGCATTGATTTTCAAAATAAGTTATACGATACACTCTAATATATATATATATATTTGTATATTGCAAGTAAAAATACAACCAGCGTAAATACAGAATAAAAATTAATTGCTTACTGCTATTGTACACTTTAAACAAAAAAAATTCAATTACTTATATGCTCATTCATTATTTTACAGTCTGACGTAATATTTTTGCCCAAAAATAACAACAACAACACCAACAGCAACAACAACAACAATAATAGTTGTAATAATAATAATAATAATAGTAATAATAGTAATAATCGTTATAAAATCGGTAAGAGTAACAACAGCAGCGGCGACGAAAAACGTCAGCGACAGCAGTCGCTGCAGCAACAACAGAAAAAACTAAAACAGCGGTAATAACAATAACAATAACAATAACATTAATAGTAATAATAATACGTTTTTATTCGGTATGATAAAAAATTACGGCTCTTTTCAGGAAAGTAATACTTAAAAGTTGGAAGCGAGTTCATTCTTCTATTTCAGCAAATTATTAATCGCACAAAAATGAAAATTAATTATACGTCGAGAGAGCCGGAGAAATATAATGGATATATGCATTAACAGCTTTAGTGCTACGTGAATCATTGGTGGGTTACTTAATTAAAAAATTGTTTGAATATTACATTATAAATACTTCATAAATATTTTACAACAAATACTATGACACTGTAGTTTAATCCGTTTTCGGGGGAAGGTAAACATTCTGAACCGTAAAATTTTTTAATCGAAATTTAAATATTTGTTATTTTCGATTAAAAAAAAAGAAAAAAACAAATAAAGAACAGAAATTAAAAAAATAATAAAGAAAAAAAGACTAAAAAATAACAACAACAACAACGACGACGAAGAAGAAAAATTAAAAAATATAAAAAATTAAGTGTCGGTGAAATAAACGGAGGAGTGCACAGTGGACCAGGGATCCCTGTAATTTCGTAGTGGAAGCGGGAGGGTGGAGAAATGGAGGCGCCCCGTGCTGATTACAGCCTGCCGTGGGCAGCGAGTCTACTGAGGAGGAAAAGGGCTAGAAAATGAGCGGAGATCATTTCGTGTTAATAATCGGATGTGAAAGTGGTTGGGGGGGTGCGGGAGGGGGATGATGTCGAACGTCAAGCGGAACGTACAAATAACGGCGAGCGGTTTCCTCCCGTTGCGTTTAACGCGCTCCGTCCATCGTAGTAACTAACCCTTGGGCTCCCTCCCCCGCCCCTCTTTCTCTCTCTCTGCTCTCTCTCTGCTCTCTCTCTCTCTCTCTCTCTCTCTCTCTCTCTCTCTCTAATCGTCGAGGGTCAATCCTCGCTTTTGACGCCTAACCCCCCCCCCCTGCCGACATTTACCGACCCGGTCACATCATCCGCATCGCCGTTCGCTGCCTCTCACCGGCCCCCGTCGCCTCGAGCCCAATAACTCGAGAGGCGGCGACGCGCTCTCGCTCTCGCTCTCGCTCTCGATCTCGATCACGCGCGTATATTAGCCCCCGGGCGAGGTGCGAATATTCATTTTCGGCCGGACAAACGCCCGGGCGACTGACTCGATCGGTCAATCGGAGAGGTGCGAGAGTCACCCGGCTCTTCTCTAAAATAATAATAAATACCGCTCGAAACGGAGCCTTTAAAGCCCCCCCCCCTCCCCGACAACCCACCCCAATAACCCGAATAATCCCAATAACCCCAATAACCCCAATAAGCCGAATAACCACCCTATCGAACCTTTAAGATGCTCTTAGGGATGCTCTGGGGACGGAGGTGAGAGGGGGGGGTTAGGGTTAGGGTACGAGCGGATCGTCGGGTGGATCGGTCGGTGCCCTATTGAAATAAATCGCGGGTGCGGAGGCTGGACGGGGGTACGGGGGAGAGCAGGGGCGCTCCGGTAGCGGGCTATAATATCATAATAACGGCTGACGAGGCGACCGGGGGGGGGTGGATGGGACGGGGGAGCATATAAATTTGAAAGAAAACTCGCGGCCCGGCAATTTGTTGGCCTCGGAGGCGAGCGCGAAATAACGCTCGATGTTTTGCAGTAATATTTCACCCAAGCAGTTGGTATTAATTCGTAATATGTTGGCGGGCAAACTATAGGAGAGTCCGGCTGCTGGACCGGCATCCCCTCCCTCCCCGCCGCGTTCCCTCGCGCCACCCAACCGTCCAACCACCTCCTCCTCCAGCACCCGGGACAGCTCTACTGGATCAGCACAGCCGCACATCCCGGCTGCTCCCACAGCGTCTCTACCACCCCCGCCCCATCCCCGCCCCGCCCCTCAACCCCCCCCCCCCCACCCCCAATCCCCCGATGCCGTTCCCGCTCTTACTCCCACCCTCGCGCCCTCTTAATATACGACTGGCTATTATTGCCATGCAACCGACAGAATACTGTCAAAATTTATTGGCAATCGTTTTTCATGGGCCGCGTCAAATGAGCCGACGATTAAATTGCGCGCGTGAATTAGGTTAGGTTCCTTGCCCGGCCGAGTCGCGGCGGGGGGATACGCGGATACCGAAGAGCGGCCGGCGGTGAGCCAGCACTTGGTGTGGGAAGGGAGGGGAGGGGAGGGGATCCGACGATAGAGACCCGAGCGAGGAGTCCTCGAGTACCTGGCACGTAAGTTTTTTTTTTTTTTTGGTTCACCGGCTAGCGGATGCTCAAGCTCAGCACCGTCGAGCGCCGTCGACCGACTCCTCTAGTGGCCCATGGGGAAGTTTTGCCCCCGAGCCTGGAAGAGCCCGGGCTGCTACGAGTCCCGAGCAGCCCCTTACGGAACTGCTAATTATCCTTCTGCGCGCGCGGCCTCTCGACGGTAAACGCGCGGGTGCACGGACGCACCGCCCGGTAACTCCGCGACGCGATATAAGTTACCCAAAGTACTGCCGCTTCCGTGACCCGGTGTCTCTACCGGCTTCTGATTATCATCATAATAATAACAATAATTATAATAATAATAATGATAATAATAGTGATAGCGATAATGATAATAATGATAATGATAATGATAATGGTGATAATGGTAATAATGATAATAACAATGATGGTAATTATGATTATGATAAGGATAATGATAATGATAATGATAATACGGGCTTCGATGATCCGGCTTCGAGGTTCAACCGTGTCTCTGACCCGGAGAGCCTGCTGCCTCCATCGACGACGCCCTGGCGGATCCTCGAGTTCGTTAGTTCAAGTGGCGGGCTAGTAAAAGTAGTAGCGGCGAGGGTTATTGGGGTAGTGGCGGCGGCGGTGGCGGTGGCGGTGGCGGCGGCAGCGGAGAAGGAGTAGTAGTAGTAGCAGTAGTAGTAGTAGCAGTAGTAGTAGTAGTAGTAGTAGTAGTAGTAGTAGTAGTAGTAGTAGTAGTGGTAGTAGGAGATGGAGGAGGAGAAGGATGTGGTGGAGGTGGAGGTGGAGGGGTGATAAGAGAGAAGCCGGTATTCGCGAGTCGCGAGTCGAGCTCAAAGAGGTCAGGGGTCGAGGAGTCGTCAAACGACTTCCTCGTTCTCAAAGTCTCATTAGGACGAGGCTGCCTCCAGCCCGACCGCCCATATCGTACTCTAACGGGCAAGGGCGGCGATTAGGAGACTCAAGGAGTCGAATAAATCATTACGCCTTGATTGCTGCGAGATTTCATTTTACTCTCCACCGGGGAGGCCGCCTCTAATGGCCAATTCGTTTAATCGTTATGACCTTGGGCGAGGTCGGCCGGCCCTTGCCATTCTTAATAAGAAAAACGCCAAACTCGACGAGGTTCGGCCGACCCGGTTATCGTTATTGTCCTGTTACGTCGTGTTACGTTGCGTTACGTTGCGTTACGTTGCGTTACGTTGTGTCCCGGTCGAAGTGCATTAGAGTAACGAGGGTGGCCAAACGTCCCGTCCTTGGCGCGTAAAACAGAAGCTACTTTCCATATTGGTCGGAGGTAGAGTCCGGTGTTGGGCGGCGGCGGAGGAGCTCCCCCCCCCCCCGCCAAGACAATGAACCCTGGTTGGCATCCGAAATCGCGATTATGATTTCTCGGCTCGCATGGCAAAGTCCGACAATGCTCTGCGGCTAAATAATAAATGGCGCCTGTAGTTCGATAATGGAATGTCGACCGATGGAGATTACATGGTGAATAACGGCCTCGGGCCCAGCGCCGCCGCCGCCGCCGCCGCCGCCCCACCACCCACTACCTCTCCCCTATTGATTTTACTTTCTTTAGTGCACGAAATTTAATAGATCATTTTCGGGAATAGGCTCACGTATCCGAGGGAGTGGCGCTTCTCGAAAAATCCCACCACGCCCTTCCCTTCCCCGACTTACGAACGAGCGAGCGCGCCCGGCAATCCCAGTCCACACGCGTCCCTGCCAAGGGGTTAAACTTTCACGGAGTGAGGGGTTATTGGGGGGGGGGGGGAAGAGTGGGGTCTGCCACCGCTGCCGCTGACGGTAGATTCGAACTTCCTCGCGCGCCGAGGTTAAAAATAACGGTGCTCCAATTTGAATTTTCAACCATCACGGCCGGCAACGTAAATAAAATTACTTTAATTACCGGCTTTTTACCGGCTACCGTTGTGTACGAGGGGACGGGGTCCTTCCCGCCCTCCTCCTCCTACTCCTCCTACGTAGCCAGCCGAGCGGCCAGTGGAGGTCCGGAGGCCTCTCTATATACGGCTGGATATTAAGATCTCGCGATTGAGCGAAACGGTGTGGAAAACAATCGGACGCGGCCGCGGCCGGGTCCGCGTCCGGTCTCAGCAGGCCGGGACCGCGGCGCCGATACACCCTCCTCGCTCTCGACGAAGACCCGCTGACTGATTGCCATCCATCGAGGGTTTCAATAGCCCCGAGTCCCAAACACCCCCCCCCCCTCCTCCTCCTCTCCGTCCCGCTCGTCCTTTTATTGAGTCTTTATCAGCGGTTGCAATGACGCCGTCGACGAGGACGACGACGACGACGAGGAGGAGGACGAGAAGGACGGAGGAGGAGGAGGAGGAGGAGGAGGAGGAAGTGGAGGACGTGGGCGCGGGAGCGGCAGGCCTTTCTTTCGGCGGCGCCTCCTTTGTCGTGACACGTTATTACCAGACGCCGTTCTACCCCGTTATTGTTATTATTATTATTAGCCGGGTAGACAATGATCGAGGCTCGACAATGGGCCCGGCTGCTGCTACCTAGTAAAACCGAGCGCCTCGTCGGCCTCCCCGCGAATCGAGCCACCGCCACCCTCATTAAGAAACTTGTAGTGGGGTGGGTGGAGCCGTTGGGTAGGCATCCGCTGAAATCGGTCGCCGTATCGCGCGATACAGACACGGCGAGGGATTGGGTTGGGTGTGGGTGTGGGCGGGGGCGGTGGTGGGGTGGTGGGTGAAAGGGGACGGCCGCCCCGGCTTTCTTACGTCGTCGCTGATAGCGCGGTGCTCGATAGAGTCGGCGGACGGGGGAGGTAGAGAGGCTCCCAACCAACGCAACTCGGTCTTCCATTCAGCGTACCGAACAATGAGCCCGGGCGGGCGTTTCGTCCCCGGCGATACACGCGTTCCCTATGCAGCCTACCCTCCCCCCCTCCCCACACACACACACCCGCGACCTGCCGAACCTTCATTGGCCAAGCCTCGCTCGCTCGCGTCCTCCTGGGACGAGGAATCGAGCCGTCCCGATAAGCCGCGATCGTATTGGGGATCCTGATGGGGGATGGGGGATGGCGGGGTGGTAGGGTGGCGAGGAATCCGCTAATTGCTGACCGACGCTATTGCGGAGCGACGGCCGGGGCTCGGCGGCGGGGGGGTGGGGGCGGTAAATCGGGCCGGAGGGAACAGCCTCATCGGCCGGCCGCTCGTAAAACGCTGAAGCACGTGCCGCGTGATGATCGTCTCCCCCGGCGGTTTCCCTCTCGTTTCGAAATTCGAGACCCGAATAAGTGCACGCGCGACCGATCCGGGCCGCTACGTGAGCCTGCTACGTGAGCCGCGACGTAACGGTCACCGCTGCCCGACCCCGACCCCGACCCCGACCCCGAACCCGTCTCTGCGACATAACCTGCCGACGATTAACCACGCATCGGAGACGCGGCTTCCGCTCCACCCACCCACGCACGACCTCTCCTCCGCGCTACGAGATCCCTTACTGCCCTGCATTGCGCATTATTCCTTCGATCATTATTCCCTACTCGGGCCGCCATTTTTATAAGCCTAAAGCTACCGATTCCTCTACTATTCCTGCTCGTAATTAAAAACAAAACAAAACAAAACCAAAGGAAACAAAACAAAGCAAATAACTACGCAATGATTTAATGATGCGATTTAACGGATGCATTAAAGCATTAGCGATGAGCCGATGCGTCTACGAGGAAGGCGCTGCTCCGAGCCCCGGCGGGACGATAGCTGACGAAACGTTTATTAATTTGGGACTCGCGGGAGGCCGGCCGGTATCGATAATCCTGTTAGATTTTTTCAGTCAACTAATCCCACCTCGGAATACGGACGAAAGCCCTCGGTAAGCCAAGCTTGTTTTGCTCGATTGGACCAGGACGGACACGGGGGGGTCGGCGGGTCGGTGGAGTCGGCGGGTCGGTGGAGGGGGAGGGAGGGGGAGAGGGAAGGATTGGCGACTGGAGGGGCTCGACGGCTCGACGGACGACGTAAAAAAGAAGAGGTAAAAAGAGAGGGGAAGGCTTTCGCGCCTATTGTTAGAAATCGATTTAGGACAGGAAATTCGAGACTAACGAGGGAAACGAACGTTTCGGAAGGAGTTTCATTAGCGGACAGGAAGTGACCGATGCTCCCAGCCATTTTTCATCATCGAGGGCATCAAGGGGCCCTCGTCGTCGTCCTCGTCGTCGTCGTCGTCGTCGTCGTCGTCGTCGTCAACGTCGTCGTCAACGTCGTCGTCAACGTCGTCGTCAACGTCGTCGTCGTCGGCCACGGAATGTAATGTTCAAGACCCGGCCATTTTCACCGGCCCCTCTAGTAATCATCACTCGCGGTTTTTCACGTTTACTAAACCATTGCTCTCGGGGGCGTGAAAAGCTTAATGAAAGCTTCGACGAGGCTCCGAGGGTGCGGGTTGTTATCAACTCGCCATCCCTCCACGCGCGCGCACCCCTTACCCCCAACTACTGGCAGCCACGAAAATTGCCCGGCAATTGCACAGAAATTAAATACCCCCTCACCCCCCTCCCCCTTTGGCGATCAGCCGAGCGGCCGTGAGCCGTTGATCTCTTCCCTCCTGCCCGCACGACCCCCCGCCCCCCATGCCGAATCGCGCCTCTCTATCGAGGTCCTCGTCCTCTAAAAGCAATAGCCCCCCCGCCATTATCGTGCGCGGGCGCCAGGCCTACTTTTAAACTCTCCATTCCCCGAGAAATTGTATTTCCTGTTTCATTTTAACGGTCACGATGTAGGCAACTTATCGGCGCGGGCCGGGGTCTGCGTTATTATAAATCTATTGGTCACAGGCAGACAGAGACAGACAGAGACAGACACAGACAGAGACAGAGACAGACACACACACACACGCACACACTTACAACGAGGAGAGGGACAGACAGGGACGTACAAAACACACGAGTAATAATGAAGATATTTGTAATGAAGATAAGTTTTTTTGTCGTAATGGCGCTATTATCCTTTAGTCGTGCTTTAGCCGCGTAAAGTTAAACATCGCGGATAATTGCAAGCCCCTGATTATTATTAGCCCGCGGTAAAATAGATAATAAAAGTGCAACGGAGGGGCAAAGTACAATAGAGGCGAGCCGGCGTTGGATTTATCGAAAGCCATATTAGCGGCTGTTAGTCATAGGACTCGGGGGGGTTCGGCTATAAGGTTCGGCTCGGTAATTATTACGACGGCCGGCTAAGCTATTGATATTGCCCCACGGAGTAAATAGAGCATCGGATGTGCGGGAGACTGAGCGAGAGAGAGAGAGAGAGAGAGAGAGATGGAGCAGAATAGAATTTTCGTCCGTCTCGGTTTCAATTACTCGATTGGCAGAGCCGAGCAAATGCCTACACGCCTGCCTCGTCTCATCTCACTACGTGTCGGCATACACGCACACACACACACACACACACACATACAGTCTTCGTAGGGTGGCCTCGGGGCTCGTCTCCCCCCGGTCAAGGAATTGGAAAGTTTTGCAGACACGTTAATAATAAATCATATCTTACTCACGAATTATCGATCCTACCCAATGTAACTATTGTCTGGTATATCGTTCGACTCACCTGTAACAAACAAGAAAAATACATTGATTGACTTGAGTCCTCGTTTGGGCGCAAGTAGATAACAAGCTTACAAGTACAATAAAATTCAAGCCCGATTGCGGGTTATTGGGGTTATTGGGGTTATCGGGGTCCGGAGCGTCGCTAACGAGGGTAATAAGCCCGATGATCATGTGGTGGCGGGGGGTGGGCGGGGTGGTGGTAGGATCGCAAGAATACATAAAAGGGGATAAAAGAGTATCCCGTGAGAATGTATGTCGTTCGTCGCGTGGGTGAGTATCGCGGCTGCGCTCGACCTGCGGGGCTCGCGTCCGGGCTCCAGCGGACGATGTCGGTGATATTTCAGAAGCGGCGAGGAGAACTTCAAGGCCTCGTCGGTAATTCATCGAGTCACGCGAGCTTGGCCATCGGGACATCTCGCGGCGGCCGTTCCCCCGCAGCGGGGTACACTCGACGGTCTCTCGGGGGACCGGGGGAAACCGAGGAAAAGTGTCGGCACTTTGCCCGAAATCCAATTAGGCCCTTTATCGGCATTTTATAAAAAACGGTCTCGGGCTTTAATGGTCCGGCAGAGCGGAGCGTCGGTCCCCCGCTCGGGAGGTCGGTGAGGGTGGTAAGCTTTGCACCGGGAGCCGGGGCGGGCTGTATAAGCCCTTGGCTCTAATTTAATGAACAAAGTAAGGAAGGATTGTAATGGGCAGGGAGATAAAATGTCGGCTCGAGGAATTAATTTGCGGCGTGGAAGGTCTGGAAGATAGCCGTTGTTTTAAAAAAAGGAGAGCCCGCGCATAAAGTTGAAGTAAACAAGTGTTAGATAGATATTGCTGGGAGTCGCTCTCGAGACGACGACGACGACGACGACGACGACGACGTCGAGGACGTGAAAGCCCGGGAAAATCGAGAGGCCGAGCATGACCCCGTAATAATCAATTAATAAGCACGAGCGGGCGAGCATGTATCCTTTAATGAAAACATTAATACTTTTGCGATAAGAGTAATGATGTACGAGTTGAAGGGGAGGACGTCAGAAGGGGGACGGGGGTGAGAGAGAGAGAGAGCAGGTGGAGGGGAAGGGAGGGGCTCGCGGAACGAATGAACGACGGTGCTGACAGGGATAGGCGGACGGGAGGGTGGGTGGTGGACGGGAGGGTGGTGGAGGGGAGGGGGTGGGGGAGGGGGGGAGGGGGGTGGGTGTAGGGGCAGGAGGAGGGAGAATAGAGTGCGAAGCGTAAACGACGGCGCAAAGCGGCTGCACGTCGCGTTAATTGCGCGATAAAAATCACAACACGCCACGGGCGTTGGGTGGCGCTCGTAAAATGAAAAATACCGCACGAGCGCGCTCGCCGCCTCGACTCGTTCGCGCCCAGGAGATTGTGTTAATTATCAATTAATTAATTAGCCAAACACGTCCGCTCGCGCGCGCGCGCGCCCGCCTCGTCACGCGGTTACCCGGACTCGCGTACCCTTCCAGCAAGCAAGCCCCCTCCGCCCCGCGTAACCGCGCCATTCCCCTTAACCCCTCGCCGGCCACGAGTCTGCGTATCGATTCGTGATCGGAAGCGCGCCCACCGACACCGCTGCCCTACGTGGACCCCGTACGCATCCTTCGTCGTCGTCGTCGTCGTCGTCGTCCGCGCCCCGTCCCCGCTCCCGCCCCCGCCACGTAAGATCCGCGCGGATCGCGGTAGCGGGGAGCCGGAGCTCAGGTGCCCCGCTGCCTCGGACGCTTCTTTCCCTCTCAGCCCTCGCGCTCAATCCCGCTGCCGCAATATTTGCAGTGTGAAGAACGCATGAAAGCAATATTAAGTTTTTTAAATAAAAATTTTATACTAATCATAAAGCTTACAATCGACGGCATAGAACGACTAGTACATGGAAATAAAGTTATATAAAATTTATTAAAGCCCGTATAAAGTCTGTATAAAAAGTTATATAACAGTAACTTATAAAGAATTTTTTGTACTAAACCCATATAATTTTTACTACGTTACTTATATAAAATCAGTCATATATTTTTTACTAGAATATCCGATGATGAAATTTACTTGAGAGTCTTATAAAATATGAAACAGTCGTTATATGAATTTCATAAATACTAGCAAATTTTCCTCACTTCCCACTCCACTGAATATCCCTCCCTCTCCATCCCCCTTCCTCATTCCCCCCCCCCGCCCGCGCCAAATTAGCATATTTAAGAATTTAGCTCCAATCAATAAACCTTCCCGTTCATAGATATTATTCATATTTTATTCGTCTCTCCCCCGCACCGCCCGCCCCGAACATAATAAATACTTAAAAAATTTCAACTGGTCTTGTTGTTCCGCCTTCGCAAGCATTTCGCTTTACAGTTTTAATGCTCCTGGACACTCTCGCCCTTACCCCGGCATTCGCAAATATTGCGCGACTTCACCAACGTCATAGATATGCACTATATATATATATATATATGTATACACGAGTGTTAAATAAATAATACATGAGGGAAAAGCTGCGAAAATTAACACGGACTGGCTCCGAGACCAAGGCAAATAATACAATTACATACGTGTATATGCGCGCGTGCGCGTATGTATGTACAGTATCGGTGTAAGTGGCTATGCGCGTAAGGTCAAACACACTTATGGACTACCGGCGATTATCAAATTCTCGGATTTATTTGATTTAGTCATTATAAAAAGGTTAAAGTCTCCGGGCCCGCGTAACCTGAAGAATTTCTTCTGTCAGAATATGCGATTTGCATGGCACACTCTCGGCCAACATTTCACAAAGTCCCTCCTGTACTTGGCATGTTCACATCAAGTCACGACCACTTGCCCCATCCAGTCGCCATCATGACCGATCGAACGAAACTTAAAAATTCTCCCCCATAGTTACACGTTAAAAACAATCCCGAAGGAATTTTAGAGAATAAAATTATGTATTGTATTATTGGCACGTGATAATCATGTGCGCAACGAATAAATAATAAGTGCACGGTACATGTCACTGCCACGTATTTCCTCTAATTCCTATTATAATCCATTCTTAGTCGAATAACAATTAATATCAGGGGATCTAGAAAAACTGTCGACATTTCCTTATTAAATATGCACGCGCGTCGCTCTATCTATGTATTTGCGCGCGTATGCGTGTGCACGTGCATCCCGCTTAAATTTTACAAGCTCCTTCGTTTCTCCGCCCCCGCGGATTCATTTCGATTCGTTTCAATTTTCCAACCTCCGAGGCTCGAGCATTTAAACAATTTAATGCATATCGTAAAAAAAATAAAAAAAAAAAAAAAAAAAAAAAATGCCGGTTTCCCCGAGTCAAATTGCCGGGAGAGTTAATTACCGAATAAAAAGAAAATACTTCCTCGAAGATTAATGAGCAGATATTCATAATTATGCAAATAATAAAAATTTTTAAGGTACACGCTTTCGATAGTGCCCGGGGATATTATAATATACAATTGCCACACGAGACGTTATCGGCCGATGAAATGACTCATTTATCAAATTAGACTTTTGATTAAATTAAAAATTTGTTTTTAGTATGAAGAATGATTAAGATATTCGCCGAGTCCGAGAGTACGCGATGGATGTAATTTAACCGATTAGCTGGTGAATGTCGCGGTTAGCCTGCACGGGTTACGCTTCGTTTCATCAACATCCAAACAATATTAAGACTTTACGTAATTAATTGATAAAAACGGAAAACAAAAAAAAAAAAAAAATAAAATTATTCTTTAATTGCGAAAAACTCCATGGAGAATTTTTTACAAATTCAAATTCGAGTTTTACATAATTTCCAGATTTTGGCTTTCAAATACAAATTGCACTTTATGCAATTACTGCCGAAGGATTATATTATTTTTGATATTTAAATGAAATTTTCTCTACATCTCCGTTATATTATTTTTATTAAAGTCATAATTTTTATTAAATATAACCTCAAGTTTTATTAATTGTAGCATTACTTTATAGCTTCGAAAGTCAATGATTACCAGTCGTAAAGATAAACTATTTGAAATATTTTAATAAATTTTCGTATAATAATAAAATTATTAATTTGTATAATAATAAAAGTATGTTATCTCGTTGAGAGAACAAAAAATTCTCATGTACATAAAGTATTCGTACACGTAGATAGAGGTTGCGCGGGCGTGCGTGCGTGCGTGCGCGCGCCCGCGCATTCCCGTATGCCTAACAGTGTACTCATTTTTATCTTTGTCAAAACATAAAAATTTACATATTTTTCAAGCACCTAGTAAATAAACTATAAAATTATGAATAATAAAATTATCAAAAAATTTTCATTTTATTGATGAAAAAGTATCGAGGAGAACGAAAAAGTTATTAGTAAGACCAATAAAAAAAACGCAATAAATAAACAATAATGAAAATGTTTATGTAATAATAGTTTTGAAAAGTAATTAACGTTACTATCAATTTTAGATCTAAGAGTTTTCTTTATGTAATATGTACAATTGCGTCAGCGAAATCAAATAATTCTTGAATTTATATTCCCTAAGAATTTAATGCAACCGTAAGATTTACAAAATCTAAATAATAGATCAAAAGTTGCATTAAAAATAAATTGTGAAATATGGAATGTAAAAAAAATAAAGTTTTTAGTTTAATAATAAATATAAAAATGTTTAAAAATAAGGATAAAATTATAGGATAGACGCGGCAAAGCATTTCCAGCGCATTAATGTTACTCTAAGAGAGGAGAGAGAGAGGGGGGGGGGAAAACGATTGAGAATATTAGACTTAAAAGGAAGATGGAAAGTCATCGTTTGCGCAATAATTGATATATATATATATATATACTTGAACAAGACACGAGAATAAAAGTCTGCGTGCGTGCGTGTGTCAGTTAAACAACGTGAATACAGTTACAATAATATCGTTAACATAGGGATTTCTAGAACGGAAACGGTAACGCCAGCTATAATTATATTATTTATTAAAATTGATAACTGATACTGATTGAAGCAGATACAACTCCAACCAATACTATTACTACTACTACTACTACTACTACTTACAATAATAATAATAATAATAATAATAATAATAATAATAATAATAATATTAAAAAACAACAAGAACAGCGACGACAACAATAACGACGGCAGTAATAGCAATAAAAATAAGAAAGAACAATAAGAAGAAGGGTAAGGATAAAAGGGGTAATAGCGAGAGTAATGTGGTGTATATAATAATTGCAATGTGAGGAAAGAGCGACAAACAAGAGGAATGAATGAAAATAAAGCAAATGTCCGTATGAAACAATAAATTCTGAAAATTTTGCTTCACGGAAGCGTTACATGCAATGCTGCCGCATACTTTTACGGCCGGTGTAGACATCGAAAAAGGTCAGTATATAAAAAAGAAAATGATATGCACAAATACATTTTAGGGTTTATTTGGGTGAAATGCCAATGAAGTTTTATGATTCGAATAAAAGTAACGTATCCAGTTAATACGGAATTATTTATTTATTTATGCTGACAAAGGGCTTGGGGGGGGGGGGGACGGAAGAATATATAAATTACTTTTGCCTCGGATCGAGGATCTCCGGTCTCAATCGGCCTTAATCGCCTTTCGGCAATGCTAATCTCCTCGGTACGCATTTCTGTAATTGCTATTTGTCGATCGTAGCGATCGCCGGACTTAGACAATGGGCACAATGGCGCGGGGAGTGGAGTGGACAAGGACAGAACGAGTGCGAGTACCCGCGCGTACGCAGATCTGTCGGACGTACGTATGACCGGAACGGAATGCCGAAATTCCTGGCTGTCGGTACAAGTATCTTCGTTAATCGTTAAATTAACGTGAGGAAGAAAGTAGAGGGGAGGTCTTGCAAGGGTGAAGGATGTCAAAGGATTTATTCGAGCGGAGGAAGGAGCGGATGGGAGGATGCGTTGGCCGAGGGAAGTCGATCGCGTGAGTCGACCATGCGGAGAGACGGTGCGAGTCACATCCACGAGGACCTCGAACGACTCGAGGATCGCATCGCGTGAATAATTGCAAAGCGTAATTGCGGTTATTGGGGCGGGGAGGGGGGGTGGGGAGGAAGAAGCGCCGAGTCGTCGAGAGCCGGCCGGGTCGGCTGGGGTCCTCGATCGCGATATTGGCCCACGGACCGGCGAGCGGAAGTCGCCTCGGTCGGCAACGAGTCGGGGGGATTTAAATTCCGGAAGGGAATCCAGTGTAATTGAAAGTAGTGGACAATCGTAGAAAGGACTTTTAAGGCTCGCGCTGTAGATTAAAAGTTGAGAATTATGGGGAGCGAATGTAGTAGAAAATTAAACGTAAAAGTTTGGTGCCGGAAGGGGCTTGGCGCCGGTGGGCCGGCCGGTCGACGGAGTGTGGGGGCTGGGGAGGGGGGGTGGAGCTCGGTACGTACGAAGGTGCCCTATCGAGGACGGGTAGGTGGTGGTGGGGAGGGGGAGCCGCGAAAGAAGGCGGGCAAGGAAACGCGTTCGGAAGAAGTTTGCACCGATATTTTTCACGCTCGCAAGACTAAGCTCGCCGCTGCCCCTCCCCCTCCCATCTCCCACGCTCTCTCCCTCCCTCTCTCTCTCTCTCTCTCTCTCTATATATATATATATATAAGCATCTCTCGCTCTTGCTTCTTGAGCGCGCCGCCCCTCACTCGAGCTGAGCCGCGACGAGCTCGACTGTCGCAGACGGACCCGGAGCGCGAGCCGCCGAGGAAATTTTACGAGGAGAGAAACGCGTCGAGCAACCCCCTTCGTGTTCGCGACATAAACTTTACGGTGTTTATGAATATTTATATTAATCTACATTTTATGCTCCCGAGTATAGACGACTACTCGCTCGGGCTCGGGCTCGGGCTCGGGCTCGGGCTCGGGCTGGGTGGTGGCGACGGCACTGGCGACGCTGGGGACGGAGGGACGGATAGGCGGCCGGTTGTGCGGAGCTTGCGGCGGGAGGTGGGTATGACGAGGTAACGGCGGGGTAAGAGACGTATATACGACGAGGCAAGGACGGCGAAAGCCCAAGGAAATTTCATCCCGCGAGTCGCATGTCGAGCTCGTTTCTCTCTCTCTCTCTCTCTCTCTCTCTCTGCTCTACTCTACCTACCTACCTACCTACCTACCTAACTAGCTACGTACGTACGTACCTACCTACCTATCCCGAACATACCGACCCCCCTACCCCGGCCTAGAACAACCATTCACCCGCGCCGGCCCCGACCCCTGAAGAGCGGCGGCTTGGCTCGCGCGGCGACAAACTCGCGCTTCAATAAAACTTTATCGCTATATTGGATGGCCGGCGCCGTTCATCTCCTTCACCTCCGCTCCTGACCCTCCCCCCCCTTTCTCCACTAACGCTGCATCGCCATCGGCAGCACACATCCAGTGCCGGTGCTCGTTCGTTCCACGGAGCGACGACGTCGACGGCACAACGACGCCTTCGCGCTTCTCTCTCTCTCTCTCTCTCTCTCTCCGACTAACGAACACACTGATTATAAATCCCTATTTTTCATCTCGGCGCGCTTTTCGTCCGTCTCCGACTGAGGGGCGGGGGTGAGGAGTGCGTGCGGGACGGAAGACCCATATGACCACTGAGGCCGTAAAATCCACGAATAGCGCTGTAGATTAGGGCCGTCAATCGTCGTGCCCGACACCCGTAGATCGTAGATCGATCATAGATAGCCGATCGGCATTGGCCACTAGATCGTCAGCTGCTCGCGCGGTGAACCGGTCGGAGGGGGGGGGAGGGCCTCTTCGAAGGCTCACGGATGAGAACTCCGACTCTCCGAGGGCGGATATTAAAATGTAAATTCCTCTGTCGGGGGAGGCGCCGTCGAACGAAATATCGCGGGCGCGTTCGAATCGAGATCGATCCCGGGTGAGGCGGAGGACGAGGAGGAGAATGAACGTCGAGGAGTCGAGGTCGGTCCGCGACGGGGTTTCCTCGAGTGGCGGCATCAGTACCCTCGTCAGTACCGTCGCCAGGGTTCCCAGAGTCTCGTTGCTTTTAGGACGCGACGTCGACACCCTCCTCCCCCTCCCCCCGACCCCCGGTCACCCGCTTGCCCCTTTCACGTTGGGGTGCGTCCGAGCGAGCCCGAGGCTGAAGGACAGAACGAGCTCGAGCGAAACTGAGGGTGATAGGCACCGATCGATATGGTCGCGGAGGCTCGGGCGAGGGGACCGGGCGGGCGGCAGCGGTGTAGGACTAAGGCTCCGCCAATGGCTATTATATTTCACACACGCGCGCGCGCGCCCGCGCGTCCGTATACACGGAGACCGAAGCGAGATGGAGAAAGTGCAGCGCTTCCTGCCGTCCGCTGCGCTCGCCTCGCTCTCTCCTCGCTCTCGGCATCCTATGCGACTTTCCCACCCTCCGGAGCCGACGAAACCTGCTGGCCAGTACCAATACGCGTTTTCGCACAACCGTTGACGGGCATAACTAGTCGGCCATCTTGGATATTAGCCAACCAGAACAATAGTGCAGACAATAGTACGCGGCTCGCTGAGTAGTGTTTGGTAGCAGCGACCCTCGACCCTGCCCCTCGCCGCCCCCCGGCAACCCGCTCCGAGCCGTGTACAGAGATCGGACATCTCTCCCACCCCCTCCCCACCTCACCCCCCGGTCACTCGACAACAGTGTCCAGCCGTAGCGAAAGCGTGGCGAATGCACGTAGGCAAGAGGCTGGGAGCGAGGGTAGCCGTTACCGAGCACCGGATCGGCTCTGTGGAAAAGCCGGCCGCGCTTTTCCATAGGAGTTTAATGTCTCCGGCCACCACGGACCGATCCCCATGCGTTGGAGCCGAGGCACGAGTTCCGCTCAGCTCGTTCGGTGGCGCCTCCGCGAGGAAGAGGAGCATGTCACCCGGTAACTGCGTACGGTGCGAGGGTGAGTTTCCTGCTGAGGCGCTAGTTCCCCGAGCCCTCGAGGTGTCGGCTCTCTTCCCCCTCTCTTACCCTATCGCAATAAACTCCGACAGACCCCCTCCGTCCCGCCCCTCAGAACCGATTGTTTGTTTCAGCGAAGACAAAGGAAAGAAACACGTGTACGCGTGCCGGGATCTCCGTAGGCCGCGCCACGCGCACGAATTAAGGCCTGCCACTGTCGGAACGGCAGGGTGGGAGGGAGGGAGGTAGGGAGGCAGAGAGGGTGAGAGACGCTGTACGGCCGCCGAAGGGGTTATATTAGAGGGGCGGCGAGGCGAGGCGAGGCGAGGCGCGACGAGGCGAGGCGAAGCTCGCGTTCGATTTTCACGCGAGCCAGCCGTTACGTCCTGTCTGTGAGCGAGTGAGGGTGTGGTTTGATTAATGACCTATTCGATCGCTACCTCCCTCCGCCCGCGGTCGCCGCCGCTGCTCCCGTCACCTCCTACAAGCCCCTTCGGCACAGCTACCGTCGGCCGTTCTCTCTCCCACCCACCCTCTCTCTCTCTCTCTCTATCTCTATCTCGTTGTCTACCTCGTTGTCTCTCTACGTTTCGTCCTTCGTACGCTACCGCTACCGCCACCACCACCGTCACCACCATCGCCACCGCCACCGCCACCGCCACCGCCACCGGCCCCCGTCAGCAGCTCTACTACCTACGTCCCTACCGCCCTCTCGCCCTCCCGCCTCTCCTCTGACACCGACCGACTGCGCGGAACTCGAAGTCTGCAACCAAAGCTCCACCGCCAGCCCCGCCGACTATTTAATCTGTGCCAGACATTAGGCCTGTGTAATTAAGACATCGCTTACCGGCATCGTATTCATACATTTATAAAATAAATATTTTACCCTCCAACTTGGGTTGCATTAAGGGCCAATCATTCTTACGCTCGCCAATCTATCGCGGTGATTGCGCATCTGTACATTGCCTACCGTACCTACTATTCTTATAGCGAGGCTACGACCTCGCCCAGATATGCTCAAATATGCCGACCACTCCACACCCCCCCCAGCCCCAGCCCCGCCCCAATTTATCCCCGATAAATTTAAGCTGGCTCGGTGTCTTTGTGCAATTACGCGATCCGACTGGCTCGGGCAGCCATCAAGTTCAAAGGTCATGCCACGAATCTTTCATCGATCGTTTGAATATTTTTTTTAAGATTTTCTTAGGACGGGGCTGTTTAAGGGTCGATGATCCACGAAACGGTAAACGAGAGCCTCGTTTTAAGAGGAAGCGTCGATGTTGCACGAAGCCGGGGATCTAACCCGTTATTTATAATTAAAGGGTAGTTCTATGGTCGGATTTAAGCGATAGGGCTTCGGAAATGGCTGCCAACCGGACCATTTGATCGGGACCGACCATGGGAACGGCCAGTCCCTTATCCCTTATATCCATTACGGGGAGGGTTAAAGGGGCATCTTTGAAATTTTGATGTCTCCCGACGGCGGCTGCCCAATCAGATGCCGTGCTAACCGAGATAGCCGAGATAGCGGAAGAGAGAGAGAGAGAGGTATAGAGAGAGAGAGGTAGAGGTAGAGGTAGAGAGAGAGAGAGAGAGAGAGAGATAGTCGGAAGACGGTCCAGCTGATGGCCTCGTCGAGGTTACTTGGCGCGCCTGCCCGACCACCGCTTGTACTCTATCTACTGTCGGCCGCTTCTGGACCAAATCGTGGCAACTTCCGACACCCACAGGAGTAGGGGGCTTGCTCGCATTCCTCAAGTTTTGATTGCTCGTTCGGACGACTTTGCGCTCGGAACCTAATGAAATTTTCGCTCCGCTCGGCTCCACGTACGCGAGCTGATTTCGCACATTTACATCTTTCGCGGACCAAATTATACACGAGCCGCTCTGATTTTCCCGGTCCTAAGCGCTCGCCCGCTCGCTCCCGCCCCCCGCCAATTTCTGTGTCTTTCTCTTCCGCTACCTCCCTCTCTCTCCCTTTCTCTCTCTCTCTCTCTCTCTGTCTTCCACCTGCTTACGCCCCGTCTCACCCGCGGACTTCTTATCGGCCCTCTGACCCTTAACTCCTTCGTGCAGGCTATCGTGTGCACACCCCACCCCACCCCACCCCACCGTCACGGCTCGGTCACGGCTCGGTCACGGCTCCGTCACGGCCCCGTGTACGGGAGCGCCGGCGACTCCTACCCTATGTAAATACGAAATTTATAAATACGAAAATTCCAGCGGGGAAGGGATGTCGGGATCGCTAAATCGGCACTGGATCCGGCGCGACTCGCCCAGCCCCGAAAATAAACTCATTAATTATAGTGGTCGCTTATAAAATTACGAGCAGCTAATAAATATTCTAGAAAACATTCCTGATTTTCGAGCCTTTAACAATGCAGGTAATAAGTTTCTTAAATTAATATGGCTCCCACCCCCCCCCCCCCAACCGGGTCTATATCCAACGCCGTTCCTCCGTCTTATTCCCCCGGCTTATTATTATTCTTATGCCCCTCGTCCATCAAAATAGACCCATTCTACTTTTAACTTTCTTCATTTACGAGCTATCTTAATTGATTTAATTATAATACCGTAAAGGGTATCTCCATTATGTGGGATAATAATCTCGGAATGAATTTAAATTCGGCCAAAGAGAAATGAAATAAGACGCTCTGGAAAAAGCTCCGAGCGCGCTCATCCATCCCCACCGGCGGCAAAACGTCCCTTTATATTACTAAATGTATGAGTTAAGCAGCATATTTTTCTATCGTTATTGCTGAGCCATATATTAAATATTCAAGCCAATTTCTATTCAAGCCAAAGCGCCCGGGAATTCTTTCATTCTTCCTCCCCTGCCACCCACGAACCCCCGACCCACCGCCCGTCCTTTCCTCCTCTCTTTCTTTCTTTCTTTCTTTCTCTCCTCCTTTCTTGCTTTCTTTGCCGCGTCGTGCAAATTTATAGCTTCGGAGTGGCCAAAATATTTCACAATCCGAAAAATACGCCGATCCGGTTAAAAGTCCCTGCATTATAACTTAGGCTTCATTTTTCTTCTGGAAATTCGAAAAGTTTCCCCGGAAAACTTTGCATATTTCGATTGCCTCCGAGCCACCCCTACCCCACCACCCCCCCACCCAGAACCCACCCCCACATGAAAAATCAAAATAAGACTTCTTCGTAATTCCCAATCGGTCAGACCACTTCCCTTTTTTCTTTTTTACAATCCCGGGCGGCAAACGTATTACGTAGAGCGAGGCAGGATACAATAATAATGGCCTTGAAGGGTATCCAGAAGCGTTTCCACGCCGACTCTCGTGTGTACTGCACAGGCAATCAGGGTTTTAAGAAGCGGAGCTTCCGAGACAATGGCCTCTCAAAGCAGCCTGGAGGCCCTCTTTAAGGATTTCCAACTAGAACGTATCGGTACGACATCGCGAGTACTTGCCTAACGCTTTAGCTCGTTCCATCCACCCCCGCCTACCACACGCGCTACCCTCTACCTCGCTCCTCCTTTATAAAGTAGAACAATAACGTTAGGTAGGTAATTGGAAGGTGAATGGTGCCAGGGACAGGGGCCGCTGCGGGTGCTGTAGGTGTAACGAGTCCCGGTGGACGGAGATTAAAAAAAAAAAAAGAATAAATGAATAAATAAATAAATAAATAAATAAATAAAACCCTTAGACCAGACGATCGTTACGTTCCAGATAATCGTCGGATGCATATGTGCGTATACGTGGATTTCGGATGTGCACGGGCATAGGCGCGCGTGTCGCGCAGTTGATAAATAATGAAAGGAAAAAGAAGCGGCGCCAGCGGAGGATTTACGAGTGGTCGGTTACGGGGCTGTAAATACGGAGGCCCCAGTCGTCCCAGGGATATTTAGCAGATTATTTTAGTGGAATCGTCGGTGTGAAATAATGAGCCGATATGTAAATGGGGGGTTGGGGCGGGGAGGGGGAGGGGGGTAGAGTGCGGGCGAGATATAGAGAGATAGATAGAGAGAGAGAGAGAGAGACGGAGAGATGGATACCGAGAGAGAGAGAGAGAGAGAGAGATGGATAGATAGATAGATAGATTGCGAGAGAGAGAGAGAGAGAGAGAGAGAGTGGCCGGGACCGTGTACAAGGGAATCGAGAACAGCGGATACAATCGGAGGAATCTCGAGTTGGCAAAGTCGATTTATTACGAGCCTTTTCCGCAGCTCATCTTTTACGATTTTTTATTCCAGCCGTTGGCAGCGGTGGGGCAAGCCGAGCTCGCCCGACGACGGCCGCTCTCTCTCTCTCTCTCTCCTCTGCGTCGACTCTGCGGAAGAGCCGATCGCCGATAAGATCGCGGGGCCCGATCTCATGTTCTCATTCCCTAAACAGCCAACGGCAACGTCTTGCTCCGCGACTGTTCCTTTTCATTTTATTTCTTGTTTTTAATACTTTTTGTTACGTTTTTTTCGTTTATTTTTTTTTGTTTTTGTTTTTTTTTTTTTTTCGTTCACCTCTATGCCCGTAGTTCTTTTACTCTCGGTTTCGTGACGGGCTGCCGTATATCCGAGGCGCGACTCGGGCCATCTTCGTCGCTCGGGGCTTTTAGCCGCACCCCCGACCGCCCCCCCACCCACCTCCCGCTGCTCGGCTCTTTTTCCTTCTTAATCGCGAAGAAACACGGCGTCGCATATAAATAAGAATTTATAGACGATGAAAAATGCCCGGCGGGGCTGGAATGGGGGAGGAGGGTGAAAAACGCGGCGAGGGTTGGCCGCCCGAGCACCGGGAGCGAAGAGCCGAGCGTCGAGTTCGGTGACGGGTGGCGCGAGAGGGATGTCAGGGTGGAGAAAGGGAGGGATCGGAGAAAAGAGTTGCGCAAAACTTAGGCTCGCCTACTTTCCAGTCGTCCGCCCCCTTCCCCCAGTCGCTTCCTCGCTTACCGCCTCGCGGCTCGGGCCGCCGGCCTTTTCCTTACCCTCCCCCCTCCTCTTCCCCCCGCTCCCAATCCTTCCAGCCGCCTCGGCCACCCTCACTCCGTATCCTGTTCCACTCAAACTATCTGCCACGGCCTCCCTCTCCCTCTATCTATCCGCCTTATAATGTGCCGGGGGGCGGGGGCGGGGGCGATCGTTCGCCAGTGAACGGCCGGCTAACGTAAATTTACGGGGGAGAGTAAAAGTTTCGCGTGAAAAGCGAAAACTCCCGCTAATGGCTGTTTTTCTTGGCAGGAATACTTTAAAATGGTGAAATAAAAATGAAAAAACTTTGCGCCGCACCCTTCCGCGCGATCTTGCCGGCTTCCGCGCCCTCTGGCTCCGCAACCTCTCCTCCCCTTCCTCCTTATCAGTACGTCCGTAGTAGTAGCAGTAGTAGTAGTAGCAGTAGTAGCAGTAGTAGCAGTAGCAGTAGCAGTAGTAGCGGTAGTAGTAGTCGCCGCAGCCGACGGGATTGTCGTGGATCCTCGAGGAGCAGGGCATAGTCCGCAGCAGCCCTGGAGCACGACTCGCCAGCCTCTCGGGCCCGTAAGAAACCCCTTGTTTAAATAGAGATCGGCTGGCTGGCGATGTTTGCGGATCGCATTTGGAGCTCAGGCAAGGCGATGAGCCACGGGGTCGGGCCGAGACACGCGTCGTCGAGAGGATGAGGAGCCCAAGTACGAGGAGGGAGGCCGAGTACGAGAGGACGGCTAGCCGAGGAGCAAATGTTTATCGATCTGTTTGTTCTCTCTTCTCCCTTTTTCCCTTCCATTCTTTTTCCTCTTTTCCCCCTTTTTTTTCACTTTTCTATTCTTTTTTCTGCTCTTTTCTTTAAATAACGACGAAGCTTATGTGCTTATTGAATGTGCCGACGAGCCGAAAGAACGGATGGAGACAGTGACAGAGATGGAGATAGGCATAGAGAGATAGAGAGAGAGGGAGGGGGGAGAGGCTGGAGAAAATCTGGAGCTGAAATAACGAAGATTACGGTAAGATGGAGCGGCGGGACGCGGACGGGAGAAAGAAAAAGTAGACGAAAACGGCCTCGGGCGAAATTATTTAACCTGAGTTTATAACGAGTTTTCCGCGATTAGAAATGGGGGGGGGCGGAGTAAGCGGCCGGATTCCGGGCGATTCGGGCAATTCGCGATGTGTGGGTGAAGGTTAATAATTTTTAAAGGGAACGCGAAGTAGATGCGGTCGCGGAGGAAAAAAGCAGACGGGGGCGGAAAAAGTTTAAGGGCGAGTGGCGGCTCCGGCTGGCTGTTGTACGTACGTGTAAGTGTCGCTGGGAGTGAAGGGGCCGCGCGACGGGACGACAGGGGTCAGGGGGCGGGGGGAGGAAGGGACGGGCTCACCGCAACTTGAGCGTCGATGGGGCTTAAGGCCTGACTGGCCGGGGCTCCCTGCGGAAGCTTAGCGCGTCGGTACCGAGGTGGTGGCTTCTGTCCGCCCCTCCCCTCCGCCCTCGACAGTCGCAGCAGCATCCCCCCCTCCCCCGCGCCGAGCTTTGTCTATGTCTTAGGGCTTAGGTACGTAATTCTGTGTTTGCGGTAAGGATCGGGCAGCACCGAGTGCACCCTGGGATTTTTTAATATGCCCTCGGCGCGATATCTCCCCGTAGTCATGCGAGGCGAAGTCGAGCCTCTGGACTCTCCTCCAACCCCGCACTCGGTCCGATGATTAAAAATTGCTGCGATACATAAAGAGCTGCGCGGCCGAGGCTACGGGAGCCAGCCGCCCTCGACGTACATCGGTCACTGGCACTGTCGGATCACCGGATTAGCGACGACGCCGCTCAGGCGACTGTGGGGAGAGGGGTATGTGGGGGGGTTAGGGGGGGTTACGCTCCTCAGCTCATGCCACCGTATTCTTTAGCGCAATTAAAATGGCATCTTGGTGGCTTAACGGCCTCTACTTCGCCCCCGCCCCTACCCCCCTCGCCGACCTACGCGGATTTTTTATTGGGCTCGACGAGGGGGGAGGGGGTGGGGCGGGTCCGTCCCCGCTGCCGCGGTCGTCCTCGACATCCCTCGCGTGGCCAAGTCGGCTGCCCCTCGTTCTTCCCTATGTATCCTCTCCCGTTCCCCCTTCCCCGCCCCGTCGCGGGCTAATTCTTTCCAAATAACGTTTGATATAAGTTGGCAGGAGCTCCGGGCCGGGGATACATCTCGCCCGAGCCTTAAATAAGAGTATTTTTTAATTTTGTACACTGCTGTTACTTCTTGAAAAATGTTCATTGCAAGGGAATATGAGAGCCGTTTATTTTACCTACTTAGTTAAATGAAAACTTTTATAATGAAAAAACTCATAACCGTAGGAAACTTTTGAATATAAATATTGATTAAAAAAGTAAGGTTATAAAACTTTCAGGTGTATTTGAATAAACTAAAATTTTTTCACTTTAAACAATTTTTATTAATTTTAAATTTAAATTCGAAACTTTATTTTTCATTAGCCCGACAATAGTAAGTGAGCCTGTAATATTTTTCTAAAGATTAATGCCATTTTAATAATACAATGCTCTCTCTATTTTCCTTTCATCATTTTAATACACGAGGTACAAATCTACTTACTTTATTCCGTCTTTGCGTGTGCGTGTGTGTTTTTTTTGCTATAGACTCTCGAGAGCGCGCCGAGGAGCCGTCTGCTCTTGCCGGTGACGGTGGCTGCTGATATCGCGGTTGGGGAGGGTAGGGTAGGGGGGGGTAGAGGGTGGTAGAGGGTCGGCAGAGAGGGACAAGTCGGAGAAAAAAAGGAAACGTCGGAAAAGGAATTGTCGGAGGGCCGTTGGAGGACTAATATCGTGATTAAAATTACCTACCCTCCTTGCCCGGCGAATGTACAAAGCCAAGGAAAAGCCCATTATTGCGGTATCGCGAATGAATAATTTTCCAGTGGTCCCGCGTTTAATATGGCTCGGCTCGAGAGGTTCCGCGCCACCCCGACCCATCACCACCCCTCTCTCTCTCTCTCTCTGTCTCTCGCCCTCACCGCCAACCTCGGCAATCCCGGCTCTTACCTGGACGTCCCGCGTCCACCTGGAAAACAAGGGCCGTCGGCGATGGGTTGACCGAGGGCAGTCACGGTAGCTGTCCAAGCATCGGTGTTCGTCGGCTACGGGGAAGGGGTTGAGGGAGTGTGTGGAAGAGCTACGCTATAGATAGGATAAAGGCGAGGACGGCGTCCGGATATTAGACGCCATATTTATAAATTTGGCCCCTTGGCCGCGTCGGCAGCCTTTAACTTTAACTCTGATATATTTTCCGCGACGGCCCGTGACCGGCAGGTTCTGCGGTCCCGGTCCCGGGGGTGCGGGTGACGCTCCGGACGACAACGGAGCGGAGGTCGAGGCAGAGTCTGGCAGCGACCCGAGCTCGGCGAAGCTCTCTGCTCTCACAGACACGTGCGCGCGCGCGCGCGCGCCCGGGCTCACACACCTCCCGACGGAGAGAAAGAGCCGTTATAAATTATAAGGCATTAAGGAGGGTAGGGGGCGGCAACGTTGGACGAGGGGACGGAGGCGCCGGGTCGTCGAGGATGCCGTTGCGGCGCCGGTTCCGCGGATGTGTGCAGGGGATGATTACGCCTAATGGTGAGATATTACCAGAGCGGCATTACTCGAACACGAATGGTCTCGTGTTCTAATCTTTCGACAGGGTTTCGTACTTTTCGAGCAGGGGCGGGGGGAGGGGGGGGTACAACAACTCCGGCCCCTGGAAAGGCGGAGGAAAAAATCTACGCCGCGGCGAGCAAGAGATCGCGTAACCCCATCGTCGCGCACGGGGCCGCCGCTTCCTGTATACGCGGCAAGATTTTCGTAACGAGTGCTGCGGAGGTCCGACGACAAAAAAAATAACAAAACAAAAATAACAAAAAAACAAAAAAAAAAAAAAAAAGAAAAAAAGATCGCTGAACAAGGTTCGTCTAGTCGTCTCACTGGGGCTGGGAGGGAGGGGGGGGAGGCACGTGAAGAGGATCGCGTGACGACGACGGCAACATGAAGCGGGTGGAGGGAGGTAAAATAAAACTAGCCGTGCGTGTCGTATCTGGGGCGAGGGGGTAGAGGGGCGCGAGGTGCTGACTAGGTGGGAGGCGAGGTAGTAGTATCAACTGTTGAACGTTCCCCGAAAACACGTGCTCCTCTCGCTCTCTCTCTCTCTCTCTCTCTCTCTCTCTCTCTCTCTCTCTCTCTCTACACACACACACACACGTTCCGAACGGAGAGACATTCTCGGCTACGTTCCCGCCAACCGATTTTCCGTTCGCCTCGTTTCAGCCTCGGCTCCATTTTCAATTTTACCCAATTTCCTCGATTTTTTATGGGAGCCCGTGTAGCTCGGTATAGCTCGGCAAAGCTCGGTAAGGGAGCCACCGCTATTTTTAATGGGCCAATCTTCTTATACCCTTGTATATCGGCCCAAGCGGACGGCATATTTTCATGGGCGTGAAATTATATCGGGCAGCCACTTTAATCAAATATATTAATAATATATCCGCATTAGCGAATGGCGCGGAATTTACGGGGGGCTTAATCTGCAAATAAGCTTCGCGCCCGATTTTATAATAATAAGTTGACCTCGCCTCCTCCTCCTCCTCCACCTCCTTCTCCTCCTCACCCAGCCGTCCCACCCCCGCCAACAGCTCTCGACGCCTCCTTGGCCACCTACCACCTCCAGAGAGCGCGACGACACGGACCACGACACGGACTACCAGTTCATCCATCGTCGGTTCATTGATATTTAACGTATTCCCGGAAGGTTATTCGAAGGTTAAAATTACATCCCTCCCCCGCCGCCGCCGCCGGTTCTGTCGATTAGTGCAGTCGCGGCCCCCGCTGGGGTATGGGCACCGGCCGGTGGAAGCCCGGCCGGCCGGTCATTACCGGGATCCCTGAAATTATTATTAAAGCTAATTAAAGCTCCCGATTAAGTTTTTAATGCAAGACATCTCGGGGTCATCCCTTTGTAATAATAGATTCGAGTTAAATTTTAATAATAGAGGAGATTTGGTTTTGAAGCCGAGCCAGGAAACTGGTCATATAGGAGCGGCTACGGGGTCGTCGCTCGCTTATGCCGCTCGCTCTTCATAACCGTAGCGCCTTGGTCAAACAGCGGGAAACGTAGCCGATTCGATTTTCCGGAGCTTATCGAGCAATTATCCTAAAGGTATTGTGAATCCTTGGCCGGCGCGAGGTCATCCTCGAGGGTGATGGGATGGGTTGCGTTGGGTTGCGTTCGGTTGGGTTGGGTTGGGTTGGGTTGGGTTGGGTTGCATTGGGGTTTAGTGGGCGGGTGGGAGAGGGGGCGAAGCAAAGAAAGAAACGAAGGGGCTGCTGGCTACGTCGGAAAATTGCCGGCTCGGCCTCCCAACCTCCCCCCTCTGCCGGCCGAGACCGAAGGGCCGAAGGGCGTGTCAGGGACACGGTCCCGTCTCGCCATAGACGAATTTTTCTATTTTCGAGCCGCGGATTCGCCGAGGCCGCGCCCTCGTGGAGGAGAGTCCGCCAGGGCTCAACGGCTTTTAACCACGGAAGGTCCGTGCTTGTTAGCACCATTAACCAATATCTCTTCTCCCTCCGACTCTCCACCCACCACCCCCACCCCACTCCTTCCTCTTCTTCTTCTTCTTCTGCTTCTTCTTCTTCTTCCTCTTCTTCTTCTTCTTCTTCTTCCTCTTCTGCTTCTTCTTCCTCTTTCCCTTCGTCGTCTTATTGTAATTATAATTACAATAATTATTATTATTATTATTGTTGTTGCTGTTGTGGTTGTTATTCTTATTATTCAACTTTCCTTTCACCTGTGAGAGAGGAGCCTCCCCGATTCCGTGGGCGCGGCCCGACACTGCGTTAGACGTACTACACGCTCCTATTATACGAGTAACGCCGGATTAGTCGATAGCGAATTGGCGGTAACACGACAGCGGGCGAGGGGAGGGGTGCTGAAAAGAGCTCCTAAGGAAATCCCTCGTATAGGCGATAAATCAATTCCGCTCTTCTCTCCTGCCTCCTTCGCCGTTTCGACTCACAATTCGTCAATCATAAACCTTAATCGTCCCGCGACTCTTCTCCTCCCCGCCACCGCCTCCCGCCCCTTCACACCCTCGCGCCATTTTTTCATTATTTTTCTCTCTCGTCGTGCCGATTCGCTCGCTTTCCTCCCGCAGCCCCTCGATTATTCTCGCGCTCCCCCCCCTCCTCCCCCTTCCATTCCCAGCCCCGCTCTCGGCCGCTCTCTTAGTTCGCTTTTCGCCTTGTCACCCCGCGCCGCCCGTCCCCCGCCGGTCGCTTGTCCTCTTTCGCTCGCGGCCGAGGAACTTTGCTAATTAAATGGCGTCGCGTTGGCGAGCTTGCGTCAGCGCTCCGAATAAAACGCCGTTGATTACAGTTTCGAATTTCACTTTCCTCTCGCGAGAGTGTATTTTATATTTTCTCCATCTGTACGCCCGTTTTTTCTCTCCTTTTGTTTTTTATTCCGCTGAAACGAGCTTATTTATAGGCATGAAAGCGGGTGCGAGTCCGGGCGCGATAGGATCGACCATTTTGTAAATCAGTTCCGCCATTTTGTCTTCATAAATCAAAGCCTGGCCCGAGAGGATAGGAGCTCGATGGAAAGGTAGCGGTAGCGGTAGCGGGAGCGGGAGCGGGAGCGGCAGCGGGAGCGGGGGGTAGGCCCTCGCGGGGGTGTGGATGTTTGAATCAGAGAGTTTGGCGAGGAGACTAGAGAGAGAGAGAGAGAGAGAGAGAGAGAGAGAGAGAGAGGAGAGAGAGGGGAGAGAGGTAGTGAGCGCCAGTGAAAGGAAAAAAGGAGGAGCTGCTGTCGGAGGTGGAGGTGGCCGCCGTATGGCGAGTCGTGCGGGTGGGTGTGAGGAGCGGGCGAAAAAAGGGAAGCGGACGAGGTTGCCGAGCGCTGATTATAATTAACGCGAACCGAATTAATAGAGCCGACACGCGAAAGGCTCTTGTCGTCTCGCTCTCTTTGCTCTCTTTTCGTCTCCCGGCGTATAACACGGCGTACAACGCGCCGCCCGCGACTCTCTCCCGATCGTCTTTTTCTTTGGGCGCGTCCACGGCCCCGCACGACTTGCCGCCGTCACCTGGCCTCACCTCCGTGCCGGCCCTCCTTCTCTCCCTCCCGCCCCTCCGCCCGCCCGCCAGCCCATACACAACGTACGAGCACTCGCCTCGCTACGTCCATTCGCTCCTTCGCGGCTCCTTCCCTCGTTCCTCCCCCCCCCGCCCCTCTTCCCTTCGCCTCGACCCTCTCTCTCTCTCTCTCTCTCTCTCTCTCTCTGCGTCTCTCTCGTCCCAACGGGTCTTCCTCCTTTCGATAGCGCGAGACGCACATCTGCTGGGAGCGCCGTAGTGAGTCGCGCCCCTCCCCTTCCTCATCCTCCTCCGCCACGACCACCTAATGTTCGAATCACGCGATGTGAAATCAGAAGTCGCTTTAACTCTCCATCGCTCGCGCATCAACTCCCGACAGACCTTCCGTATGCAGCTCCTGTTAGCGTTCCCCGGCCTCTTACCACCTTCATTACGTCCGTCTTCCTTCCTACGTTCCCTTCGACCACCACCCCCCCACTCCCCCCCTCCCCCTCGCAGGCCATCTACGAGCATCTACGAGACGAAGAGCAGAGCGCTTTCCCCGCTGACGGTTTTATAGGATCGCGAGCCAAGGGAGCGCTTCTCTCTCGCCGAGCGAATGATCCAAGGTAGATCTAACCTCGCCGGCGAGGATCGCTTCCACTTGATCCACCTGCCGATATTGCAGCAATATCATAAAACGACGTGAATCCTGACAGCCAACAAACATCCAACTTGGATTACCTGCTTTCTGCTCTACTCTATCTGCCCGTTATTACTCTAGTAATTGTTTTCTCCGCTCACCCTTCGCTCATCCTCTCCCCCCCCCCCACTCTCTCTCATCTCTATCCCGTGCTTCTACCTCTTAGCCCTCTGTATCACGCAGCAGCTTCTTCGGCTCAGATCGCCGTCTCTGCCTGCTCCGGTCTCTGCCTGCCCGTCCACCCGTCCGCCCGCTCTGCTGCTGGAGAGACGCGCGCCTCCTCCTCCTCCTCTTGTCTACCCGAGTAATTAGTGCTTGAATCGCTTTTTTCCTTCATTACTCTCGGCCGGGGTGCTTCTGCAGAGAGGCGGTCCCTTATAATTGTCTCTATTTCCCAGACGGCGGCAGTAAATATTACAGCTGCAGGATCTTATATGCATTAAAGTTGCAGGAGGAGTTTACGGGAGTTGAAGGCCAGGAAGCCAGAAGAGCCGAAATGCACCGTTCGCTTCCTTGGCCTTTAGAAATAATGCATAAACAATGTTTTTCACTCTCTGAAATGCCCGTAAATTTTGCAGGAGCCAGTTGTGGGGCTGACCCCACCCCGACCCTTTCAACAATCGTCTCCCTACCCCCACCCACCCCCACCCACGTACTCTTTCATGCGCCTTCGGAACCATGATTATTTCAATTATGCATTTCACGGGCAGCTTATGCCCGTTTTCCATCTGGATCCGTTAGAGCTTTGTTTGTTATTGACCTCCCCCCGCCCCGTCGTCCTTATCCGCCCTCACTCTCCCTGTCTCTCTGTCTCTCTGTCTCTATGCCTTTTAGCCACGAGTCCACTTAACCGTTTAGTTTTAGATTTATTTCATATGCCGGCGACCGAGGGAGCGAGCGGAGATTTACGATAAAAGCTCAGCGACTTTGATTCCTCCGTGAGAATCCGCGTCTCGAAATCTCCTCGGGCCGTTATCGTCCTCAGCGTCTGAGGAAGCTCTTTGGCTGAAAGAATCGTAGGGAAAATCATGGAAGGGATCGGGAGTGATAAAGCGCCAGGTGTCGGTGCTAGATCAGAGGATTCGCATAAAACCATTACGAAATTACTTTTGGTCTTAAAGGAAGGTGGGACGAAACGAACGGGATACCGGCATTAGAGGAAGGAAGGGCGCAACGGGTCTAATGGCAGTGTAAAGACAGCGGGACGTCGGGGGAGGAGTTCGAGGGACGGGGGAGGGCTGCTCGACTTGAATTCGATTTGAGAGAAAAGGGTTGATACGGTTACCGGGTTCCGATCGCGTGATTCGAGCCACCCTTTCGCTGCCTGCCTGCTTAATGCATGCCGCCGTCATCCGCGCCCCGCGAATGCACTCCCTCTCTCTCTCTCTCTCTCTCTGTCTCTTTAAGGTTGTGTGTGCTGTAGGTTTATAGCAACGAGTCCGGAGGAGCGGAGCTACCACGGCTGCCAATGGGGAAGGCCAAACTTGCTGGATGGGATGGACGGCTGACGTAGGAAGCCAAAGCGAATCAACGTGCAACGAGGGCGCCCGCCCCCCTCTCCTCCACCGCCGCCACCAACGCCGCCGCCCGCTGACGTCACTTAACTTCGCATTCATGAAAATTAATGTGCACGCGGCCCGGGCAGCGAGAAAAATCTATATCAGAAAATCGTACTTTTGACTGCCACGGCTTGAGTCGCGCCTCTCGCAAAATACCCTTCCCCACCTTCGCCTCCACTCCACCCCACCCCACCTTCGCCTCCACTCCACCCCTCGACGCCTCAACGCGCGGATAGAGAGCGCGGTCGGCTCTCATACCACGATCAGGCTTCTTCTGTCTGCCCAATTTCGAAAGGACCGCTTCCCCCCGGGCGCCGTACCCTTCACCTTGCCTCGCTGCCTACAGCATAATTGAGCCTCACTTCCGTATTGGGCGGAACAAAGCTTTGTTCCGCAGCAACGCCAGAACGCGTACAACGGCTAGGCGAGCATTACAACGCTTACTTTCGTCGCGGAGTACACGGCTGTAGATGCCGCTCCCACCAAGCCATCACCAAGAATAACGTTGATCCTTCGGTCTCTCGCAACTGGAGAGATCCCCCCCCCACCCACCTCTCCTCGCCCGAGCCCGAGCTCCGCCACCACATTTTCATACATTTAAAAAACAATTGCTGCAAAAAACATTACGATGACCAAAGAAAACAGAATCGCTTCCTTTTTAATGCCATAAAATAATCTAATAACTAGAGAGTGAGCAGCGAATCCAAGGCTTTCGTTGCTGAATTATAAAAATCGTAAATAAATCGAACGATGTCATTGACAAGTCGTCATCGGATAAAAATGTAATCGGTGCTCTACGTCATGTGAATAATGTTTTCCACATCCTTTCGACCTCGACTCCGAGGAATGAAGAATTTTTGATAACTTGCATGCCATACGCGTTAAACAATTCGTAGGGATTGCGCGTAGTATAGTACACGGAAGATGTATTCCTACGATACATCTATACGGACTCGTGTTCCTGAATATTGGTACTACGGGCGGACATTACTTTAATACTCTCGGTCGTAAAACCTTGAGTTGCCGACGAATCGACATGACAAATGGCAATTATCGCCGATACGTAATATATTTATAGATTTGTACCGGAGACTGATGTATTATGCAAACAATTTTCATGCGTTTAACACGCACGTAAGGACGCACGCGGCTCGGCACCCGTCACCACCGCCGGCCCACCCTCCCGCCGCCCCAACCTACGGAGCGCCAGGCTCGACGAGCGTAAGCCGGAAGGAAAGGATTGTGGCAGCGCTCCGGTTAAAAATCAATCCTCTGTGATATTTTATGGCCGACGGAGGTTGTCGAAAGCCGACACGACACGACTTTGCATTACGAGACTCGAGTCGGTTGTTATAAAAGCGGGGCCCCGGCCGATCATCAGTTTCTTTTACTGCGCGAGGCCTTCGCGAATCAGTGTCGCTAATGATTTTTTGACGTTTCACCGATCAAATACGATTATTGACTCGTTCGCTTTCCCATATTAGAGTATTGTCACGGCATATGATGGGCAAATATTTTTAAAGCTTACGTCGACTCGTGAGATAGAGAAAAAGAGAGAGAGAGAGAGAGAGAGAGAGTCTTCGCTTCCAACGAGTGACTCGGAATGGAAAGACGAGCTTGAGAGAGAGAGGGGCGGGTGAGAGAATTTTAAGGGGATACGTAGGGAGAAGTGACGGAATCGTTGGTCGGAATGAGCCAAATGTCCCTGATTCGGTCCTTTACCGAGAGTTCAGATGTAACTGGTTCACCGATGTCGGATGCTGCGACGTCAGCGACAGAAGTAGCGGTCAAACAGCGCCTATGGAGGTCCACCGCCGGATTAAAGCTCCGATACTTGTTTGAGATGAACTAACCCCTTTGGTCCGAGCCCTCGAGCTCCCTACACCCGGCCCACTCTCTCTCTCTCTCTCTCTCTCTCTCTCTCCCACAGACACGCACGCACGCACACGCATACGCGCAAGCACATTTACACAGTTTGTGACTCTGGACGGTGGTTCGGGTACTCGAGGCCACCCTCGAGAGTTCGATGCGCTGCGTCAGCTCAGAATTAGCTCGCCCGACAGCCAGGATAAAGCGCACCGAGGCCGAGCCCTGACACTCTGCGTTGCCAGGACTATTGATATTTTGGACTCCCCTTCCCTTCCACAGCAATTTAAGGGCCACTTTATTCTAGCCCACGCATTTTACCCCTTTCCACGGATTTCTAATCGATATTAAAACTGGATTGCGTTCTACCCTGGACAGACAACTTCAATCACTGCCCCCTCGCTACGGTTAATCGGCGCCGTCGAGGGCTTTAGACGTTCCTCGTATCTTCGAGATATTTATAAGCCTAGAGCGGCGTCTCTCTCTCTCTCTCTCTCTCTCGTACGCGTGTGTATGCGTGCCGTCGGCCTGCCTGAAAAGCAGCAGGACGAGTCTTTGTGAACGTTGGAGTCTTTGTGCTTGAGGACTGTCGCGCGACAAGGCAGCTCCTTAACTCGATAGGCTTTGGTAACTACGCGGTCGATGACGTTGACGACGACGATGACTATGTCGATAATAATACCGAGTCGGGGTAGGAGGGGGAGGAGGCAGTCAAAGAGACAGTTTGGAAATTAGGATCTTTCGCAGACGCTGCAGCTTCGTCGTCGTAAGTGCCAATGTTACGTTGGAGCGGGAGCGAATGGCTGGTTACCGCGCACGCGAGCCCAGCTTCGAGCCGTGGAGGCGCTCCTCCCGAGGAAGGGCTCCGTCTAATTTACGCCCAGACCGGGGCTGCAGCACTAACACAAAGCGCCCGATGCGTGTCTTTTCTTACTTCGATATCCAAGCCTAATAGCTCGGGACTAATTGCCTTACACTCCTGACCGAACGGCCCCCCCCCTCGCCGCTCCTGCCCCGCCGCCCGCCTCCCTAGCCCGAGGCCGCCCACACCGCTCCCTTATATTTCATTTAAATAATTATTCGCAGACTGCTGGTCAATTATGCTTCCGTCCAAATTCCAATTTCATCCCAGCCGAGCTCGTCCTCGCCACCTACACCCAACGCACCCTCTCGCGCCGACCCTCACTCACACGCGCGCGCGCGCATACACGCGCACGCACACGGCCTTCTACCCCCGTCGGCACTCCGTACCGACCTCCCGTCGCCCTCTCGGGCCGAGCATCGCATCGTGAGCTCCTGACACTTTACACGCCCTATCAGAGGCTGCAATTTTCCGAGCCTATAAATTCTAAGCTTATTTAATTATCGCCCTCGTATCGCTGATTATTCCTCGCCACTGTCCTTCCTCCGCTGCATAAAACTTCCACCCCGAGTACCTCGAGGATGCTTGCCCAAAAGCCCAGAGCGCCACTCGATCCCCAATAATCCATCCCACCTGTCCACCTACACGACCCCCTTTTTTACCTCATTCTTATAAATTTATTTTATAAATCTCCCTCCCCCCCCGTCCCCCACCGTCCCCCACCTGACAATGCATTAATGTATAACATTGATTCGACGATCCAAATGACTCATTATTTTTAATTGCTTTCTCTTAAGGCTCCGTCCGCCTCTCCTTCAGATTTATTTTTTCTCCAATTAAAGCTAAATTTATTAAAATTATTGCACCGACTATCGATCTCACTCCCCTACGAGGATCCTGCTCCCCGCCCAACCCTCTACCTACGAGAAACGCTTTCGTTCTTTGAATATTATTATTATTAACATACGACCCGCGGCAGCCACTACCTTTATGCAAGTATTTTATGCAAAACATTATTGGCGGAGTCAATTGTCCCTTCTCGCTTATTTGTATTATCATGGTAAGTAACTCTCTCGTCATATCAACGGGACTGTGAGATTTTGTCGAACTTATTGGGGTTATTGGGGACTGGCAGTCGCTTGTAAAGTATTATTCTAATTTTAGAAGGAGAGTGTAAAAGCAAAGGCTCGAATAACGATTAAAAAGAACGGGAGAAGGGGGGGCGGGGCGGGGCGGGTTAGTGACAAATACGTCTAACGCTTAATAATCGGCTTAAAAATAGCCTGAGAAAAGTTAAGAGGCGAAGGGCGAGGGGCGGGAGAGCATAAGATTGAAAGGTCACGTAAGGCGTCGAGCGAGACCCGGCATCGAAGCCGTACGATCGATCATGAATGTGCGGAAAGACAGGAAGCGAGCGATTAAATGAGATTTAATATCGAAATATAGCATTGGAATCGAGCAGGGCAATAAAGGAAGGGAGGCTAGGCCGCCGGTATTTTCAAATATCAGAGCGCGAAATTACGCATTTCTTTTTCTTTCTTTTTTTTTTTTTTCTTTTTTTCCTTCTTTTTATGAAGCCGTAAAGGCTGTTTCTCGCGAAGCCACGTGTTTCCGGTTTATACTCTCGGCCGCGTTAAGAGAAAGGAGCAGCAATCGACGACCCGCGGCGCAGCTACTCCGCTACTCCCCGCCCACTCCCCTGCCCAGCCCACCCGACAACCCGCAACAACTACTGCTTTACCCGTGCATTCGAAAACGTCCGTGTGTCAAAGAAAAAATGTCTTTTTTACGTATGCCTTTAAGATCCTCTCCCCTCCCCCCCCCACACCATCAACTGGATATCTCGTAAAGCAGATATCTCGCGTAGGTGCAGGATAGATATCGTGCGGCTATGGCGAGCGAGCGAGCGAGAGAGCGAGAGAGCGAGAGAGCGAGAGTGAGTGATAGAGGGGGGGCGGGGCGGGTGGGGTGTAAGGTCGGATTGCCCTCGGCGGGCTTCGACGAGCCCCGAGTGTCGTTGCAATGATGGCGCTCAAGGATATTGCAGTCTCCGAGACGAATGGACCTAAAGTGGCCTAGAGGTGAGAGGAGTTATGGAAAGGAGGAGGGGAACAAATCCAAGTGTATCGCGAAGCGGGGAGAGGGAAAAAGCGCCAAGGAAGGGGCTCTCCACCCCGCCCCCCTTTCCCGGGAAAGCCACGACGGAGGAGTGGTGCGAGAGCCAGGAGCTGGGAGAACGAGAGCAACAACACGCTGAAATGAGAATACGAGCGCTGGCATTTTGTAAATTAAATTTTAAATATTAAAAATAGCCGGGCAATCGCTCCGTGCACTTTTTCAGTATCGCTCTCTCCTACGCGATCAGGGCCACTAACGAGCATCCGCGAATATTCCGACCAATTCCGCGCTCCCGCCCTTACCGCCCGAACGTCCCCCCATCGCCTCCCACCCCCACCCCCTTCGCCCTACACCCTCTCGCCCGACTACTCCCTGACCCCTGGCACCCGACGCCGACACCGAAGCCGACGCCGACGCCGACGCCGACGCCGACGCAGCCCCGTCACCCCGCCCGGAAAGCGACGACCTTCTCTACGGTGACCCCGGCCGCATCGCCACACCCCACTTACTCATTCGTCAATAATAATTTTATTCGAGGGTGAAAAATTGGAATTTTTTTTTTATCAGAGAGTCCTCCTCGCTCGGCGGCCCCGGCTCGGTCGAGGGTTCGTCGACTGTGGCTACGGCTACGGCTACGGCTACGGCTACGGCTACGGCTACGATGGCGACGCTGACGGCGACGCTGACGGCGACGGCGACGCTGACGGCGTCGTCTCCAGCCGAGCCCTGTACCGAAGCCGTCGTCCCCGACATCGGTTCCCGCTGGCCATCGCCGTCGAGCCCTTTGATCGCATTTCGTACCCCTACGCCACCCCCCCCCCCCCCCCCCATCCTCGTCCCCCTCCTCCCTCCTCTCACCCCAGCCACGTACCCCATAAAACCTATACTCGTAGCCTTTGCCTCGTTCGCGTCATTTACGTTCGCGTAAACGGCCGCGACCTCTACTCCGTCCCCATCCCGCACCAGGGGAAAAAAAAAAAAAAAAATCATTCCCTCGGTGTAAATTGAAATTTTTTTTACGCGCCCTTTTTACTTTTCATATGCGAATGCGAGAACAATAAAGCTGCAAATCCGCCTCGGGATACCGATATGATCTCTCCGGCCCCTCGGCAACGACGATGCATCCGCATCTCCGACGGGGGCTTATCGAGTATCGCGGGGGCGATGAGCATCGGGTTTCAGCACCCTGAAGATGACGCTCGATTACCGGAAAGGCCCTTCCCGACGTACGGCGGACGATCGGGCCGTAACCCGCTGAGCGACGCAGGCTCCAGCTCTGAAGAAGAGCCGATAAGGAATTACCGCCCTAACCGAATTTACGCAGCTAAAGGCTGACATAATAGTCAGCACCCCCGCCCCAATAACCCCCTTAATACCGCTTCTATCAATTATACGAGGAGACGAGCGGGCAGATAGAGAGAGAGAGTCATGATGGGGCTGGTTGGGCTGGTTGGGCTGGTTGGGGTGGGGTGGGGGGAGAGAGGATTTTCCCCGTCCAGCTACGGTTACGCTTATTTAAACGCAGATGAGAGTGGGGCTGATGCGCTCATTTCGATGTGGTTTGGTAGGAGTGAGGAGGAGGAGGAGGAGGAGGAGGAGGAGGAGGAGCAGCCAATGGATAAATCATTAAGGAGCCCTCCCCTCACCCCGCCGAGGATTTTGTCGTCGCCGCGAGGGTGGGCTCTACTCGGCTGAAAGAAAGCCGGCAAACGTTAATACTCTCCTACTCGGGAGCGCTTTCCGCGCACTTTCCGCGCGCTTTTTATGAACCCGGTGCGGCGCGTGCTCGAAAGGCTGTATCGCCTGAATGAATCGAGGTTGAGTCTCTCTCTCTCTCTCTCTCTCTCTCTCTCTCTCTCTCTCGCTGCATCTCTGCCTCTCTGCCTCAACGGGAATCCGTCGAGTCCTAGACACATTGTCGCGCCCCCCTCCTCCCCCGTGCATACAGGTACGCAAGCGCGCGCGCTCGCGCGCACTCGCACACACGCACACACACACGCACACGGTCTTGCGCAGAGAGCCACGTATCCATTAATTAAAATTCTATTATTTTATTCGATATTATGTCGGGAGGGCGAAAAAAGCCATTTATCCATTATTTATGTCGCTTTACTCGACTCGTTATCCGTGCACAAAAGCTTTTTCACTCGTGCCAATCGACGACGAGCTGCGCCGCCATTCCTTCATTTTAATTTGTACTTTTTTCAATTTATTTCTGTTTGTTTTGTTTTAACGAAAGCCCCCCCCCCCCCCCCATGCACTTTATGATTTGCGCCCCCTGCCCCGCGCTCCTTAAATCGGCCTTTCAAACACGCATTACCTATTCATTAGCTTCTTGCTCCGAGCCGTGGCAACGCTTCCACTTACCTTCCCATACAATAATACATCCCTATCACCGACTTCATTAATAATCTCCCAACTATTTCACTTGTATTTGCCTTCTTCTTTATCCTCGGCAATCTTGAGAATCGCGCGTCACAGAGGGAGCGATAGGAGCGCGCTTTTTTCTTAAGACTCTACATAACTTGCCAGCCAGTCATTATTCTCAAACAGTTATTATAAATAATGAAAAATTCCCTTATTTTTTCCTTAGTTCCTTATTTTCCTCTCCCCCCGGATATGAAAAAAAAATTAAAAAAAAAATTGACTTTTAATCCAACTTATATCAAAATATTCCGCATGTTTTCATAGATCTTCCTCTCTTATTTGTACGAGTCGTATTACATATTTACGAGGTCGCACACGCACACACACACACACATTGTGTTGAGCCACTGAATTCAATTAATCCCGTTCTCTCGGAAATTTCACACGCTTTTTTTTTCCTTTCCAAAATCTTACATTCTGCCCGTCCTATTATTACCAGCTGATCCTAAATTATTCCTGCCCCTCCGAAATAGATGGAATTTCAATATCGTGCAAGCAATAGCCAAGGAATATTGATAATTTAAAAAACAAGTAAGTAGACGTATGCAACCGATGTAGAATATAAAATACCATATATAATATATGTACGTACACGCGCGCGCGCGCGCACACACACACACACACACGCGCGTGTACGTATCGGAGCCTGTTTCCAAGAAATATTACAATCTTAAATAATGCCGCATGATTAATGCATCTGTATGTATTAATCGTAAAACACTTTTAGTCATTGTACGTCCGTATTTTTATTTCAGTTATAAATAATTATGCTACCTTCATAGCGCCTTTTACAGATGCAAATGTGTTTGTTCTCCCATGTTATTACGAAACGCATTTATTTCGTATATAACATGAAGCCATGTACTTAAAACATTTCCAATTATTGCTTTAATAGTTTCCCCCGATTATTTATCTGGATTATTAAATTTTGTGTCTGAGCATGTGTTGGAGCGCGCACTTGTACTCGATTACGTGTGCAGCAGAAAAAAATTTTCCTCTCCCCTCCCTCTCTCTCTCTCTCTCTTTCTATATATATATATATATATGTGTGTATATAGATATGTGTATGTATATATGTATACAGTAAATATTTAATTGAAATTGATAAAGTTCGGCAATCGGGGATGAAAAAGTAAGGTTAAATATAAATATAATGGGAAGAGTTGCTAATAAAACAACAAGTCGAATACATTAAAAGCTTTTGCTTCGACATTAACGAACGTGTTTTTAAATGTTTCCTTTACCCTCTTCCCTGTCTCCTCCTCGCCTTTCCCTCAACAAATCCATTAAATATATATATTTCTAATACGTTCTCCTCTTTTCAATTATCTACTCGCCCAAGTACCGAGATTTATAATTTACCATTGTGATTATGTTGACTTCGGAAAGAGAAAAGAGCTGTTTATGAGCGAGAGATAGGAGTAGTAGGAGCAAAGCAGAATCGGACTGGCGGTGGCTGAGGTCCTGCTGGACTCGCACGTGCCACGACGACCCTACAGGCCTCGGATCCCTGTAATTCACGCAGCATCTTCGTACTCGAGAAGCCACTTGAAGCGCCGAGGCTTAATAAGTAAATGGCCTCGGCTTGCCGGATCGAGGATGCGTCTAAGGGCGGGCGATGCCTGGGAGCCGGTAAAAAAAGTTGCCTTTAGCAAATTAGAAGGACGGGTTCGCGGGGCTATCGCACGCAAATAGTGATAAAGAACAATGAGGAGGATGCCGGTGGTTCCCGACGTGGCGGGAGCCGCGAGGATAATGCTTCCCTGTGCGCGGGCACGGTCCCCATAATGAAGCGGGGCTAATGAATACATTGCGCGGGCAGTTTATTATATTTACTATCCGGGTCTGCGCTATCCCCGACGCGCCGCGTCTTTCCCGTCGCCAATTTCCCCTTAATATACATGTAAATGCATCATTTTTGCAGTTGACAACGAGCCGCTGTTTATACGAATGTATCCGCTGGCGTTAATTTGGCTTGTTGCTGTAATTTACGAAATGGACGAGCAAGGATGTGCACGAGCGGGATCCGGCCACGTTAAATCACTATGGCTACGAAGATGATTATAAAGTAGGCAGACATACCCTGTGGTACTTACCGCCTTACCCACCGCGCGCACACACGCACGCACGCGCACCACACCACCTTTTCTCAATGCAATTCTAAATGCAATATTGCTCACCTCCATATCGCTAATGCCTCTGCGGAAACTCTCTCACTCCGTATAAATCAGTTTATAAAATATTCAGCCACGTATGTAGCGCTTTGCGTAAAATACTTCCAATAAATATAATATAACCTGAGCAGAAGGAATTATATTCGCAGGCTATGCATGTGTGTGACTCTGGTGCCGTTAGGCATTATCGCAAGACGACGCACAAGTGTGTATTTAAAATTGAAAAAGTATTAAGTACCCAATATGTAGAAATTTTAGTGCCCCGTTTTATTATTATTAAGAGAAGAGAAAAAGGTAATGTAAAAGAAAAGTAAAACGAAAAGTAAAAGGAAAAGCAAAAGAAAATAGGAAAAGGAAGAGGAAAAGGAAAAGGAAGGAGAAAAGAGAAAAGAGAAAAGAGAAAAGAGAGAAGAATAAAGGGAATAGGGAAGGGAAGATGATAATGAGGGTTGGAGGGCCAGGAGGGAAAGTACGATAACTGTAAATATTAATAAAGAACAACATTGCTTTACTCTTTTATTTGCCGTTAATCTATGAATATGCAAATTGAAGCCATTATTTGAGCAACTGAAACTCGCTGCTACTAAGCTATTAATTATACATAAATTATTTTCTTATTGTGTAGATAAAATCGAGCTTGAGTATTAAGGGAGAGAGAGAGAGAGAGAGCGAGAGAGAGGACGGCTGGTCGGGATTTAGAAACGCTGGGGCTCGAGCTCGAGCCAATGGTCCGCATGCGTCGTTCGAGCGTCGTTCGAGCGGTTCCCGTACGCTGTAGGCGCGTATCCGCGAGAGCTCGTAGATCGAGAGGAAATGTCGAAAGGCCGGGACCCGCTGGAGATAATTGATGATAATCGTGGTGGTCGGTGGCCGGTGGTCGGTCCGGTCGCTGGTCGTCGGTCGCTGTGGTCGATGGTCGGTAGTCGGTAGTCGGTGGTCGGTGGCCCGACAGCGAGCGATCCGAGGCGAGCTTTTACCGTGAGCGATTCCTTGGGGCGAGCGATGGAACGTCACCGGGTCCGGGACGTGGACCGGAAGTCGTGTAATCGTGTAGAGGCCCGAGCCGCAGTAAATAAGGGAAACGAGGAAAGTAAAAACGAGGAAGAGCCGTCAAAGTTATAGATGACCTTTGACCGTCGCACGAATGACAAATAAAACATATTTTAAGATTTCCCAACGGATATGCGAGCGGCGGCGTGAATAGTTTACGAGGGCAGGCGAACAGATAGAAGCACGGCCGGCTTAAATATTAAAAACTTAAAACCATTTCGTGGCCGCTGAAATATTGAACATCCGAAGAATTGCGTCCGTTAATAATTAATGCCGGCAGACCGGCAGCGCCATCTTCAACGAACTCGGGAAGCCGGTGCGAGCGAGCGCTTAAAATTTTGCCTCGCGGCCCCGGGGCCTTAGGGCTCCGGACCCCGAGTCCCACGTAATCGCCCGGGGGCCCCGCCGAGAGCGGCCGGCGCTCCGTCCCGAATCCGTGATATTAATATCATCCACGATTACGATCGAATAATCGCCTTATTATATTAGCTTGTCCGATCTGGTTAGCCGGCTCCGCTGCGCGCGAGCTAATCAGCTCGCCGACCCGGCCGTCGCCACCAGCAGCCCCGAGACCGATCATTCATACAGGATAGACAGGAGGACTAAGATTCATAGAAAATAGTAGTTTCCCGGCACTAGCGCGTGACCCAACCAAAGGGTTTCGTTGCCACGATAAGCGACGATAAAAACTACGCTATCCTCTCTCCCACCCTCCCCCTCTCTCTCTCTCTCTGTCTCTGGGTTTTTAGCGTCCGTAGCTAAAAAATCGTGTACCTGTCCGTCCCAGCCAGCACCCGGACGCTCCGGCATGTCCGCCATGTGGAGGACTCGCGCTCCTTCGTTAGGAGAACGAGGGGGGAGACGTATAAATCACGGAGGCGATTTTCCACCGAACTCGTTAAATAATTTCATTTTAAAGATTGATAAGTATATGTTACCAAATGGCTCGTAAAATATCCTATTCTCCGGCTTGAAGGCTTTCGGCATTGTAGAGCGAGAGCCAGGCTCGGGGAGCTTTTTTTCAATTCATAAATACTTACGATTATAACTGCTTTCCAAACATTTATACAGCCGTCCTCCGTAGGCATAAAATGCTTTTTAATCATTTCTAGAATATCGAGCCTACCACCGCCACCATCCACCAGCCACTCGAGCCTTTTCCCTCCTCTTACTATGGATATTAACTGGATTCAAAGAAATTAAACAAAAAATAGAAAAGGCGCTGAAAGAGGGGAGAAAGCGAGAGAGAGAGAGAGAGAGAGAGAAAAAAAACGAAAAAATGGCCTTGGCAGGGCCGGAGCTGTGGCGGGAGGGGGAGGTGGTAAGGGGGGGAAGCAGCACAAAATCTCCATGAACAAGATACAATCGACGTAAAATTTTATGTATATAAACCGTGCATAATACCTTAAAAAATTTTTTATGAAAGCAATGAATATTTCAAAGCAGAATCAGTGCTCTCGTTACGTTTTAATATAAATATAAAGTTTCATCAGGCTTTTTGCCGTAATAAAATGTTTATACTAAAAAGATCGGCAAAATATTAACTTGTAAGGAATAAAAGTTTTGTCCGCTTAGAATAATGGCGCCGCACGAATATTCGGCAGATATCCCGAAGATAAATGGTCTTCTAAAAATCCCCCTTCCGACCCCCAACACCATACCCGCCGCCGCACCCCATACTCTTCTAATAATCGATTATAGTCATATTTTGCTCCCTCCCTCCCTCTCTCTCTCTCTCTCTCTCTCTCTCTCTCTCTCTCTCTCTCTATCTCTCTGGCAGCGTGATTTTTATTGTTACATATATATATATATATATATATGTATTATTTACTACTTACACAAATGCTTTGCATAACTTTAATTAAAATGTACTTTAATCTAACGAGATCATCAAAGTGTTATACAATACATATTTATATGTAGCAGTAGTACCGTTACATAAAATTAAAAGTTAAAAAATAATAATACAATTAAGGAAGGAAATGTGGAGTAAGGAAATATTTTACGTAAAAGTAGCCTTACGCAGAGACAAGGGCTAAAATATTTGTATTATTCGTGCATTCGATAGGGATAACTAATACATGCCAATAGCTCATGGATAACGTGTAGTTGCATTAATTTATACGAGTACGTAGCGAGACGTCTGAAATTGAAAATCTTAATCTCAAAATGGCCTGCATATTTTAAACCGTCTTCTTTAAATTAAACAAGTACATTAATTTTGATTGGCAAATAAGATAATCAGGAACACGCGTGGGCCGCCGAGTTAATAAATATTTATTTATTGCTACGTGGCGTACGGCGCAGTCCGTGTAACTTTTTTAAAAGCGAAAATAGCGAGGCCTCCCCCCGTACTTTTATAATTAGAATGAATTTTAAAATGGCCGGCTGGCTTCCTTGAAATTACAATTATAATTATAATAGTAAATTAATGCTGATGGGGTTAATCAGTCTAGCGGTTTACCCGACTACTGATGATATTATAAAGCTTAATTATTCGTTAGAAATCGATGAGTAAATTACTTAATATATTATGGGCCGCTCATTTAAGATTTAAGCTGTCCGTGCGGCTGTAAATACCTGTTCCCTGGATACGGCACGGGAATTATAAATATAATATTACGCGATACGTGAAAACAAAGTGTGTCATTATTACCTTGATGAAAGGTATTAAACGATGGCTACCGAACGATTATAATTATGTAAGCCGCATGCTCGTAATGCAGACCAAGTCGATAAATAACGATGCACGGCACTAGCTTCAATTAAATATATATATATATATACGTATATTTGATCAATAGTGCATCTACAAACAATGGTTTTGCCTTAAAAATTCAATGCCAAGTGGATCTTTCGATTTGTTTTGTATTGCGACTTGGACAGGTGTCTCTCTCTCTCTCTCCCTCTCCCTCTCCCTCTGACTCGGGCGCTAAAACGTTGCTCGGCGGCATTAACTAAATTATAAATAACATGATTAATTGCTCGATTAATTACGTAAAAGTGTTAAAGTGTCGAGTAATTTTAACGGCGGCTCATAAGTCCTCGCTTAATTATGTATGTAAAAAGGAAGAAGACTCGCTGCTGCTGCTTTACGTTCTCCTTCATAGGTTGCGGGTAAAATCGCTTCTTGACCATATAATATTAATTTTGATTATGCTTATAGGTCACTCGTTGTTATTTAAATGTTCATCGGCGGGCGAGGGGCGAGGGGCGAGGAGTCGTCGTATTATTATTATTATTATTATTATTCGTTATAATTAATGGGAATGATTTAGTCTACGCGCGGCGGTGGTGGGGACTTTCTCGATTGCCGGCCTCGGTTAAATAAATAAATAGGCCCCCCCACCCCCGTTTCACATCGGGCTAAGGTTTAATATTGGGTGGCCGACGACGGGTGCTGGGTGCTGGGTGCTGGGTGCTGGGTGACGGGTACTCGGTACTCGGTCCTCCGCCCGAAACGACGAGACCATGGCGGTTGGGGTGCGGGTGCGGGTGCGGGTGGGGTGGGTGGAGTAAGGTGGGGGGTGGAGATATCGTTTCCGGCGCCTGTGCATGCTGCTAATTAAGATTTGTAAATTTTGGCAAGCAAGTCGATGCGAGAGGGATGAGCTCACGGAACGTCAGTTAGTTAGAACTAGGCTGTAAGTGCAGTCGCGCATTCGCCTCTTATGTGTTGCCCTCCCGATGCAATTGTGTGTGTGTGTGTGTGCGTGCGTTGAGAGATGTGCACGGGTGGGTAAAGGGAGCGGGCGAGAGAATCACGGGCAACACGAGGTGAAGTTCGCGAGCGGGATGCATATACATACGTATACGTACATATATATATATATAAGTGGAACGGGGTTCGGGGGATGGAGGGAGGCCTGCGCCGCACATAATAAACATCGATATATTCGCGTGTGGATATTCGTGTTTCGTGTTTGGGTATATAAGCGAGCTAACATCGAGGGCCGCGGGCCTGGCAGCATAACTCAGAATTGCTTGGCATCCTCGGCAGACCGGGTGAGACGGAACGAGAGGGGCCGGCCAGGGGTTGAAGGAACTCATGGAGAGGGAGAATTGACAATATAGAGCTAACATTGTATGCGCTTGCGTTATGTATTTATGTAAATGCATCCAGGGCTCCCCCGACTGACTTTGCCCATCTAGTTCCGTTCGCCCCGACCCACCCGCCCCTACCACCCCTCCTCCTTTTACCAGCACGGTAGCGAGGAGCGAGTATGTACGCGAGCTGCGAGACCGGCGCAGCTCCTGGAGAGACAAAACGGGACGAGCTGGAGAAGGAGGAGGAAAATGAGGAGAATAGGGTAGAGATTGTAGTTGGGAAAAAGCGTCACTCTCTCTCTCTCTCTCTCTCTCTCTCACACAGTATCTTCTCGGCAGTTAGCGACCCAAATAACCTTCTGCGTTCGCGTTCATGAGCTCTTTATGCCTCGATTCGGATCTGGATTCGTTAGAGAAGCAGCGGCGACCGATGCATCTGCGTCGGGTCACTAGCCGATATCGACTCATCGCTCAACCGATGGCAGGATGCTTCTCCTCCCACCTCCTCCTCCTCCTCCTCCTCCTCCTCCTCGCTTCCTCACACGGATGCAGCCGCTTGCCGCTGCCCCACACTTTCTTCTTTTATTCCATTCTGGTATTGGGGACTCGGAGGGGTAGGGGAAGTTGGTCCGTAAGGTAATCGCGATCAGCACCGGAGCCGAGGACGTTAGAGCAGCGGCTCTCTACCGACGGCCAGTGCCGTCTAATTAATTATTAAAACCCTGTAGGTAATTTATACGGAAAATGAAGGTACGTAATTACAAATCTTGGCCTCCTTAATAATACAATATGGTCGTCTGCGGGCTTAATGCACGCCGAGGCTGGGAAATAATTGTTATTCTTACGCTTAACGAGTGCAAATGAACCGGAAGATGAGCCCCCGAGGGAAGAAGGGCCTCGATATTTTAAGGAAAAGCCTCGGTCAGCGATTACGCCCCTTACGCTCTCGCTATTGTAAATACGAGGGACGCTTAGGACGGGAGGCGGCGGGCAAGCCCCGTTATAAATAATCGTTTTAAAATTTAAATCTCAGTTACGGTTCTTCCGTTTTATTAAACTAGCTCCACTCGGGCTACGCCACTACGGGCACAGACGTAGGCTCACGCCCCCCCACCCCCACCCCGACCAAGACCCCCGCAGGTCCTGAACCTCGCATTAAATATTTCTTTCCGGATAAATTTTAATTAAAAATTCAAAAGCTTTAATTTTAATTGAAAATAAATTAATTTTTTAACAAGTCGTAAAAATAAATTAAATTCCCCGGCCTAATGCCCTGTCTCTCTCTGTGTGTGCGTGCTTGCTTGCTTGCTTGCTTGTTTGCTTGTTTGCTTGCTTGCTTGCTTGTGCGCGCGCGTGAGAGTGTGCGTGTGAGTTGCGCGTGCATGTGGCTCGCGTCGTTATTTATGTATTCATCGCCCGGGCAGGAACGCGTTACATCTGCTGGGGGGACAGGCAGGATGTGCTGGGAACCGAGGCCGAGGCTTAGAAAAATTATCGACCTCTTATCTGAGCGTAAAAGTAAATCTAATGCCGAAAAGCCGACACGGCGACGAGGAGTGCGAGCCTCCCAGCTCTAATATCCAGCCCCGTGTCTCTCCTTCCACCAGCACCAGGACCCCTTTGGACGGCGCCGGGTATACCGGCATCGCACCACCACCACCGCCGCACCACCACCGCCGCACCACCACCGCCGCACCGCACCACCACCACCGCCGCACCACCACCGCCGCCGCACCACCAGCGCCGGCGTCGGCCGCAATAGGGCACCAGAACAATGAGAGTGGCCGATTGCATCGTAAGCCGAGTGGGCTTAGCCACCTAAAGAATACTTTTGGCCATTAAATATAATGAAGGGAATATTTTGAATGACGGCGGACGTTATAAAGATAGATGAAACGATTATGAATGGATAGGTGGGGGTAGGTACTGCTGGGACATCGGAGAGCATCATCGCTTCGTGTAAAGGGTGCGACGGAGGAGAGGTTATTGGTTAGGAGCGAGGGGGTGATCGGGCCGGGGAGGAAGGAGTCGGCCAGTAACGGTGCCCGTGGTGACGCTGCCAACCCTAACCGCGTGCCCTCTCACCCGCTCGCTCCCTCGTTATCCAAGCTCGAGGCACATGTGCGCCCAGTGGGCGGTGGGTCGGCTGCGGGGAGAATAGAGCGAGTAGATAGACCAGGCGAGCGAGCGAGCCAGCCAGACACGCTGCTTCCGCCGATCACATTAATCAGAGGTTATTGCGTGCATTCCTAATCATCCGAGCTCCCTGGCTATTCCCAGATTCTCATTGGCGCATTACTCGGCATTTTCGGTATGATTCTGCATTCCGATTGGCCGGGCGCGGAGCTCTGCCGACAGAAGCCACCGACGTCTCTGGCCCTCCCTGGCCCTCCCTGGCCCTCCCTGGCCCTCTCTGGCCCTCTCGATTCCGATATCATGGGGCTCGTGGCGATCGAATTCAAAATTTCCACACTCCTCCCGTCCGCCTCTTATTTTATTCCAAAGCAGCCGCTGACGTTTAGCAGTCAACGGGCCGACTCAATCCACGATATCCAGAACCGACCCGGTTCGACGGGGCAGCGAACGGCCGCCGCCACCGACGCTCGTCGCATTTTGTCGCGGGTCCCGCGGTTATAGGCATTGCTGCCTATATTAGGGATATTAGGATAGAAACGAAAAGAATGGGAGGAGGCCAAGGACGGAAGCCGTCTGGGACTCGTGGGGGAGGGGGGGGAGGGGCCCCAGCCATGGAGCCTCTCGCAAGTCATTTGCATTCCTCCTGCCGCAACGTCGATTCCCAGGCCGATGATTACCAAGTAATTAACAATCCATTTTCAATTCGCCCTGCCGCGGAAAATAGCAAATTCGTAATATCCTACAATATTGCGAGCGAGCTCGGTGCGATTGGTTTCGCGTCCTCCTCCTCCTCCTCCTCCTCCTCCTCCTCCTGCTCCTCGGCTCCGCTTATGTTTCTCCGGGCGAGAGCCGAGACTCGCGACGTTGTGGTGGGGGTAGGGCGGAGGGAGGAGGGCGGAGGGCGGAGGGTGGTGGTGGTGGTGATGGTGGCGGTGGTTGTGGGCGGCAGACAGATTAATGGATGGGTCGGGTGGGACGGGTGGAAACGCCGCGAGGAGCCGTTACGAGTAAGCGCGAGCTCGTGCGCACTTTCAAATTTCCTATTTGTAAATAAGCAATCAGCGCCCGCGACGTCTGCCGTTCGAGCCGAAAGAATTGGCGCCACCGCGAGCCCTCCAGCAGCGACGCCTCTGCCGAGGACGAGGACGCCCGCAGCGGCGTCGTCACTGTCGCTCGCTGCCCGTCCGCGCCGCTGGCCGACCCGAGGTGAGACAATTAATCATTTCAATTAACGGACAATTCAATCGGGACGTCGACCGAGAAGAATATTGAAAGCGGGACGCTACCGGAAACTCGTACTTTGCCACGGCCGCCTCCACCGCCTCCACCGCCTCCACCGCCTCCATCGCCTCCATCGCCTCCATCCCTCCCATGACCCTACTGCCCCGACATCGCCGTAGCCTTTTTATTTTTCATCCACTCCCTATGCTCCTCCCTCCGCCACCTCGCGCCACCTCCCGTCACCTCCCGTCACCTCCCGTCACCTCCCGTCACCTCCCGTCACCTTCAGCCACCGCTGGCCCCAGCCAGGGCGAACCGAGCCAGGGGGAGCCTGAATTTTCACGCGCCTTTCCCTCCTTCCGCAATTACTTCCGCGATATAAACGCTCCTCCTACTCCTCCCCCAGCCCCGCTGCGGAGCCCCGACCAAATATGTTTTCCACCTGATAATCCACGGTCAATCTCCATTCGAAGTGAATTTTCTCCATTCCCGGTTGTAATAGGATTTTCGATCTTCTAATTTTTGCCTCGGACGCGGCTCCCGAGCTCCGCCGGCACCCGATAAACGCCGGCTCCGTATTAATTCTACAACCCCGTGCATTATAAATAATTAATTCCCGAGAATTATCCTTACTCCGCTCGCAGCCATTATATTTCATTACAACTTTTTAGAATCCGCGAAAACTTTACTTTCCGAAACACCCACCCCAGCCACCCACGCACCCCTACTCCGTGCCGTTTGTGCGCGTATGAAAAATAATAAAATCTCTAGATATTTCATAAATTCAGGGCTTACGCGAAAAATGTAAATTGTTTATCCGCCTATTTTATGACACTCGTATTAATGCTTTTTCCCTCAGCTGCACTCTACTCTCTCACTTTCCCTTTAATTATTTCATACTTTCCGTTATCTATACGGACACTTTTTTCGTTCGTTCATCATCTCAAAAGCGAGCATTTACTTTTTACTGCATTCGGCTGGAATTTGCAAAGCCCGAGTAATACAGGATCGTTTGCAATTAAGTATTATTCCCGTGCAAGTACTTGCTAATATGATAATGTATGTTACAGGCCTTTAGTAGGAGAAACTGCATACAAGTAATTTACTAGATACTAGGAATGTTTCATTCTTTTTTATTTAGTTACTTGTTAATTTGTTTGTTTGTCTGTCTGTTTATTTGTTTCTTCGTATGTATGTATGTATGTATGTATTTGTTTGTTTGGCCGTTCGTTCGTTTGTTTGTTGGCTTATTTGTTATTTGTTTTTGTTTTATATTAGAATGCGAAAAGAATGCCGATTCCGCGGAGGATTTCTATGCGCGAATAGAAAGTTTGGCAGACAAATTGATTTAGCGTGCCGAGCGAGGATTTAGTGCCTCGTCTCTATACTACGCCGAGCGCATTAAATATTCAATGCTATTAAGCGGTTAAAAAAAAAAAAAAAAAAAAAAAAAAACGAGAAAATATGTGCTTTATTTATTAGATTGTTTAAAGAGAAGGAGCTGCAATTGAGTTTACGATATTTGCCATTACAAGTCAAACATAAAGGATTTTAAAGCTCAAACAGAGCTCTAAACTCTCGAGCGTAAATATTAATATTGCTTAATGATGTTTTAGAAGAAAGCTTATTGCGTCAATAAAATATTTAGGAGTGAGCGCGGCTCCGGCCGTTGGAACCGAAAACTGTCTGTCCGATGCGCTCGGTACGTTCGTCCTTGTCGAGTGAGGATCGCGAGCTCCGGTAATAAGAAGAAGTATGACGTGCCCATCGGAGAAAGTGCATTGATTCCGCGGACATGCCCACAATCTGCCTGCGCGCATACATACGCATACGTACCCAGACGTTCGAATACGTTGCGTAAGCTTGTCGGGTACTCGCGTATCGCGGATGGCAGCGGGTAGAGGGGCTACGGGGCAAAACTGCATGAAGAAAAAAGCGTCAAATTGAAGATGAGATTTAAAATCCGAGATAGAGAGGGTTGTCGGGGGGAGGGGTGGCGGATGGTAAAGGGCACTTAATGTGCTTAAGGATTAATAAGCGAGATGGCAGTCGCGCGCGCGCGCGCTAAAGAGAGCGAGAGAGAGAGAGAGAGAGAGAGAGAGAGAGAGAGAGAGGGAGAGAGAGGGGGGTAGGCAAGCGACAAGGACGGCAGCAGCTTAGCTGCTAAGAGAGCCGGTAGTCTCGTTGGGAGCGCGAGATGACTTAACGAGGTTAGCCCTGCGAATTACTTCGCGGCGAAAGTCAGATTGAGAAAACTCGACGATTTCTTACCAGGGGACACCGAGGGGAGTCGGTGATGGAACGGTTTGCGGAGGGGGAGGAGGAGGATAAAAATTATAAACCACGATGCAGAAATGAGATAATATAATATTAGCCGTAGCCAAGCTCGGTTGGGCGCCGGTAAAGAGGTTAAGGCTACAATGAACGCTCTCCAAGGTACTCCTAACCCCCCCCCGCCCCCCCCGCCCACCGCACCACCTTCCCTCTTCACCGCCCCTGACCCCTTAGCGAGTCGAATGCCAGAGGTCGAAGCGACGGCGACGTCGGCCGACTGCTGGCTCCTCGGCTAGCAAAGAATACTCGAGGTAGAGGAGAAGCGGCACATGGAAAAGCCGGTTCGCGTCGTGACGAGCCGTTCGACGGCCTCTTTTCCCTCTTTCCGACACTTTCTTTTTTTTCTCGTACGACCGTTTGTCGATAGGTTTTCTTAAGAGCGCCTCACTCCCCCCCCCCGCCTCGATTCCTCTCGATTTGCATTTTTCCTCTCAACACCGCCGCCCAATGGTTTTAATTTTATCTCCCCCAAAGTTTTATGAACCTTTTATAAAGAAAAAACGGCTTAACGAGAAGTCCTTCCTCTCCTCTCCTCTCCTCTCCCCTCTCTCTCTCTCTATCTATCTCGTTCTCTCTGTCTCTCTCCCGTCATTTTTCGACTCGAGCGTAATCAAAGATAGGCGATTCGCCGGAACTTTTGCCTCATGCTGTATTAACAAATAACGAGGGCCCGTAATTTATTTCCTAGCCACGGAGCTCAAGAACTTTAAAACATCTCCATAATTTCTGTTCTAAACAAAGATAATCGAATTCCGACTTGTAATTCTCCAGCATTAACTCGAAATTCTATTAAGAAATAATTCACTTTAATAAAGTGTTGCTGAGAGTGCATCATTTAACGAGCCACCCACCTCCCATAATGCAATGAAAAAACAAATAAGAAATAAAGAGAAATATAAGAAAGTAAGTAAATAAGTAAGCTGGGTTGGGGGGGCGGAGGCGGCGGAGGCGGCGGGGAGAAGGACGTAATAGAGGACGGAGGGAAGGGAGATAAAGAGTCGGCGCGCGGTTAATTTTATATTAAAAAGAAAAAAAAAAAAGAGAGAGAGAGAGAGAGAGAAAAAAAAACTAAAATCATCAGCAATTTTGCGAACGTTAATTCGAAAGTGCAAAATGGGGCTGAAATGTAATGGGAAAAACGGGGATTCGGCGAGTCCCGGGGCTCCCCGACGATTGGATGACGATTGGATGACGATCGACGGGGAAAAACCTTCCCGCATCGCCATTTTGTCGGCGGCAACGAGCGCTCAAGGCTCATGGGGGTACACTCGGCACTCTAATAAAAGATTGGGGCGGGAAATGGGGGACGGGGGGGGGGGGGGCTGCGTGTCACGGGGAAGACGCTGCGATCCAGTGACGAGTTACCAGGGAGAGTCAAGTTTTAGCGAGCGAAGGGTGGTAAATAGGAAATAAGTCACTGCCGGAGGGGCGACAACAGATTTCACACCAATTTCTTCGGGCCTCGGCCCTATTGGCGCATAATCGGCAAATCGCTGCTCGCTACTTCATCCCACTCTTATTTCTCTTTAACGGTCTCGAGACAGAGTTGTTACTTACCGTCTTTATCTACAATTCCCGGCAATACGCCAAACGTAACCACTGCCTCTGCACTGCCTTTTCTATTATGTAAATACTATTGGATAAGAGAGATAGATAGAGAGAGAGAGAGAGAGTGGTAGGGGTGAGGGTGTGGGGTGGGGGGTAAGAAGAAGAGAGAATCGGCCTCCGTGCCCTTGCGATAATAATACACTTTAAGTATTGCCGGTATTCCCGGCGAATTTATCATTTAGCGAATATTTTCGTAATATTAGATAAGATATTTTTGTAGATTTCGCAATACGTTTAAAAGCTTTACGAACGAGCCCGGGAGTGGCTGGCTATGCTCCCGAAGATCTACGAAGAGATAAGATTTATATTGCAAATATGCCTGGGCTTATACCGGGGCAATATTCCGCGGACGAGGAGCAGTTACCTTATTTACGATTGCGCCTACGTACTTTACATAAGAACAGCTCCGGAAGGGTAGGCTCCCCTCATTCGTTCGAACCTCGCCACTTCCCGCATCCCCCAACCCCCCTCCCCCATCACCTAACTTGCGTCATTCCGTGTGAATCCCGACTAAGTTTTAAAGGTAATTTGTCCTCGGACCCTATATGCGTCTACACACACGCTGTGTATATATTTACTTCAATATGTAAACGGTGCGTTGAGAGCGGGGCGAATTACGGGATCCCGCTAATGATCCGGGAGATTAATAATTCCTCCGATGCCAAAGGTACGCCGCCGCCGCTGCTGCCGCTGCTGCCGCTGCTGCTGCTTGACGGAATCCTTGTCGCGAGTGGACTAATAATGATCGGTAAATCAGCGGCGCTCGTTTTTCAATAGCTCTCGAGATCATCCAGCCCGGGATGTCGAACTCTCCGTTAGGAATCGTCCTGACAGCTCGAGAATTTAAGCAAGTACGAGATCGACATTGGTCGGTTTATTTCTGTATTTGAACCGTCATTGAGGATCGGGCAATAACGGGCGTAACGTCAATCCGTTCGCATATAAGCAAGGCTGATTCATTCGCTACTGGAAACCGACGCGTTAATTTTCGATGGAGGATTCTACAGGATCTATAGGATGTAGAATATGGATAAAAGGATGGGGCACGGGGGTGTAGCGAGGAGGGGGCCCAAATGCCATGTCGTCGCGCCGGTGCGTGTGTGCGTTTGTCGGATGACACGAAGATGCGAGGAGAGGCTGCGGGATAAAGAGTAGTGAGAGAGAGAGAGAGAGAGAGAGAGAGAGAGCGGCGACGACGAAGACGACGACGACGACGATGTCGACGATGACGAGGGAGAGGGAGAGGGAGAGAGACAGATGTAGCCCCGAGGCCAGCCGTACGCTGTATTACAAGTGTAATAGAGCTGCCATCTTGAATTTTCACCCTAAGTCAATTAATTGAGTTTAGAGGGTGCCAAGAAAGTGCAATGGCGTCATAGTCATGAAAAATATCTTTTACGCCTCCATTAAAAAACAAGTTTTATATGACTCGCTGTTTCGTCGAACGTATGTTTTTATGCTCTTGCATAAAAAAAAAAAAAAAAAAAAAAGATGAAAAAAAGATGAAAAAGGCATAAGGCTCCTTTTAACGTTTTCACCAGAAAATTTTCTGCTTTATCTGTATACTTTGTGAAATTGGATGTCGCAGTGTTGTTAATTTTAAAATTTATTCTAACTATTATATTTTTATCCGAGCAATTAAAGTCCAGCCGGACTTGATTCCATTATACGTTACAAAAGGATGAGAGAGAGAGAGAGAGAGAGAGAGAGAGACGGGGAAAAAAAGAAATTAAACGGATCGAGGAAAAAACGCGGGGAGCGGGAGGAGAGGGAGATAAAATGAAATGATGTAGAAGCTTAAAAAAAAAAAAAAAAAATGTGGCCGCTTAATTTGCTGGGCATATATTTGACAGAACAAAAAAAAAAAAGAGGATATTAATATTTCATTGAATCGGAAATATTAAAGTCGTGGCCTCGCGTATAGTGGTCTGCTATTGGGCCAGAAAAAGAAAGCCGCGGTTCCATTAAAACGTTATTGGGGACTCGAGCTCAGCAAAGAAACAGTTGTCTTTAACGTAATTGAGATAAAGATTAAAGTCAATAATTAGGAGTACATTATTAAAGTGAAAAGCAAAATAAAGCAGGGGGGGATCGCTCGGCTGCGACGGAGAACAAGGAGCGGGAGGAGGAGGAGGAGGAGGAGGAGGAGGAGGAGGAGGTGGTGGTGGAGATATAGAAAAACGAGTGGAAGGAAAGTTGAATTGGATGGATGAAACCGGTTAGACAAAGATAATCAGGAGTTTTGTATTCGGGTGGAGGGAGGCGGTGGGCGAGTGAGAGTGGCGGGGGTGCGGGAGGAGCTGAGCCTCGGCTGCTATCGAGAAAAAGCCAAAAATGTTTGGAATAATTGCTGCCGCGGCGTTCGCGCCCTGTAATTGAAGTTTGCATTGGTAAATGATAGATATAACGAGGCCGGCTGGAAGGTGCGCGGGCGGGGCGGGGAGGGGCCGCCACCGTTAGTCGAATTTTTATCGTAACACGCATGCGAGCCCCGTTAATTTATCCGCTAAAGACCGCGGATGAGTAGCCGCAGCTGCGTCAACGGCTGCTTGACACCGGCGGTATACGCGGGGTGGGGGTCGGGGGTGGGTAGCGCGGAATAACAAATCGCGAGACGCGTCATTAGGATGGAGACCCACCCCGGGGCGTTCTGAAATTCCGATCCGTTCTAGGAATTTTCGAGCGATCGCGCCCCGCTCGTAATCGGATTCGCGCAAATGCGAGGGACTTAAATACCGCGGCGGCGCTCCAATACGAAAAAGCAATTAAATCCAAAATATGCGGTTTCCCGTGCATACCGCCCCGCCCGCTCAACGCTATCCGCCCCCCACCTCCCAGTTCCGACCCAGTCGTTGCATATTTACCAAGTATCCGAGTCGTTAGCATGACAAAGACGACGGACCGATGAGGACGAGAAGCTCCCCACCGACGCCCCGGCTCTCTCTCTCTCTCTCTCTCTCTCTCTCTCTCTCTGTGACCACCCTCTCTGTGTCGTGCGAGCGTGTACCTGAAGGCGCGCGCGTGTGTGTGTGTGAGAGAGAGAGAGAGAGAGAGAGAGGAGCTCGCGACTCGCTCGCATCTCTCTGGCTGAAAAAAAAAAAAAAAAAAAAAAAAAAAAAAAAAAAAAGAAAGGGTTCACGGGAAAACGAGGATAATTCGGTCGGGTCTCCCCCTCCTGCCCGTCGGCTTTCATTCCCTTGATCTCTCGTTCTCGTCGCGGAGGGGTGCGTCGAGCCTTGCGTCGAGCCTTGGGTCGAGCCTTGGGTCGAGACTTGCGTCGAGCCCTACGTAGACGAGGCGTGCGTCGGGGCTCGAGTAGCCCGAGTCGACCCGGACTCCAGGCTCATTTCCTCCCATCGGAAATCCATTTGACGAGAGCGTCGCCGTCGAATCAGAGGCTAAACGAATTTAGGAGAGTGTAATTCTTTTGGCGATGGCGCCTATTTCAACGACAACCTTGAGTTCCTCCTCCTTCCACCCTCGTCAGCCCCCTCCCTCCTCCCAGCGCGCCATCCCATCCCGGGGCGGCTGACGCCAATGGACCTCGTTAAAGTCTCCGAGCCGTCGACCTCTTCGGAGGCAGTGGCCGCAGAGGCAGTAGGATGCCCCGAGGGTAGGGGTAGGGGTAGGGTAGGGGGGTGGTCCCGCGATTCGGTAACACTCGTTATCGTGCGTTCGTAAGCACCGGGTCATTTATTAATGATGCAGCGTAAGGATGAGCTCGAGTTTCGATTAGTCTCGGGTCGCGCGCACGCATCCCACGACGAAGCGTATAAGTTATTAAGGACGGGGGCGGGGGGGGGCAGAGGAGACGCTGTCCGGTCGCTTAGCCCGGTAACGACAGTCGGCCGAGATAGGGATCGGGTCTCGGTCTCGGTCCCGGCCCAGTGCTATAAATTGCCGGCTCCCGGTGCTCCGGGCCCGGGACAGATTTTTGAAAAATTGACCCGGGACCTCTCGGTCCGGCCTAAGGCCGCGGCCCATTTTCGACATATCGGATTTCAGGGCTTATATTTCACCTGGCACTGGAGATGGCATTATTATATACTCGCGACGCTGGACAGGCCCGACAGGCTGGACGGGCTGGGCATGCTCTACACGCTGGACTTTAATTCACGCATGGCAAATTACATGTTGAGAATTCGAGCCACTCACCTGCAACAGAGAGAAAATAAACGAGAACGTTAAATTATTATCGAAAGGGAGCAATAATCAATGATAATAAACAGGGCGAGGGAGGGGGTGGGCGGGTGGCGCGAGTGAACGGAAAACGAAAAACAAAAACAAAAACAAAAAACAGTAAGTGAAGGACAAAGCGATAGTCCTCCTCGAGACTGCGTAAGTGATACTTTTGTTTTTTGTCGGTTATTTATTTGTCTTTGGCTTTTTGTTTCGCGATGCTTTTTTCGTTTTCAGAAAAAATGTCCAAAGTTTCTTGGCAAAAGAGCCTGACGGAGACGGCGGAGACGGCGGAGATGACGGAGATGAGGTAGAGAGGGACGGAGATGAGGTAGAGAGAGAGAGAGAGGATAAATTAATATACGCGTTACGCTAAAAGTTTAGCAAATAAATCTGCAAAGTTAGAAGAGCGGGGTTCGGATGCGGGGGCGGCCTTCATTTCAATGTTTTTTATTGCCCGCATTCGCATTATGCGCTTGTGCGTGGCCGGGAAATAAGCTTGGGGTCGGGGAACGGGGGTGCGGGTCGGGCCGGGGGGGAAAGGGGCCCGGAAGAAGCGGCAGCGGCGATGGCAGGGGGACGAGGTAGGGGGACGAGGTAGGGTGTGTTCCACGTGTACGGGCGGAAGCTCCCGGGGTCGATCGGCGGTGTCGGTGCAGCGGTGGGGATGACGTCGCGACGCGGATCATTGCACGCGAATGCGATCGGGCCGAGTGCCTTTCCTTCATCGGCCCTGGATAATGTGCCGAGTGGCCGAGGGGGCAAAAAGCCAGGCCGAGCTTGGCCATCCAATGAATATGCATGGGACGTCGGAGTCCGCGCAGGTGTCGTCGCCACCTCCTCCTCCTCCTCCTCCTCCTCCTCGAGAATTCCTTTTCCTTACGCCGGACCTTCCCCACCGCACGCGACTCCGCCGCCCCGATCGATCCTACGATACACCTACCGGAGGCCTCCCATCCCTCTAGCCAGGATCAACGGACCAAGAGCCTAAGGCCCCGTCTGACCCACCTCCTCCTCCTCCTCCTCCTCCTCCTCTTTTATTCAATCCGACCCCGGGCCAGCGTGTTCACGTAGGTCGGACGGGACCGACGCGTCGTTGATGGGGAGGTTGCCGGGCTGCTGGGCCACCACCCATCGTCCCTCGGCGCCGATTTAAATAGCCAAGTGAGTCGCGGACTCGCTCGTTCCCTTCGCGGGAGGTCTCAACTCTCGAAAGTCTCCTCGCACAGTCTCCTCGCACAGTCTCCTCGCACAGTCTCCTCGCAGAGTCTCCTCGTCGTCCCGATTATTATTTACTAACGAGGCTTTTTGTCAACGGCCGGGGCGAGGTATTCGGTCCCCGGACCCCCGGACCCCGGTCCCCAGGGCAATTTCGGCCAATTAGCATTTATATTAAAATATTTATACAGCGGGAACAGCTGGATAAGAGCCGGGGTGGATCACCGCGGGCAAGAAGAAGTCGAGCTTGCGGGGAGATGCCTCGAGGCGCTCGCATTGTAAGGTCGGGGACTCGCTCGAGCCTCCTCGAACCCGTCCTATCGGTGCACCGCCCTTGGAGATAAAGCTCGACGATGACAGACGCCCCGGGAACGTTCCCGCCCTCGCGTCCTCCATCCCTCCAGGGATAAAAGCAACGCGCGTGTGAGGGGGGCGGGCGGGGGTGTCTCGTAATTAGCGGATGCGAGGATGAATGGCGCGGGGTCGCTATCGGGGCCCGAGCGACACCACCTTCCATTCGCCCTGACTCCGGCTAATTACCTCCCTACCCTCCTCCCCCATTATCCACGCGTCTCGTGACGCTTCTCTGCTACTTATTCCTCGCGCTCGTCCCTTCCACCTACGCGTGTAACTATGTATACGCGCGCGCGCGTGTGTGTCTGAATATACATGTGTGTGAGAGAGAGAGAGAGAGAGAGAGAGAGGAGGGGGGGTATATATATTAATATAGGAGTATAAGCCTATTGTGCGGTCGAGGGTTCGACGGCTGATTCGGCTGAGCGGGTGCAGCGACTCGTGCTCGATAGCGCCGCTCGGCTTTCGTTTGCACGAGTTAGCGATGCGCGATGCCATTCACGCCGTCGCTAATATAAAAAGGCCATTATGCCGAGGTCGCGTGCCCCGGCCGTTTATCATGGATTTTCCCGTCGCGCACAAGTTGGCGCACCAGATGCACCAGCCGAGACTCTCTCCTTCCGCGGCCCTCCGCCGCTCTTCTCCTCGAGTGACTCGGCAGCCCGTCTACGCCCGTCCCCACCCGTCCCCTCCGCGTCCCGTCCCGTCCCGTCCCGTCCCGTCCCATCGCGTCCCATCGCGTCCCATCGCGTCCCATCCCGTCACGTCCCGTCACGTCCCGATCCACCTACCCCGTCGCGGCTTTGCGATCGGGAGATCGTCGATCGGACCCGCGTCCTTCCCCGTCGACTAAGCGGCTCCATCTATTTATATCAATTATCGGCGATTAGCAATACCAATTAATGGCATTATCACCCGGGAGCCGAGGAGGCGACTAGTAGGGCGGCTAGTAGGGCGAGTTGTGGGACGAGTAGTGGGGCGAGTAGGAGGGCCAGTAGTAGGGTTGAGGATGATGGGGGCGGGGGAGGATGATGGGGGAAGGGGCAGGGGATGTAGAAGGTGGTGAGGGGGAGGGAGGGAGACGGCTGGTGCTCCAGTCGGTGAACGAGAGGCCCTCGCGCGGGGGCTGACGGTCGTTGGGTGGGAGAGGAATTGGGATGGCGGGAGGGGACTATGACCGAGTTCGCGGTGGGTACGCTCTCCCGAGCTCCCCTGCTCTCGCCCCGGCTCGGCGCCAGGCCGCCTCCTCCCTAATTTACTGTTATTGCGCAAATTATGCCACGGTCCGATGCATATTTATGCGGTTAATTATAATTAATGATAAAACAGTGGCGAGTGGGCGAGCGGGCGAGCGGGCGAGCCGACGTTTAAATGGTCGGGCACGGGGGAGGATGAGCGAGCGGGGCCGGCGGCGGAAGGGGCGGGGGACGGGGGGTCGGGACAGGTCCGTTGCGGGTAGTAAATAGAGAGGCGCGACCGGTCACGTGGTCACAGTCGATTCTCCTGCGTCCCGCGCTCGCCGCCTTACATGAAACAATGCAATTACCGCCTGGCTTCGGTCTGAAAAGACGAACGGAGGCGCAGTAAGAATGCACCGGGTGTGGGTAACGACGTCTGCGCGACTCGGAATCCCCAAGCGCGAAAAAACGGGCGGTGGGACGGGTAGCCGGCGCTTGGGAGGGAGCCGGGAGAGGGAGCCGTTAGAGAGAGCCGTCAGAGAGAGAGAGAGAGAGCCGGGAGAGAAGGAACGAACGAACGACGCTTATGAGGGAGGGTAATGGCGGTGCGCAATTACTTCTCCTCCACTTTTTGTTGACGTACTCGTCGGGTTCGCCGCCACGGCACTGGTATTGAAAAAAAAAACAGTTGTAGTGGCGCGGGAGGGTCCGCGGGTCCGGAAAAAAGCACGTCGAGGGTTGCGAGAGCACGAGCACGAGGACGGCTGGGTGCGCGTGCGGCAGGGGTTGAGCCGCCCAAGGAAGGCCGAGGAGTCGCGAGACGAGCGGAAGGACGAGGAACTTTACACACAATTAATTCCCTCTCTGATTCCCAATCGAAGGCGAGACTCAAATTGCTGAAAATGGAATTGGCGGCTACGAATTTCCCGTCTTCGCGCCAATAATTATGTCGACCTTAATCAATTGACTAATCATTATTCGGATTACGAGGGGAGGGCGGGAGTAGGAGTAGGTGGTGGAGTAGGTGGTGGAGTAGGTGGTGGAGTAGGTGGAGGAGGGGAGGGAGTGAGGGAGGGGGTTAGTCGGGTCGACGCGAGCGAGCGAGCGAGCAATCATTATTTCCGTATTAATCGCTTTTCATCGTACCTAGAATCGAGACGCTAGAAGGCGTCCAACGATCATTAACCCCGAGGGATATCAGACCGCGCTTTCTTCCCATTCCTCCTCCCTCGCTCACGGCTTTTCCCTCCGCCAATCCACTCGGAGCCCTCGCTCCCAGTAATATCCCATTAAAAGCCGCGCCCCACTAATTCCGTTTAATCGAGCGACTCTCTTGGCATTTTTCCCTCCCTTTCCGTGTAAATAGAAAAATCGGCGACCTGAGGGCGGGATAGGGCGGTCTGTCGGGGGGGTGGGGGTGGGGGTGACGGGGGGGACGGGGGCAGTGGGCGGGGGCGCGCGAGGTCTTCTTTCCCGTGCGAGGTGCTCGAGGTGTCGCTCGAGTGCCCTCGGACTTTTAAATGAGCGGGATCCGCGTTCCTTCCTCTCGATCCGATCCTAAGCGCGAGCCCGGCACTCGCGTGATTAATTACTAACAAATAGACCCGGACGTGGATTGATACATCGGCTGGACGCCTTCTCCTCGCGCCGATTTACGCTCGCCTCTACGGGTTATGACAATGGGTACAATGGAGCGGCCGACCGAGGCTACGCCGACGCGTCGATACATTTGCTTCCTCGGTGCATCCATTCGTCCGTCCACCCCGTTCGATTCCGAGCATCCACCCCCCCCCCCCCTCCCACCCTCTCGCCCTCAGCCAGCCCATCCCGACCCCTAAAGCCAGTCGGGCAGGCGGCGCTCGCTCGCCCTCCCTCCCTCCGTCGCGCTGCTTCTTTCTCCCCCGCCTCCTTCCTCTCGCAAGCCACTGGAGACTCGGAGAGAGAGAGAGAGAGAGAGAGAGAGCAGAGAGAGATGCGCGACGGATAAAGCGACGCCGAGGACAGATAGGCGAGTTTATTGCGACCCATTTTCCCCCGGCGATCGACGAGCTCCAAACAATAAAACGGACGCTCTCGCGAATTTCTTTACATTCCGAGTATCGATACTGGAGCCGGAGCCCGCGGCACTAACACCGATTCAGTACCGCGTAGACAGACAGGCATGCCGGTGCTCCATCTCCATTTCGAAATATCATCTACGAGAGCGAGCGCAAGACCATCTCCGTTATCGCGCACCTAAATAATGTTCCTCCGCCTCCTCCTCCACCCCATCCTCGTGCTTCTTTCACTTTCTCTTTCTCTTCCGAGGACGTGGATTCGTGCTTGTAATGGGAGGGAGTGGAGGGGGAGGAGGAGGAGGAGGAGGAGGAGGAGGAGAGTAGGGACTGGGGACAGGGACGCCTAAACGCGAGCGTCGCGATATCGTATCTATAAATTTATATGACCCAAGTATAGAAAATATTTTAATATCCCAGGAAGCCCTCCCCCGCCCCACCCATCCCGACGCCGACTTTTTTTCCAACGAAAAGGAACGGGCGGGCTTTACTCGTCAACCTACCCCTCCTCGAGTTCATGGCGCCCCATATATAAACGGCCCCGTAGATAAATCGCTGCCTGGACCGCGAGCACTGACAGAGTAATGGAATACTCTCTCTCTCTCTCTCTCTCTCTGTCGCAGCTTTCGCGCCTTCGTTTCGCTTCCTGTCACTTCGGCCAGAGCTCTCCCCCCGCGCCCCCTTCATTTCACCCCTATGTAATAAGGAACCGGAGCGTCGATTAATGAAAAGAAAGGAGAGGGGCGCGACATGCTCATTTGCTATTCATTCATTAGGATCGAAAGATAATCTCCCCGCGGATGCCTCTACGGATATTTTCTTATTGCCGGCTTATTAACAAGCCGTTGAGGTTATTGGGGGGTTATTGGGGGGTTATTGGATTGGAATGCGAGGTTACCTAAGAGGATGTAATCATCGCGTCGCGTCTAATGGGACATCGCGTTTAGTAATTAAGATAATCGTTGTTGGGAGTGCGAGAAGGAGGCCGAGGATACAGCGGGTTCGGGACTTGGGACCAGGTTATCCCGGACCGACCGCCCCGACTCGATGATCTCGTAGCTTCGCTCTGTCTACCCTCCCGCGGATCGAGGAAAGAGAGGCCGCGAAGGATCCTGACCCAATGAAAAATTGGGTCCCGTGGATCCCATGTTCGTCGGAGGAGACGCTCGAGGACGAACACGTGGACACTTGTTTGGATTAGGTAATTAAGCCTGACGAGCTGAGTCAAGGGAACCGTGTCGAGGGATGTCTCGACGAACTCGTACAGACGTAAGCCCCGAGACCGTCGTTCCTTAGTTCGAAGGAAAAGTTCGTAGGTCAAAGGTTAAGATTTTCGTTGTTTTGGTGCAAGTCACGGCTTTCAAGATCAATGAAAAATAAAGGCTTCTGTCTATCGAAGGGAATGCGCGATTCGACGAATAAAACGAAGGAGTGGGAGCGGGGAGGGGAGGCGAGAGAGAAGAGACTAATCGCAGAATTTGCATAATAATTTGTACGAAAGTGGGAGAAGAGTCGGAAAATTTAAGAAGAACGCGAGAGCGTATCGAAGTATCGGTGGGCAGGAGTAGCCCAGGGAGAGCGGGGAGGTAGAGAGGACGTACAGGCTGGAGGAGGTTAGTGAGAGAGAGAGAGAGAGCACTGATGGTGGCTATAACTGTTGGGTTGATAGGCGGCGTCGACGGAGACGGAGACGGCGGCAGCTTCCTTCCTTCCTTCCTTCCTCGGAGTTATTTTGAACAAAGTTAACTGCCGCCGGCTGACCGGGACTGTAAGGCCATGAAATTGCCACGTAGGTAACGCACTTCCAGCCGCGATAATGAAGCTTAGAGCTTAATTGTAAAATACTTATTTTTAAGTACAGCACGTATTGTGTAATTTATATAAGGCATAAATAAATGAATATGGATCGACGGCGGCTTTGGTTTTCCCGATGCCGGGAAGAATAACAAGTGCTCCGGGGTGATCAATTAATTAGCCAACTTAACCAACCCGGGGCTTATAGAATTAGGCCCCATTGCCCTATCGCTCCCTTGAAATTAAGATTATGCGCGCGCAAGCGTGCCTGCATTACCGATCCGACTACCGAATACAATACGTATATACAGCGGGGGCGAGGGGCTACCGCTGCAGCCCTGGATCCTCTTCGTTCCCTAATTTATGCACAATATTGACAAAGTCATATATCGTGGATTAACTATAATTTTTCACTATTACCGAATCTTTGCGGTATATATATGCGTATATATATATATACATACGCATATACAATGGCCGTAAATACAGCCTCCCTCCCTCCCTCCACCCCCCCTTCGTGCGCAGACAATTAATTGGGCATGATAATGTAGGATAATTTGAGTGAGTAATTCAAATTAAATAAACTATTCAATGACCAGGCTGAGCTAGCCACCGATTATTTTTCTGCTTCTGCTTCTTCTTCTTCTACTTTTTCTACTTCGTAGCGCTCACTCTGCTCTCCATCTCTCTTTGTCATAGAAAACGAGGTGCAATTATTCGTTGAAGCGGCTCTCGCGGCTAAAGGGACAAAGGAACGGGCGAGTTTTATATTGTTTATTTTAATGCTAATAATTATTTGCTCGATTTGCGGAATGCCGAGCTCATAAGTACCGAAGCCAGCGAGGAGAATTACTAATTTCCGATATAATTAGGGACTTTGGCTGTACGCGCATTCGCTTGTCCGTATTCTGATTTTTTGATTCGTCGATTCGTTCCTTTAAATATCCGCGCAGGACTATTATCCCCGAATTACAAATAATTAAATTTATATTTATTTGACATTGATCGAAAGGCATTAAACGCACACGTATACCTTCAATATCGTATTACAATAATACTAATAATAATAATAATAATGATGATAATACTAATAACAATAATACTAATAATAATAATAATAATAACAATAATAATAAATAAGCCCACAATTCTTTGTTATTAGCCGTACGTACTAATATTATAAATTAATATACAAACAGCTTCCACTTTATCAATGAATTTTCAGAGAATTTTCATACCTGCCGAGTGTACTCGTTATCTATAAATCAGGAAATAGCTTTAATTAAAGTTTGCATCCATTTAGATGTTTTTAATAAAGTTATGCGATAATTTATGCATTTTTATCCGCCCATATTTATTGATATTCATTAAAATTGCTTAGGTGTGCTGTACTATTCGGCGGGAGTAATTTACGACATTAATATGTACGGCTAATGGCGCATATATAAGATTATTATGGGGCGCGTAGTAATTCCTGTTTAAATAAAATATAAAATAAGGCCGGGGAGGGAGTTGACGATGGCCGAGGGAATTTTTAAAAGTCTGTCGGATTTAATGACAAGGTTATTATGAAATGGGGAAAAGGTTTCGGGCCGGCAGGAATAGCTTCTTGCGAAATTAAGGGCAAATTGCGAAACGAAAGACGCAATAATATCCGCATAATAATATCAAGATAAGTTCCGATACGAAGGCACAGCCTCGTAATGGGATTGCACTCCTAAAGGGAGGGAGGAGCTCGGTGAGCCCGATTTTCTAATTGTCCAGCGCACAATCGAAGCCATCGAAGGGCCGGCGGGGGGCGGGGGGTGGGTGTAAGGCGCGCGGGGCTAAAGAACAGCGCGAAGGTAGATAACGACGAGGACGAATGTAAATATAGTGCCAGGGACAGTAGGTGGGTGGGTGGGAGGGACGGAGGGAGGGTATGGAACACCGGGACCGGACGTACCAGGAAGAGGAAGAGGAAGAGGAAGAGGAAGAAGATGAGGAAGAGGATGAGGATGAGGAGGACACCTTTGACAGATAGCGAAGGTATTTTAGCTTCGGAGCGGCCAGCATGCCGGAGAGATAGTAATCTGGGACTTATCGCCATCCGCGCCTCTAATATCTCGCACGTGTTTTCGGCGCCAGGACGCCCAGCTCGCCGCCTATCTGCGATATTTATGGCCGATATTTCCGATTCGACGGCCGCTATCGGGGCCCTTACCAGCTCAACGTGCCCGCAATAAAAAGCTGCTGAACGCCTGGCGGAGGAGGGGCAGCGGGAGCGGGAGCGGCGGCAGCGGTCAGGATGGTCGGCAGGAGACGATCGAGTGTGTGTTGCGGGACGGAGTGGGGCGGAGTGGAGAGGGGGAAAAGGAATGGATCGTAGGGCTCCCTAATCCCTCCCACCCCCTCACACACTTTTTTTTCTTTTCTTTACCGAGAGCGGCAAACTTTTTAAATTTCAGAAGGGGAAGGGGGGCCAAAAGTTGCCGAGGGCGAGGCCGGCCGCGAGACTATTAACATAAAGCCGAATAAAGCGGCAAAGGCAAATATTGTGAAGAAAAAAAAAAATAATAATAGTAATAGTAATAGCAATAGCAATAGTAATAGTAATAGTAATAATAATAATAACAATAATGATAATAATAATAATAATAATAAGTAGGAGTCGCGGAGCGGCGGATCCGCCGCCGCCGTCGCCGCCGCCGCCAAACGGAGCCGAGCGCGAACTCCTGGAGGCATTTATGGAACTCGCTCGGCCAGAACTAAATGCAATAATCGTTGAAACTAATGGGCCGTCGTTGCCGTAGCCGTAGCCGTAGCCGTAGCCGTTGCCATTGCCATTGCCATTGCAGTTGCCGCCGCTTCCACCGGATTTTTTTAAGCCCCGGAGAAGGGCTCGATCGAGAGAGTGAGAGAGAGAGAGAGAGAGAGAGAGAGAGAGAGAGAGAGAGAGAGAGAGAGTGAGAGGGACGAGCAGCGTCTTTGGCTCGCGAAGGGGAGGACGGGACGCGGTCGGCGAAACGGGGGCCGACTAGGGCCGCGACTATGAGGAGGGTACGGTTAGGTTGCGTGGAGGGCGGTGGTGGAGGGGGACCGGCGGAGCGAAAGAGGCCCACTCGACGACGAAGGGCCGGCAGGTGGACAGGAAAGGGCTGGCTCGCGTGGCCGAGGACGGCGGCGCGGCGACTCTGCTGGGAACGGCCGTGACAAGGGGGCTGGGGGGGGGTGGAGAAGAGAGCGAGAGAGTGAGTGGGTCGCCGGGAGGGAGGAACGAGACCGCCTTTGCAATCGACCGGCGCGGGTGGCAACGAGGAAAGCACAGTCAGGAAAGAGCTGCCGTCGCCAACATAAAGCGTAACGATAACGATTATGGATGCAGTTACCCCGTGGCGTCCTTTCTTAACGATTACGTCCCTGAGAATTATTATGCGTAATAACATTTCCCCGTTATTATTATGATTATCATTATGACTTTTTATTATTATTATTATTGTTATTGTTATTGTTATTATTGTTATTGTTATTGTTATTATTATTATTATTGTTATTATTATTGTTATTGTTATTATTATTACAATTATTATTTTCATTATTTTCATTATTCCTGCTTTTGCTGTTATTGTTATTGTTATTGTTATCATTATCATTATTATTATTATTGTTACTATTATTATTATTATTATAACTAATATTATTATTCACATAATCGTGGTTAATAATAATATTCATTATAATTTATACTATGTATATGATTATTATTTATCATTATTATTATTCTCGTTTTCTTCATCATCGTTATTATCATCATCCTCGTCTTCGTCCTCATCATCGCCGTTATCATTATTACAGTTATTATTTATTCTTTATTATTATTGTTACTGTTACTGTTACTGTTACTGTTACTGTTATTATTATAATTGTTATTATTGTTGTTATTATTATTATCATTCTTATTATTATTATTATTATTATTATTATTATAAAATGAATCTTATTGTTATATTTTTTATTGTTATTATTTATTTGGCTCAGCAATTGAGTTGCGTGAGTTAAATTTTCTATGTGATATTACGAGATTCGCCTCGATTCTCAACTGAATTCTTCTAATACTTATAATTACCAATTCGCGTGCACTTTATTTTCTTATTATTTTTTTACATTAACAGACAGCGTTTCCCGTCGCCGAATGCCTTTTAAATTTAGTTTTTACGTTATAATAAATAACACTACGTTATTGCTCTTTTTTGTTAAATCGAGATAATATTGCAATTCCGAGATAGCGGTTTTATTTTTTATTTATTTATTTATTACTTATTTATTTATTTATTTATTTATTTTTATTTTTTTTTTTCTGCGGGTCAAGGCAAAGCGAATGAGGAATAATAAAGAAGAATGAATGCAGAATTTTAAGAGGTAATAATTTTATGAAGGATAATATTAAATAATAATAGTATGGATGAATTCTTTGCATTTATAATAAAATTCAAAGGGGCTTCTTGCTGAAACACGTAAAATTCCTTGTAGTCCTACGGGCGGCGTGTGAGAGACAGGATTGAGAGCGAGAGCGAGAGTGAGAGTGAGAGTGAGAATGAGAATGAGAGTGAGAGTGAGAGTGAGAATGGGCGAGAGAGGGAGAGAGGAGAGAGAGGGAGAGAGGGAGGGTGAGAGGGAGGGTGCTACGTACGGGCACCCGCGTATTTAAGAGGAGCACATGTACGCGGGATTACGCATGCGCTCGCGTCGCATGCCCACACACGTGTAAAGATAGGTACGCCGCTGTGCCAGGACGATAATTATAAAGCCAGCGATGTTTTTATCGTTCTCGTACATGTGCAATGCACCAGATTTGCTCCAGGTTTTAAAAGTAAATACACGGATTATCAAAGCGCTATCTAGTGACCTTGCTAAAAATAAATATACTTTTTTATCTGGCCTCAAACACTCTGGAGGTCTTTACTGATTCATTTGTTATATCAGAGGAAAATAAATTTTTTAAGGCTCCTTAGCGCGCATGAGCTCGCGTCGTATCGGCTCGCAAAAACTTTCATTTCAACATAGCGCGTACGCACATGTGACTATCGAGAGATAAAAATAATTTGCGAATAGCTCATATACCTCAGGGTCGACGCTTCCACTGATTTTATATACAATGTTTAATTTCCTGCCGCTAATAATAATTACCAGTCTTCCGTCTGACACGAATACGGTTTTTTTTTTTTTTTTTTTTTTTTTTTTTTTTTTTTTTTTCATTTTTCTTTTTTACTTTTCCCTTTAAATCTCCCCGCTCGGCTCCGTCTTTTTTGACTCTAGCCTACCCGTCCCCTCCCCCCCGGACTCTTAGCCGAACAAAAGATTACTCTTAATGTAGCACATAGGCGTGAATGTATAATGCGAAGCCGCATTCATTAGGTGGCACCCTTTGATTGTTCATAATTTTAATCTCGTTAAATAAAGTACCTGCAGCGCCGTGCGCCCGTGCCCCCCCCCCCGCGTTCCCCGGACCGGGTGCCCTCTTCTTTTATTCCGGCGCGGCACGATCATTCGGCGGTCATTCGTTATTTTTTTTCTTTCTGTTTCTTTTTTTCTCTCTTCTCATCCGTCACCCGCGTCTCTCTCTCTCTCTCTCTCTCGATTCACTCCCTCGCCTCCCCCACCCCCCTCCAACAAACGCGAGCGATAAATTCGAGCTCGATCGAGCGGGAGGCTGGGAATTATACAGCGTATTAAGCCTCTAATTAGAAAATTAAGAGACAACGGGGGCTCGGCAGACTGAAAACTTTTACTTTGGCTCCGAATACCCGGCGAACAACGTAGTAGTGTATTTGTTGTGTAATTCCCCCGAGCCGCTTTCCCGCTCAATCCCAACGCCACCTCTCAAGAATACAATGCGCAGTAGTGGAGCGCTTATTCGTGCAAGAATTGCAGTATACGCGCTGCCTCATACGTCCCTCCTTACCCTCTCTCTCTCTCTCACTCGCTCTCTCTCTCTCGCTCCCTTTTTCGCGTGCCCTCTCACTCGCTCACCCACTCTCTCTCTCTCTCTCTCTCGCTCATTCCCTACTTCGGTAAAACTGCCAATGGAAATAATTTATTCAATTAAAATATTTGCCGCATCACGTGTCAATTATTTTTATACGCACACGCGCACGTGCAGCGGTACATGCAGACTTGAGGAGCCTGAGCGTGTGGGAGCGCGAGCGTAGCGTGGCGACGAAAGGCTAACGCCGCTCCGGGGACGGGTCGGGGTCAGGGGGAGGCTGAAGGAGGAGCGGTTAAATCAATATGAAGAGTAGATAGTTAATAAACAAGACCGTCGGACTCGAAACGTGAAATCATTCTTTGTTTTTCACACATTTAATTATCATAAAGGAGCAGTACTGACGAATAAAAAGGAAGAAAAAAGTTCAATAATAATAATAATAATAATAATAGTAATAATAATATGATAAATATTACAATGTGCGTAACATTGAGGATATATTTTTAATAAATCTTGGCCAATGTGTACATCTCTAGCTCTAAAACCTCGCATGCTCATGAATTATATCGTATCATAATAATCATCTTGATTTATTAATGGGGGGGGGGGGGAAATTATTTATTTATTTAAATTATAAAATTATAATAAAATCAATTTATTTATTATGTTCATCTCGTAATCTTTACGATCTTATTTGAGAAACATGTATTCAGCCGCTTGCATAAGAGTTATTTGTATAAATGCACCATTCCCGACGTCAATGTCAGACGCATTGCATCGGAGAATGTAATGACGACGACGACGACGACGACGACGACGACGACGCGGCGAGGAGGAGTAGGAGGAGGAGGAGGAGGAGGAGGAGGAGGAGGAGGAGGAGGACTACGAAAACGCGAGGGGCGGCGGGACGCGTTTATCGCGTTTATTAGAATACAATGGAGGTAAGAAAAGGACCGTCCCGACAGATGGCCGACAGTTCGAGGAAGGGGATGGCCGAGGTTATCGACGATCGTCCGCTTCGAGTTCAGCAGAGATCGTGATGAGCGCTGGCACGGAAGTGACGGCGACGGCGGGGGGGGGGGGGGAAGCATGAGAAAATGTAGCGGCTAGTCCGAGGCAATGATAACATTAATAATTAGCGCGTGCGGGGCTTCGATATCCGGGGAGCCGGCTCGTACGTTACAATGTCGGCGGGCGGCTTGTCGCCGGGTATCGTCGGCCGCAGTCCCGGACTGCGACACGTGGGGAGCGTGCTCGTGGCACGAGGGGCCGGGGGCAGGCAATGGAACCCGAACGCCGTCCGACACGTGGTACCGGCCTGATAACGCCCGACAATGGCCGTCGAATGCTCCTCTTTCTACGGGGCTCGCAGGGGGTCGGCGTCAGCAGGACGACGCTGCCTCTGTCCCGGTCGATCCGGGCAGTGGCACGAGGCGGCAGCGCCGAGAGGGGGCCGTGCCTGGGTGGGTGTGGAGCAGGTGACGAGCCGGCCGTACCTCTCGCCCGTATCGCCCGTCGCTGACCGATGGCACACACAGCGGCAGCCCCACCCCGAGCCTCGTGTTACTTACTATTTTTAACATTGACAAATAGCGCCTCTGCGGCTGGCATTGTGCACCCGCGATTATAAATAATCTCGATCCGCGAGCGACGCGCCGAGGGAACCGCGAACAATTGGACTTGGCCGGCGCTGGCCCGAGTTCCCTCCTCCGACTGGGAACCGCGCCCGACTCGCCGCCGCTTCGTTCCTTCGTTTTACGTAAGTCCCGGCGGATCGCCTTATCTCTCGGAAGCGCCATTCTCGAGAGAGAGAGAGAGAGAGAGAGAGAGAGACCCTCTTGCTCCCGCTCCGGCGCGTTACCCGCGAGTCTCGAGCAAAGTCTCGAGTAACCCGCGGTCGCGAACTCTTCTCTCGGCCGATCCGACGCCAGCCTTGGCCTCCTTGCTCCCTGCCTCAACGCCCGCCAAATAACCCCGCCGCACCCCTCCCCTACCCACCCGCCAGCCCAACGGCGAAGCTTACGAGCCTAGGGATTCATCGCCGGCCAGGAGAGACGGCGATCCGCTACCTCGCGTATCCGCTAGCTGGTCACTTGAATCGATTCCCGAGCGACGTCGCACCTCCCCCTCCCCCCTCCGTCGCCCACTGCCCCATTGCCATCTAATTAACGTGATAATAAAATATCCCAGGCACAACGTCATTGTGCGGCAATGTAATTATTAGACGCCACCCGTGCAGCGACGTCCGTTCCTCGATGATCGTCATCGGGCGACCGGATCCGTCCGGCTCTGTCCGGCTCCGTCCGGCTCCGTCCGTGGCTCGGATATTTTGCACAGTCAGGCCGTGGTACGGCAGGGACGGGCGGGGAGGATGAATCGGAGGGACGGTCGGGGACGTTTTCCGAGCTACTATATTTCCTGGAGGGAAGATTGCCGAGCCGATGTGGAATCGTTCTCTCGAGTCTCGCTTACTTACTCCAATTCCATGAATATCGATGTCGCAGCACGCCGACTCCTCCGCTCCTCCCGATAATTATTCATTTAAGGTCTCCACGCAGCCGCCGCTCCCGCATTAATCCATACGAAATTTTTACAAAATACGCAAGACGTTCCAATTACGTATGCTGACACTGAACACTAATAAATGCCTCCGCCCCCATTCCTTATACAAGGACAATAGCAATTAAATCGTATTATTATTCTTATTGTTGTTACTCTTATTATTATTATTATTATTATTACTAATTATTATCGTTATTATTATTGTTATTATTATTATTCCGACGATAAAATCTCTTGCGCATTAAAGACCGAGGAGGCGTAGAGTAGAGGCGAAAGAGTTGGCGATAAAGGGGGGGGCCGAAGGGGGAAGGAAAGTGCCGAGCCGAAATTAAAGGTGCCAGATGAGAATGAGAGGGGACGAAAGAGAGAGAGAGAGAGAGAGAGAGAGAGTAGGAATTTATTGTGACTGGAAAAATGATTTCTGCGCGAGGGGCCAGGGCCGGGGTCGGGGGACGGTTAGAAAATTTATTCGAGTGACTCATCCTAGATAATAATGATTTAACGGCGATGCTAGTGTAACAATTTCGGTCGGCACAAGGTAATCTAGTAAAAACACTTATTTAATTTAGCGACCTTTCCACCTTATTCTAGCATATAAATCGCTTTTAAAGAACGGAGGGCATCATCCATTTAAGCATTAGAACATAAATTACGCTCCATTTCGTTTCAATACGCGAAAGCGACGATACACGCGTATACAGGCGCGTCTATATGTGTATGCATGTATGTACATATATGTGTATATATATATGTGTATATATATATATATATATATATATATATAGAGAGAGAGAGAGAGAGAGAGGGGTATACAGATAACTGGATATATGTATGTAAGTAAAGCCGTACTTATCTTCCTTCTCTGTTTAAGCGATTAAAATTACAAAATAAATAAAAGGATTATATAAATGATAGTCCCCTTTAAAGTCAAATACGAAAGAGGCGATATAATGTATTAATATGAAATTTTTGTAGAAGGGTGCAATAAATAACGTTAATTTCAACTCTCTTCTTTCCCTGCTCTTTTTGCATGAATCAGCGCGAGTTTCGGACTATACGGCGAGTGAGTTGAAGCGAGTAAGAGGACGACCATACGTCGGTATAACTATACGCGCGCGCGCGCGCGCTATATATTTATATACATTTATTTATACGTGTACGGGGGCTGGGGGGGGTAGAGAGAATCGATGAGTCGAAACCGACCGAGGCGACTTTAGACTTACACAGAGACCACAATATCCATTCCTCTACTTATACATTTATTTTATTATATCTTGAGTTAGAGGGAGCGGGGCCCTGTCCCGGGCCCCTGCATTATTATTCGAATGGGCGATCGTGGCCCCGCCATGATTATTATTACGGGCCCCGAGTCGTTACGTGAGTCGGCTCGGGGAGGGTCAGCTTTGCGATTGCCGGCAATTCGTCAACGATAAGAAGGGACGTGCAACTCGTCGGCGCGGACTGATAATAAACGGGGCACTAGAGCTCCGATCCCGCCGATCGATCCATAAATACGAATAGTTTATCGGGGCGAGATGCTGCTGGATCATCCGTACTTAGCATCTCCGCACTCGACGGAGACGAATGACATTGTAATTAATATCGGAATTTCATTCGCGTGCATTTTTTATCTGACCTCACTCCCCCCTCCCCCCTCTCACGCTCTCTCGCTCTCTCTCGCTCCCTCACTTCTACCCTTTCCTTCTATTAATAACGACAGTCTGCGGAATAATGGTTCCCCCGCTGAGAGCAGGAGAAAAGTTTACGATGAAGGATTCTATATTTTATTATAATTGCAACGTGCACTCGACATATGGAGTTTATACCTACAATTAGAGAACATTTTTTATATAAATATAGTATTATTTAGTATAATGATAGCCATCACGTGGATAACAACGTTATACTTAATTCCAATAATTATAGGTGTGAGTCCCCATATGCCGAGTGTAAGTTGCAATCAAAACAAAGTATAGGACCCCTTCCTGCAATCTACTCTATCTCTCCCTCTCTCTCTCTCTCTCTATCTCTCTATCTCCCCACCCCGTCGTTCGACAAGCTCTTCCATACTTGCCCGCGCCAATGATCCAGCTTAAAGGAAATAAGGAAAAAAGATTGAAAAAGAAGGTAAACAAGCGGAGGGAGCAACCGCCTCGGAGATAGTCGACTTAGCGCGGCTCCACGCTCGGTCTCGTATTACGCGCCCCGAGTCGGCAACTCCGAACATTACCCTCGGGGAGGGGAAACTTTAAATCTCCTCCCCGTGAGCCGCGGCGGTTCCGACGTATCCGCCATGCTCGATGCTCCGCAGCCTGATAAATCATGGCCATCGATCCGATCTTCCGCGCTGCCTCGAGGATGTCCGGCTACGCGAGCGCCGGCGATCGCTCGCTAGACGATCATCTCGCTCGATCCGCGCTCGGACACGGACGAGGGCGGCCGCTGATCGACCGCGCCTAGTCGGCAGCTTCGGCAGAGTCTACGGCCACCCGAGAGCTCGTCCGGGATGCCGTCCGGGATGCCGTCCGGTCGAGGAGCAGGCGGCGGCGGCGGCGGCGACGGCGATGGAAGGAGGGAATACTCGTCGCGTAGAGCATGTAACCGTTTGATATTGGATTTAGGGGCGAGCGTGTTGGCTCGCTTATTTACACGGAGATCGCCGATATAAATTGTAACGGAATCGGGCGGCGGGGGGTTGGGTGGGGGGGGGTGGCCGGCTCGTGTAATAAGGCTGTCGGCGAGGGGGCACGGGCTACGGGCTTCAGTGACGGGCGGCGGGTGAGGAGGCGGGTGAGGAGAGGCGGAGGAGGAGAGGAGGAGGCGGAGGAGGCGGAGGAGGAGGAGGGGGGCTACGAGGCGGCGGGGGAGGGGTACAGAGAGAGAGAGAGAGGGGGGGGCAAAGCCCGAGAGCGAGGGATATCGAGAGGGAGAGCGGATAAGTATAGTTACGATAAATCAAGCATATCGACGTCCGGTATAGAATTGCAAATGAGCATCGCCATCTTTAAAATAAAAAGTTGTACTAGTGCCCGGGCGTACACGTATCTGGCAACACGGGCCGCCGAGTCGTGCAGTGTAGTGGTCGTGCACTGGAGCCACGTGGACGGGGACGCATACGTTTCTTCCTCAGTCTCGCTTCGTCTCCCGCTCCCTCGCTCCCCCCACCCCACCCCTCGCCCCATCGTGCTCCGGCCGGCTCGATCCCGGGCCGTTCCGGCTCTCTCGTAGCGCCGAGCCAGCAAAGAGAAAGAACTTAAAATGAATAATGTATCGTATATTTAATCCTACGCGTGTGTACGTACATATGCACAAGGGGACTAGCTCGGTCTACAGATGTCCGCGGGCGCGCGTGTTGCCTGCCTACACATTTACACATTTACAAGACGACGAGGGCCTAACTACGAGAGAGGATGAAGGCGCCCACTTCCCCTACGTGTACATATATATATATATATATATATATATATATATTATATTATATTATATTATATTATATATGTGGCTGTCTCGTCGCCCTACCGCCTTTTCATCCACCACACACCCACTTAGCCGCCGATAGCCAGGCAAACACAGGCAAATAGATAGACAGGCAGAGGATAAGGACGACCGCCACCAGTACGGTACGGAATCTCCGCAGCCCCACCTCAACCATTCCCGGGACGCTCCAACTCGCTATCGCCTTCCCACCCTCTGTTTTCCAAGCCTTTCCCCCTCGCCGCAACCGCGCGACCGCCGGTCCTGGCTAACTCGGTACCGCTCTCTCTCTCTCTCTCTCTCTCTCTCACGAGAATGAGCTAGCGTATTCTCTAGAAGGAGGTCGGTCGTAACGAATCGACTTCCCGACGCGAAGGCGGAGGCTCGTCGGAGGTCCACCGGCTAACGAAAATATTTTTTTATGGAAATCGCTGCCCCTGCCCCCCTCCCCCTCGACCGCCGCGAATTTGTAATATCGGCCCATCGGCCGAGCCGCTCCCTCGTTACGGGGTAGGGGTAGGGGTAGGGGAGGGAGAGGATGGAAGGATGGGAGAGGGGAGAGGGAGAGGGCGGGAGGGTGAGGGGTGGCACATCCCTCCCCGCGGCAAGCCCCATTATTGCACACGGCTTTTATCGGCAAGAAAAATAATCGTCGACGCGCCGGGGTCGGCCACCCTCACTCTCACTCTCCGTCCGACCTCCGTCCCCAATGAGACACGCGCGGACACACGCCGAGGGCGGGGGGGGGGGGGCATGGCCGCGTTCGACGTTAATTGAAACGCCCTTCGTAGGGCAGCTGTTAAATAATAATTCATGGCAGGAGTATCGGTCGCGTCGCAGAAGAATAGCTAGCGCGCGTCTCGAGCCTCAAGCGGGACGTCGCCGCGGACGCTGCTGTTAGCGTCAGGTCGCTCCGGGTAAATCGAGGCGGCGTGCCAGGTAAATAAATATTCCAAGTAAGTAAGTCTCGGGGGACCTTAGACGCTCGTTCTGTCGAAAACCGGGCGAATGCGGCGCAGGGAGCAGCTGAGGTGGGAGCGGTGGCGGAGGTGGGAGCGGTGGCGGAGGTGGGAGCGGTGGCGGAGGTGGGAGCGGTGGCGAAGCCTTCGGAGATTTTTAAAGTGGAAGGGCCGAGCGGAGCCGGGCGCGTGTCCGTGGCCCGCGTGTCCCTCTTTATTATCGCTTGGGATATTGTGCCACCAAAGAAGTCGAAGGTGGCGGCGGGTGGCGGCGTCCGGTAGTGGCTGATAGTGGCCAGGTTGGCCGAGTGGAGTTATGAGGCGGTCAGGCGGGGGAGAAGATCGATTGGCCGGCTTTTATGTCAGCCGGGCTATTCGACACCATGGAAAACGACACCCAGTCACGGTCACGGTTATGGCAGCGGGCCGGGGCCACCGTCAGGGCTCGCGATGCAGGTGCGCGATGTCGGTGTGGGCCCCCGCCGGACGCCTGCGCCCCTCATTCCCCCCAACCGAAGAAAGAGCCAGAGAGAGCCAGAGAGAGCCAGAGAGAGCCAGAGAGAGAGAGAGAGAGAGAGAGAGAGAGAGAGAGAGAGAGCTATACTCGCCGCAATAAAGCGCTATACGCAGTTTATTAATAATGCCGTACGGTTTGATGTTTTATGGTCGTATCATGAGCGCTCAGTCATTTTCTTGCGCAATACTTTTATTTTCACAATAAAAATACTCGGAGAACGCGAGTGCGCGCCAGCGCCCGTCGAGAGGTTCTCAACGGTCCGGCGACGTTCGAGATTCGAGATCCCGGACGGGCTTTTTATGTAATGCCCTTCGCCGCGTAAAGCCAATAATTTAGAAAGAGCCCGTGTGTCGCGAACGCGCCAACCTCCCCCCCCCCCTCCCTCCCGAAGAAACTCCACCGACCACTACGATCCATTGCACGCGCTCTCTCTCCCTCTCTCTCCCTCTCTCACTCGCTATTTTCCTTTTCATAATTTCCTTGTAATCGCGAGTCATGCTCGGCCACGCTCACTTCATTCCTGTTATTATTAAAAATATTAACATAATTGCCCGGATGATTGCTGTTATTACCGGTAATATTATTACAGTTACATTAGAATTTTTAACAATTATAGAAATTGAGAGACGTGTAGAGTCGAAGCGACTTAGACCGAGACTCGGACTGGGACTCGGACTGGGACTCGGACTGGGACTCGGAGCGGGACTCGAACTGGGACTCGAACTGGGACTCGGACTGGGACTCGGTCTGGGAGGAGAATACGGGAATGCAAGAGGAACGCGAGAGTGCGAAGAGTGCGGAGAGTGCGGAGAGTGCGAGAGGGGAAGCGAGTACACGAGTACGCGACTCCGAGTAGCAATTACCATAAAAGTATATACAAGCCGTACTTTATCGTAAATCATATCCATGTTTCTCCTGTCGTCTTTTTAAAAAATCCACGTCCTGCTGCAGTCGACAAAACAAGACTCCGTTACGGATTCAGTGAAACGTAGTCGAGGGTCGGGCCGCAGCGCGAAGGAGTGGCTGAGGAGGGGGCCTCGGAGGTTTATTGGGGAGGGATTGGGGAAGGGGAGAATAGGAAGGCTAATTCGAGCATCGGAGGGGTTAGGGGGCAGGGGGCAGGGGTCGCAAATCGGTAGTAGCAGGTGACGGTGGCAGAGAGAGAGAGAGAGGGGGTGGGGTGAGGTGACGGAGGGATGCGAGATAGCGCCTGGGTGGCGAGAGGTAGAGGGCTAGGGAGGGGGGAAAGTGGCGGTAGAGCGCGGAGGAAAGCCGAGGAAATAATTAGACTGGCCGGCGGCGGGCTGCGGTAATGAATTTCAACGGAGAAAGGCGCGTTTAATACCGCGTACCGACGACATCGCGCTTGCGTGGAACTCGATCCAAAGGCTCCAGCGAGTCTCGTCGTCGTTTGCGCCGACGCATGACGTAACAATATAAATATTCCTAGAGCAAAGGTATACGAAGCGCATTAACGAATTCGCTTAATCTTATCGTGTACTTAATAAATATTGATACAAAAGTTAATTTAGCTTATCTATTCTCGATATTACATCTAAAATAATTAGCTCGGGGGTCGCCGCCGCCGCCACTGCCGCCACCGCCACCACCGCCCCCACCGCGCGACTTACGCACAGCGCAACGCAACGCAACGCAACGCAACGCAACGCAACGCAACGCAACGCAACGCAACGCAACGCAGCGCAACAACCTTATCGGACGTAGAATAACTGCGCAATTAGACTGGCGCTAAAGCTCACATCGTCGGGCGAAACCTATTTCCGCGGCCCCCGGGCCCTTCGACCCTTCCGACCGAGAAGATCGGAACAGAGCAAGCAGAGCGACAGCAGCCCACCTCGATACCGGCGGGGGGGGGACAGCGGATGCCCTCCGCGGAATCGGATTTCCCGCGTCGTCGCCACGGTTATTGTCGACCTCCCCCTCCCCCCCTCTCTAACCCCGGCAGCGGATAGACCCGCGTCGGGAGTAACCGGCATTCTCCGTCCACTCGTCCGCAGAGCCTCAATAACTTTAATAAGTTTGCTTTCGATAATGAAAAACAAGACAAGGAGATTAAATTTGAATTTCAAATTGGAACGACAAACGAGGAGAATTAGCGATTGAGAGTCACTGCATTAATAATATACGATAGCAGTAATGGCATCGGGCGTATACGCTCGCGCGCGCGCTCACCCGCGCGCTCATACCTACGCGCGCACACGATCATACGCCTCCTCGCGCCCGTACACCGCGCACCTACACGCGCACCTCCTATGCTTATACATATATATATACATATGCATGCACACGCATTCATACGTACATGCATACATGCATATATACATATATATGTATATATATATATATATATATATATATACGTATATATATATATATGTATGTATGTATACACGTATAAATTGTATAATAACTTCCAAGGCCTTATAAACGTTTATTATTTACCGCGTAACGTAATGGCAGCCAGGCAAGCTAACCTCCGCTTCTTCACCGCTCCATTCTCTCTCACTCACACTCTCTTCATCTTTTACCCTTACTTATTTCTTCTCCCCCTTCCCCGCCCGACACACACACACACACACACACTCTTTCACTCTGTCTTTCAGATGCTCTGCAGAGGCCGTTATTAAAAAATAATATTATAACGTTGGGTTTAGTCTAACGAACGAAATTGCCGAGCGTTGAATTTTGCCCTGCGCAAATATACACGGTATCCTTGTCTGCTCTCCCTAACTCTCTCCCCTCTCTCTCTCTCTCTCTCTTACCTCTACCGCAATCCGTTTGAATTTCATTCTCAAGGACCTTCTCTTGCTTTCTTATATATATATATATATATATATATATATATATATCTTCGTCTCCATCTCTCTCTCTCTCTCTCTCGTACAGACGCGCGCGCGCACAGAGAGAGAGAGAGAGAGCCACTCTCGGTTTCGCGAGCGCTGTATTGCTCTTCTTCATCCCTCTCTCGCTCCCACTCGGTTGCTTTCTCTATCTCCATTCCCGATGAGTTATTACACGATTCGCCTCGCACACGATAATTTTGACTAATGTATTTTCGCTTTTATTACAGGCAAAGCGATCGTTTTTCTATTTTAACAGAGTCCTGCAAAATGCCTCTTTATATTTCTCGTTCGGTAATGGTAAAATGTTTTACTGGGAATCAATTTACAAAGATTGGGAGGGCCGCGGAGGAGGGCCGCGGAGGAGGGCGTTGAAATGTCAGGCACGAGGGGGGGGGCGGAGACGGAGACGGAGACGGAGACGGAGACTCGGATCTTTCGAGTCTTGCCTTAAACACGTAAACATATCGCCATTATAGACATATCGTATGCAGTGGCGAAGGGCCGGACAAGGGCTTCCTTGTACTTTCAATAAGAGCCTCCCTCACCCTTCCACCGACCACAAGCACCGACAGCCCATACCCGATACCCCATTCACGATGCCCAGTCCTACGTCATTTTCGGCCGCTGCTTATTATTTACCATCGTTATCGTTATTAACGTTGTCGTTGTTGTCGTCGTTGTCGTCGTTGTCGTCGTTGTCGTCGTTGTCGTTATTATCATTGCTATCATTGCTATCGTTGCAATTATTGAAACAGTAAAGTAATCGAGGTAAATGGCCCACTGCGTATCTAGCCTCGGACTGTTTAAACAATTTAAATGAAGGGGGCGGGCGGCGAGGCTGGTAAGTGGACACGGGACGTATATGTAACAATACGAAAATAAAATGACAAAACTAAGAGGGGGGAAGGGGAATTTCGATCCATACGTGCTCCGAAAAAAAGGTGAACGTTATAAGCCAGTGAGGCAAAAAAGGCTTAGGAGTAGATGAAGCGACCGAATTGCCATGTAGGGAGAAAGACGGTGAACCCCTATCTCGGGGGTTGATACTCACCCTCGTGTCTATGGGGGTAGCTTAAGGATCGAATTCAATATGAATAAGAGAGAGGGTGGAGCCTCTCCTCCTTTTCTCACATACTGACGAGCTACGAGAGCAATATCTCTCTCTATCGCGCGCGCTCTCCTTTGCACACTCGCTCTCTTGTTATTGTTGTTGTTGTTGTTGTTGTTCTTCTTCTACTTCTACTTCTTCATCTATTTTTGTTTTGCTTCTTCTCAGTCTTATTCTCGGTGAGCTGTGCAAACGAAGCAGCAAATATGGGTAAGGCGGGGGTGAGCGGGGCTTCCGTAAGCGCGACAATAATGCGGAACTTTATAGTGGCGGTGTTTCCTACTTAGCGGAGGCTTACGTAATCGCGAGCCTTTGCTCAACGAGACGAGTACGAAGCGGCTACGAGGCACGGCAATGGCTGGCTCAGCGCTCGCTCTGCCTATCGGTTCCCGGCACGCCGCCGCAAAAGTGGCCGAGGTACTTTTTACGGCCCCTCCTACGACCCCAATAACCCCGTCGGCCCTTGTTTTTTTTTTTTTTTTTCCCAAAAGAGGAGGGCGACATTATTATTGCGTCTACGTCGCGGTGCAGGGCTCGCCTCGCTTTAAAATACGTGTAGGAGGTAGGTAGTGCGTCTCGCGATTCCTCCGCCCCTACTGACGACGGCGAAGCGCCGATTCTTCTCCCCCTCGGGCGGCGGGGGACGGCGACCGAGGGAGGAGTGGCGCGGGCGGCCGGGGGGGACGCGCGCCTCGCCTCATCCAGGCATTCATCGCAGCAGTATAATTTTGATATTGAAATGCTCGCATGTGTGGAGGAGCGGCGAACTCGCTCGCTTTTGGGAACAATCGTTCGTTAAATCGAAGGCTCCCGCTCTCTCTCCCGCTCTCTCTCTCTCTCTGTGGGGGCTGAGGTTTGGGGTTGGGAGGGTTATTGGAGGGAGGGGGACGGACGGCACCGGGGAACGGAGAGACGGAGAGACGGAGAGACGGAGAGGCGGAGAGGCGGAGAGGCATCGTGTGGGGGATCCGTGGAATCAAAACAGACGGAGAAAAAGAGCGGCGGGGCCACTTAAGCCTGGAAAGCCGCGCAATTACCCCGATCGCCAAATGACGTACGTGCTTTATCAATACGGGGATATAACGAAAAAGAAAAAAGCAAAAAAAAAAAAGAAAAAAAAAAGCGAAAAAAAAAAAAAGAATAAATAAAAATATTAAAGCCGAGTGAATGGAGAGTAGAGTCCGCAGCAGCGAGTATTAGCCCCTAGAAATTCGCACGCCTTTGTTTTACCTATGGAGCTGAATATTTTATCTCTCGAGTCCTCTCCACCGGACCGAACTCCCCCCGCCGCCCCGCCACCAAGCTCCCCCGCCCCTCAACAGAGAAACGGACAATTATTAAAAGAAGAAAGAGTAAGATAGAGTAAGAACGACAACAGCAACAACAACAGCAACAGCAACAACAACAACAATAGCAACAATAATAATAATAACAGCAACAGCAACGGAGGGAGAGGGTGGGGGTGGGGGATCTCGGCGACCCCCGTAGCAGCAGCTCGCTTACGTAATGGTCCAGCGGTGGCTGCCGCTTTCGGCTTTCACTTTTTGTGTCCCACGGGGCCTGCCTCTGGGGTAGCGGTGGCGACGTCGTTGTTTCACCCTGCCGAACAAGCGAGCCTCCCTCCCCCCCCCCCCGTCCCACGGCCAAGTCTATTTTATATTCGCCGCTCTCTCGCGACTAGAGCTCGTCTCGCGCTCCAGGGGCTGAGGAGGGCCGCGTAACAGCGCGGTGGCGTCGGGCATCGGAGTGGACCGCGGCGACGTCGGCTGCGACGGGGGCGGTGGGTACGTGGCCAGGGACACGGTCGCTCGCCCCCCCCTCTCTCTCTCTCTCTCTTGCTCTCTCTCCCTATCTACTCTTCCCGAGCAAGAGAGAGAGAGAGAGAGAGAGAGAGAGAGAGAGAGAGAGAGGAGGGGGGGAGAAACGGAAACGGGCAGAGGAAGAGCAGCGGCCACACGCGGAGGCGCACGCACACACTGCCGGGTGAAGAGAAGGCACGGCGCGCATAGGGGGATACTCGCGGGCGTCAGGGTGGGCGGTCGGCGGCGTCGGGGACCGGCGTTGGATGGGGGGAGGGGAGGGGAGACCGCGCGAAGGGGGTAATCTGATTGTCAGCAACTTTATACGTCGCGCTTCGATTAAAATCCAGCCAGCGTGCAAGACCGATATCGTTACTCGCTCTTCTACCACGGCGCGCCGCGACCACCCGCCGCCGTTGCCTCTCCCTCTCCGTCCCCGCCCCTCACCTGCCCACGACCACTACCGACGCCCCACCCCGCCCCCTCTCTCCCTGGGCCCATTCTCCTTTCAATATCATTATCATTATCATTATCATTATCATTATGATTATCGTTATCGTTATCGTTATCGTTATCGTTATTATCGTTATTATCGTTATTGTCATTATCGTTATAATCATTATCATTATCATTATCATTATCATTATCATAATCATTATATTCATGGTCGTAATTATTATTGATATTATTGTTGCTGCCGTTGTTGTAGTTTTTATTCATTGGTTTCGTGTTCTTTTGGATCTCGGCTCTCGGTGCGTCGGGGCCCTCGGCATCACGACCCTCCCCCCCCTACCCTTAATAGAAATACAAATTATTTTTGTCAAAGCCGGGCTCGAGAATCAATTGACTTAATTTTTCATTTTCTCATTTTTACTGCTTCCATATAATTTTTTTTTTCTTTTCTTTCTTTTTCTCTACCCTCCTCATCCTCCACCCTCCCCCTCCCCTCCACACGCCAAAACCCACCGCCTACTTTCCTCCCTTCGTTTTATAATTGTTTCGTCCGTGGCACCGATGCCTTGGATCAACTTAGCATTCGCTCTCGTTATTCGTCGGCATTATTGCTTACAAGCCGATGTACTCTGGCGCACTTTATTGGCCTTTGCCCCGAAATTCAGCAGCAGCACGTTATGATAAGTATGTATGCGGCCGAGTCGTCGGTCGTAATTAACGATTTAACGCAGACCGGCTCACCGTTCCCCCCGCTCAGAACTTTGCACTTGTTATTCCCCAAGTATTATTACACCGAGACGTATGTAGTTTAAAAAAGATACGGGCACTCCGACAATCCTCTACTTGTTCTTTCCGCAACCCCACAACTCCCCGTCCCCCCCCCCCCCCCCCCCCGTCCAGCCGCGACCACCCCCGCCCGGCATATATCTACGCAATTATAATATACATGTGTCGGAAGGAGCGTTGGGCTCGCTGCATATCGGGCATTTTTATACTAAAAGAAAAAAAGAAAGAAACGTTTAATCTGGAATAATATAATAAACCCGTTATCTTATAATTTTTTATTCATAAAGGAATATGTGTATTAAAGATACGGCGGAGGAAGAGAAAAAGTACGGGTGGAAGAAAAACGGGGCATTTGAATGGGCTGGATGAATAATCTTTCTGAAAGTATATTATATCGTTTATTCTCTCTTTTACAATTATTTCTTATGTAGAGGCGGGCGCGCAGACAATAATAATCCGCAAAGAAAACTGCAGTTTTATTATGAGAAACATTGTTAGCGGCACGATAATAAACATTCATTGCCTTTTGTGATAATGTAATTAGATATAATAAAGTATTCGAGAAGAAGTTTTTTTTTCCAACAAAAAAACCGCATCGAGCTTTTTCCTTCGGTAAAACATAAACCTCAATTAGGCCTTACAACTATTGTTGCTTAATGTTATAAATTTTTTAAAAAAAAATTCCTTAACGTTACGCGCAAAACACATTATACGGAGGAGCGTTACCGTGGAGGGCAAAACAGTTCCGCGGTTAAAATCCAAAAGGCAATATTGCAATACAGCGCGTCGAGGTAATGGGAAATCGGCAGGGGCGGGAGGGCGGGAGGGAGGATGGGCCGAAAAAAGTCGGGGGTTTGGCCGAGATCGTTATAATTAGAGGGGAGGTCGTTGGACAGTACAACGAGCACGGGTGTAACCGTAGGAGGAGTAGGAGGAGTAGGAGTAGGAGGTGGGGGGGGGTAGGTAGAGGATACTTCTTTTCTCTTGGATGAAACATTGGAATACATTTCCTCGAATAAGTTGGTTTGTTTGCTCAACGAATGCACTGTTTTCTGGCTTTCCGGATCCAGCAGAGAGCAGCACTAGCGCAATTTAGATGAATCACTAATAACGTGCAAACCCAGAAAGTTGTGCTAAAATATTATTCGTACAATGCTGCGTAAAACGAGAAATTCAAAGGTTCCACGAAAGAAACCCAAGGAACAGGCACATGCAGCGTCGTTCGTTATCTTGCGATAATAAATACATAAAGTTTTATTACAGCGCAGAGGCGGAGGAATCTAGCATAAAAGTGCCGGATGTGAGGCAAGGAGGAGGCCCGCGCCAGCCAGGAGCGGTGGACTGAGAGAGAGAGAGAGAGAGAGATAGATAGATAGATAGATAGATAGATAGAGAGAGGGAGAGAGAGAGAGAGAGAGAGAGAGAGAGAGAGAGCAAGAAGGAATACTACTAGGCATGTAGTAGACAACGTACACATTGTTACAAGGCAAATCACGTTACGCAACGGCTGAGCTCCGATTTCATCGTGTGTGCGTATGCCCGTGCGCGCGCTCGAGTCTGCACTCGCGCTCACGTATAGGCGCACGACGTAAGGACTGGATGGATGTCCGTGAAGGCGCGCGTCCCCGTCTCTGCTCAAATGTGTATGTGTCATAGAATTAATAATATATCACCCGGAAAAAAATTAGATTTTAACAATTCAATGAGAAAGAAGCTAGCTCTCCTTTCTCCGCCCCCCCCCCTCCCCCACCCTCCACCACGGGCAGCTCATCCACTCTTTCTCTCGCTTCCTATTTCTGTCCCTGTCTCGGTCTACCCTCCCCCTCCTCTCTCTCTCTCTCTCTCACTCTCTCTCTGTTTTCCTCCTTCTATCTACCAATCTAACTATCTCCATGGCGCGTTTCTACATTTCGTGCTCGCTTACGAGGAATAAAATGTAATCGATACGCTATCTAGAACTCGTTTTCATCGTCCTTTTTTCCCCCGTTACTTTTATTTTAGCTCTAAAGGATCGTTAGACTGTAATAACGATTGTGCAAATGTAAGAAAATAATGATTTAATATTCCGCTAAGAAGTGGGCAATAAAAGATAAAACTTTTTTACTACCTTATTTCTAGATGTAAAAGAAAAGATAGTGGTCAGAGAAACTTTGCATATTAAATAGCTTACAGTCAAACAAACACTTTTTTATTACATTTTTCTCTTACTTTATATGGTTATTCCTCCACTTTTATTTCGATTTCCTTTCATCGGGGGAGTATTTATGATCACGAGGGCTTTTAATGCAACTGCTTTCATTAAATCCTTATGAATCTTACGGGTTTTTTTTTTTTTTTTTTTTTTTTTTTATTCATTTGCTATTTGATAAAGATGCTCCAGTGGCTATGGAGGGGCCTTCGCGCCTTCCCCTCCCGCCTCCTCTCGCCCCCGCCGCCACATGCCGCTACATGGCGCTACATGCCCCCGCGGAAACTCAAGCTGAAGGAGCATTGAGAGGAGAGCAGGATGGATCGAAGGAGCCGCGGATCCAATGCATCCGATTCGCCCGAGGAGAACCCAATAACCCCAATAACCCCAATAACCCCAATAACCATCCGCCTCCTCGGCTGGCCTTTAAACGCCATTGTCTAAGCCCTATAAATATTACTACTCACATACGCGGCCTGTAAGCCCAACTAATTTCTCGGCATGATGTATCCGCTGCTACTCACCTGTAACAGACGAATAAACAAACCTGTCATGAAAAATGCACTGCGAACAAAGAAAAACAGAACAGAAGATAATAAATATTATGTAGCCCTGACACGTGGATTAAAAATAACGCAGACAATGTTTATGAAAAGAGAGGCAACGAGGGTTTGCCTCTCTCGATGTCGCTCCTATCGCTTCGGATTCGGTTCGGAACGTACGACGGGGACGGGGACGGGGGTGGGGCGCCAACGGGGAAATATATATTTGATAGATTTTCGACGCCGGACCACCGATACGCCCGAAAAATTCTCGAAAAAAAAAAAAGATAGTCAATTAATAATAATGGTAATGATTATAACAACAATAACAATGACGATAACAACAACAACAACAACAACAATGGCAACAATGTCTATAATAAGAGGCCAGAGAGAGAGAGAGAGAGAGTGGCGAGGCCGTGGGTGGGGCAAGAGGAAGGGGGTGAAAATACTTTGAAAAAAAAAAAAAAAAAAAAAAAAGGCGTGGTGGACGGCGAAAGAGGGAAAAAAGGAAAATAAACATTGTATTGGAGGACGGGTGGGAGGGGAGAGGGAGGGAACCTCGCTAGGGAGCCTATCGAAGTGCGATTAAAATATAAAATGGTTTTGAGGATCCGGCGGTTTTACGTGCCATTTCAATTATTGTCCCATTCCACGGGAATTTTTTTTTTTTCCGCCCACCCACTGCGATCTCTCGTCGCGCTGGTTTTCCATTATTTTTTTTTTTTTTTTTGCATTTCGTTCCATTTGTCGATCGCAAAAAGCGCAATATCATTTTAGCATCCAAACGAGCGACGAATCGTTGCAGCGCTTTCGGACCCGAATAAAGTATACACTTGAGAAATATCCGACATCATCCGCGGATGCTTCGAGCCACCGTCAACGTAAACGTCGTTCGCCCCGCGCACTACGCGTCTTCGTACAATGCCTCACCTCCTCTCTTTCATTCCTCAATTTCTGCGATCTCTCTCTCTCTCTCTCTCTCTCTCTCTCACCCTACATGTCCATCCATCCATCGAGAAAGGATCTCCGCGATCGAGAAAGGGAGCGAGGGACGGCCTTCCTTCCTGGCCGCACTAGCTGAGGAGCCGGACAAGAGACGGAAGCGGCGCACAACTTAAATAAAGCGGCTTAAATAACTTATACGGGCCGCTGTAAATGGGCGACGATAGTACTTTCGAGAGTCGGCAATTACCGAAAATTTATTGTCGTCTTGGGCGCGAATTGCGAATCACGCATTCCACGGCTCTCGGCCGTTACTCGTAAAGGCGCTCATTCCTATAAAGCAGAAATCTCACGTCGGCCTCGGGGCCCTCGTCTCTCGCCTCTCGTCTCTCGCCTCCCGTCTCCCGTCTCGACACTCGTCTCCCGTCACTCGTCGCTCGTCACTCGTCACTCGTCTCTCGGCATTTCAAGTTCGCCGTGAATTTGAGGAATAGCGATCCGCGATCCACGATCCGCGATCCACGATCGCGATCCGCTCACGGAATAGCAATTGCGGACGAAGGATCTGCTAAGCGACGGCAGCCGAGCGCTTCTTGGGTTTGTGCTCGTTCGCGAAGCCCGCGCAGAGCATTAATTCTCCCTCTGCCGGCTAATGAGCAGATCGTTCGTATAAGGAAAGCCGAGCAAAAGTGTCTTTTTGGACGGCCATTGAGACGAGCCGAGACATTGGTGGATAGCCGGTGCGCCCGCTTGGCCAAACTAATCGAATTTCCCGTAGCTGGACTCCGGGTAGGGGGGGATGGGGCACATTAAGGAGAATGAGGAGCAGAAGATGGGTGGGAGAGGGGGAGAGTACGTAGCGGCGAAGGAGTGAAAAACGTGCAATAACCTCGAAAAAGCCCTTTTCCTCCAAGTGGGCGCAAAAAAGTTTCGAGGGTATAAAGTGTATTCGGTTCAATAATTTTTTTTTTTCTATTTTGTTTTATTTTTTTTTTTTTCGTTACTTCTTTCAGCGCTCCGCATCCCCCCCTCTCCCCCTCCCTCCCACTGTTTGCATCATCCACTCGCTCGGCGATCGCCGCGAAAGAGTCAGAGAGAGAGAGAGAGAGTGAGGGAGAGAGCAAAAGCTTAAATCCATTTAAATATCGGCGCCGTCCGATACCCCCAGCATTCCAGCATATCCGGTTATGGATGCTTTTTGCCGCTCATTTGAATAACCCCTAAGCTGCGCAGTCCCGATGTGCAGGTACAGCCGGCAGTTCCTACTCGCGGCACTCTCCCCCCCATGTGATACAAGCTACCCTCCCTCCTCCTCCTCCTGTCCTCCTCCTCCTTGCCCCGTGACCCGTTTCTTTCGGCGAGACAACCACATTGTCCGTCTCCCGGGGGCTTTCGACGGCCGACGGAGTCGACGGCTCGCGCCCACGCCTCGGACCGGCGACCAGTACCGATGACGCATGTCAAAAGGAAAATCGCCGGGCCGCCGCCGGCCACGCGTCCCACCCGCTTCGATATCAACAGTGACGGGGACGCGCGCGCTTAAGACACGTCACGCACGCTCAGCCGCTTCCGCGGCCTAACCTACTTAGCATCTTAATTGCGTATAATAATTTTTGTAATACGCGGCTGCCGATGAGGTACTGCCCTCGATACTTCTTCGACGCCCTGTAACGAGTAATTGATCGGGGACAATGGCGTCGGCAAGCCCTCATGGCCTGACATTGGCGTGGGTTTGGCGGGACGGGACGGGACGGGACGGGACGGGACGGGCCGTTGGAACGTGGAGTTGATGATGGGAGGTGGGGGGGGGGGTCAGTCGATGGATTAGCCTCATTAATAATTAATGCAAAGCACGAATGGCAAAATCGAGTCGCTCTAATTCATTGTCATTAGAGCAAATATTTGCCAGTGGCTTATTAATTATTATTAAAATTCCAATTATATTTTATACCCCGGCTACAGTCCACTCGGGCCGACCTCGTTCATATAATAATATAGACTTACCCAATGTTTTCTTGAAATAGAAATCTTTATTATTGGCTATATCCCATTAAAAAGTAATGCCCTGGATGCTACTTAATCAGAGCCGGGGCGCAATTTCTCTTTAGAAACTTAATTATTATTAATATTTGCGCGCGCGTACACGCGTAGACGGGTACACGGGTACACGGGTACACGGGTAGACGGGTACACGAGTAGACGGGTACACGGGTACACGTTACGTACGTGCGTACGGGTGAATAGGAACGGTAGGCGGGCGGGGGTGGGGGGCGCTCGCGCGCGCGTGCGAGCGCGTAGATATGGACAATACAGGGAAGGGGAGGATAACCGGACGACTGAGGGATTACGATTTACATAATGATATATTATATGGTTTCATTAAAGCTATACACGCGGCTGAAAAATTCATGTATTCTATTCATGTATTCTATTCATGTATTATTCTAAGCAGTTATCGAACACTGCAATTTTCTTCTCGACTCTCTTTCTTACCTAGTTGACGAATGGACATGTCGTTTTATTATCAAACAGAAGTTTTGCCCCGATAGGATATAGATCGCAGCTGAGATAATGACAACTCGTGGCGAGAGCCGACGAGTCCTCCCGGCGTCATTATCTGGCTAATCGGTGGAGCAGGGCCGTAACGCCCGTCCTGGCACATTCGTTCGTAATAAGTGCAGGGCGGATTAACAAAGAGGGCTTTTATAAGGGCTGCGTGGGAAAAGGCCGGCTGTCGATGCATCGGCCGAAAGGTGTCGAGTTCCTGGGCCCCGCGGACATCCGCAGCGTGGACTATGCCCTGGAGCGGCTCCGTCGGCTCGATCACCCAGGGCCACCCTCGTCGCCGTTTCATTAATCGTAACGAGGAGTACGAGAAGCATCCCGTACCTCAAGCTCGCTTTGCGCCTTTGGGCACGAGGAGGTAGAGGTGGAGGTGGAGGTGGAGGTGGAGGTGGAGGAGGAGGAGGAGCCCCTTCGTTCATTCGTATAGGGCATGAGAGGCGGAAAGCTCTTTCTCTGATCAAACATCGGCGGACCGCGAGTTTAAACGCGCGCCGCAGCGATACCGACGACGCTCCAAGAGCTGGACCGCTGCGTTCTACGTAGGGGTTGACCGGTCGCCGGACCCGGGAGCTCGTATTAATCCGGGAGACCGGGAGTCCGGGAGGCCGCGAAATCCCGTATAAGGATCCCGTATATCGACCCGCTCCAGGTCGTGTCCACGAGTGCAAGAAGGCAAATATCCACACTGATCCGTAGTCCATCCAGCCGTTAGCCCAGCTAACGGGCGGACTCCACCCCCTCTCCCATTTAATCCCCGATCGGGAGCCCGAGGACTCTGTCCCTTCAGCACGAGATGTCTGCGCGCAGCCGATACATTGGCTCGTCTTTCCTCGCCGGCACCTTTAAATACTGACTCGCGATACTGACCGCTTCGATGAACCAGTGGAACATCGTTTGTTTAGGTCGGAGCCGCCGTCGCTGCTTTTCTTCCAAGCCCACCACCGCCTCTAAACCTTCCCTAAATCCTAATTGCATTACAGATTACCTCCCAACACAATGCCTCTTTTACGTATAATAATTCAACAACAACAACAACAACAGTTACAACGATAACAATAATGAATAATAGGCCAGCCAGCTCCCGCCCGGCCTTCTCTCCCTCCCCCCGTCCGTCCGTCCGTCCGTCCGTCGTCTCGATATAAATTCCCTTAGCCGTGAGCGGGCGATATCCGTCCGGGGTTCAACGAAATTAAAAAAAACACTGGCTCGTCCTTCTGAAAAGCCTAATTGAACGCATTATCGGCGTCGCTACGTAGGTAGGTATGTAGTGCTCCGGCTGCCCGCGTGAGCTCCTGCGCGGACCGATACCTGGGATCGCCAATAATGGAATCGATGGATCCGACGATTAGCCGACAGTTTTATAAGAATCAGGAATATTTATTCGCCGCTTTTAAAGTTACCTTTACGCTATGAGGCTAATACCGGGCCGTCTACCTGCTTGCCCGACCTGCTGCCAATTAAAGTGGCTCACCTATCGGGATAATGCGAGCTAATGCAGGCGAGAAAGGAGTCGAGTCGGATCAACCGGGAGCGCCTCCAGTCCCAATACGTTCATTTGGATGCGTCCAAATCCAGCACCTCCAGCGGCCCAACGTAAAACATAAAGAAAGCGCTCGATCTCGCTCCCGTGAAATCGAGCGCCAATCAAAGCCAATAATCGGCTGCGAGACGCGAATTTCGAAAGCGCGTTTTTCTTACCCAAGGCGCCAACTCGCGCGGGTGAGTTTCGCTACCTTCCGCACTCCCGCCCGCGCATTCCCCCCCTAACCACATTCATCCGCTCGCATTGCAATTTTAACAGATAACGAGTCCGACGCTTTCTTTTACACGAAACGAACGAGAACGAAAACGAAAACGAACAAAACAAAACGAAAAAAAACAAAAAAACAAAAAAAAGAAACCCAACGAACCAACAAAAACAAAAAATAAATAATAATGAAGGAGAGTGGGTGGGGATGGGGGGGCGGGAGAGCGGAATTTATTGCGTCAATGAAAATCTTTTCCTGGTCGTTGACAAATGCCACCGCAATGTACAAATGAAAAATAAAATTAAATACCAATTTTTAATTTTGCCGAACATGGGATAAATAATCTACGTATACGCTTTGATTTATATTCATTCGGATCAATTGTGCAAAACAATTTTTAAAAATTCTGCACTTTTATCAATATTTTTCTGGCATAACTACTGAAAAAATCATTCAACTGTATTAAACAGAAATTTCATACTTTTTTCCACCCAGATTTAATAATAATAGTCTTAATGAAAAAACATATATGCGCGTATGTGTGTGTGCATGCACGTATGCGTATAGGTACGTACGCATGTACGTATGTACGTATGTATGTGTATATTGTTAATTATACACGCATGCACGAACGCACGCATTCTAATTTCGTGCAATTTACCTTACATAAACGAAAAATTTTTGCAATATTTTTATGCATTTATCGATCCCCTCTCCCGCCTCCGCCCGACGATCAATTAATGCTTCTTATTTTCACAGTCAGCCTGGGCGAACTTTTTTTTCTAACACATCATGAATTAATTCGTTAGATTTTTTTTCTTTTCGCGAAAGGAAAGGAAGCGAAATCGTCTTTAGAATTAATTAAAGATTTATAAGCCAGTGATCCGATTACTAGTAGTTTCAAGGAATTCAATGCATTCTACGTCCAGCATTAAATACTAAAAATAGCGAGCTTACTATGTATTTAAGATGTTACAAGTGATTATTTAGAGGCTACTAACTATTTCAATATTAAATTCAATATTAGTCATTACATTCTCGGTATTACTTTTATCGGTTAGCCCTAATTAATGTTAAAAAATACTAGTCATGCGTGGGCGTACGTACGTCGTTGAGGGGTAGGGGGCGGGCGGATCGTGGATGAATGAGAGGCCTCGAGAGTTACAAGTGATTCTTTGCGTACAGACACGTACGTGTGTCCATGCAGCGTATGTGCGTAATTAAGTGTATACAATAACGTAATGCGTAGATAATAAAATTAACGAATAATACTTGTACTTATTCCGAATAAAAAGGATTCGAGACGAAGTACCGCAATACTTATTCGACGTATCTTCTTTATAAATATAATAGTAATGGCATCCGATAATTCTTCTTCCGGCCATTCTTTTTAATCGTTATAAATACTATTGACTTATTCAAGTGATACTCAAGATGTATTGACTGATCGGAGATATTAATACGAGCCTCGCTATATATACTTTCTTTTCTTGCGCACATTGTTCCGTAAAACGGTGTCAATAAACACTGCAATTATTACGGAAATTACGCTAATCTCCAAGGATATTTGAGAGCGAATGAAGAAATCGTTTTTAAAGCCGTTAAATTTAGGGCAGAGAAGCTCGATTTATATGAAATGTAAGGACGAGTCGATTTCCCAATTGTCGTAAGTAAGCTCATTTCGTACAGAATCATTTTTCTCTAATCTCTTGTCCTCGTCTCATCTCCGATCTCTCGTATGCGTATGCAAGAACAATCGGGTTTCCATTGAAATAAATTTTCTCGGGACATTATTCTTCCGTCCCCTACAGTCGGCCTCGCAGCATCATCCTCGCCGCCACGATAGATACAACGCGCCCTTAGACGGTTCACCTTACGATACGCAATGCAGGAAATTCGCTAAAGTGTAGAATTAATTCAGTACATGCATTTAAGTGCAATTAATATCGAGAAAATCTATAAGTAAAATGACGTAACGTGAATTCCGAAGCGTTAATTACTATACGAAACGCGTGATTACGATACGATGCGCATGCACAAATTCGATATAAATAAATAAAATTACATTATACGCGGACGGAGGCATGCGCGTGTACATTTAACTCCGGCATTATTAATTGCCTTGGAATATGTATTACATAATAAGGTAATAAAATAAACGAGCGGGAGATATATTGGCTCGACGGTGACGTCATTAAAAGAAATGGAATCACACGCGACAAATAGCATGTACACAATAATCATTGATTTCCACGAGTTGAGAAAATCCGGGGACAGCGACGACGACGACGACGACGTTGAATCATTCGTCGTCCAGTAGAGCCGGAAAATGCCGAAAAATGTACTCCTAGAATCGAAGTCCTAGAGCGCGCCTCGCTCTTAATCGAAAGGCGCGTTCCGCGAGAGATGATATCGATAAAGCTGAAGAGAGACGTATCGGGTACGCGCATCGAATATGCTTTCATTGCGTCTGGTAATATACGGTCAAAGATAAAAGAGGATAAAAGGGGGGGTGGGGGGTAAATGATGCAATTGAGACAAGGAATCGAGACGATCGGCTTTGACGTTTCGCATCGAAAGCGGATGGCGAGGAACGACAAATTACGAGTGAGGGAAGTGGGGGGAGGGGGGGAAGGTGAGGGGGATAGTAGTAGTAGTGGTGGTGGTGGTGGTGGTGGTAAGACTCGATCGGATCGACAGCGACTAGGAGCCGCTTCGGGATCCTTCGTCCTCCTGGACAAAAGATAATAATAGCCTTTTTGTTTACCGTGATTCTTTCTATCCAGAATTCATGGGCAATAAGAGTCTTGGCAAAAACTTTCTATTCCCAATGGGAGGATGCGCGTGCGCTCCCCTGCCCTAGACTCGCTTCAAGTACATATTTAAATAAGTGCTAGCTGGCTGTGCGTTTGAGAAAAGAAAAGAGGGCAAAAGGAAAAAAGATAAACTGACTTTGAAATGTTAAAGAGCGATTTCATTGCGGACGTGAGCTCTATTGACATTGAACTAACGTTGTCTAGCGGGCGCTCTCACTCTCTCTCTCTCTCTCTCTCTCTCTGTCACTCGCTAGCTCGCTCGCTCGCTCGGAAATTTCATTCGCCAAGAATAAAATCTTCGGAACAAATATAGAAGACACTTTCCCCCACGAGACCTTTTGTCATCTCTCCCGTTCCTTCTTCTCCCCCCTTTAATTAATTCAAATTAAATACTCTTCTCCCGATCTTTGATTATTATTATTATTATTATTATTATCTTCTTTTTTTCCTTTTTCTTAATATTTATTAAGAGCTGGGAATTTTTTAATTGAAAAAGTTTCCCTCGCTACTTGGGATGGGAAAGCCATCATTCATCGCCTATCGATTAAGAATGCAAGGAATAATTATATTTACCGAACTTAATAACTACATAAAATTGAAACTTGCTACGGAATATCTCTCTCTCGTGCTCTCGCTCCCGCTCTCGCTCCAGCTCCCATTCTTCCTTTGTTTTAACAATTTTTTTCATTATAACTGCTGCTCGCCGTGAACTTTCTTCGCGTATCGGAATAAATATATATATCGTTTAGCCGAAATATTTGGTAAATCGGCGTCGATGACCTCGAGCCGACGAATCGAGCTAATTTTGATTAATATTATTAAAGGATGATATTTTATGGGAACCAGCAGTCGCTGCTGACGGATAATTAAGCAATGAAGGAAAGCAGCAATGAATATTTCCGAGAAAGAATGTGATGACGACGATGGTGATGACGATGAGAATGATAAAGGTACGGATAAAGATAACGGCGAAGGGAAGAGTAAGGGGAGTTGAAAGAAAAATGGATAGGAGAGCGAGGTAGAGCGAGGTAGAGCGAGGTAGAGCGAGGTAGAGCGAGGTAGAGCGAGGCTACTTCGAGCGAGTCCAGGAGATAATGCACGAGTATCCGAGCGGGAGTAAAAAGAGAGGGTATAAGAAATCGTCTGGCACATAATAGTCGCGGCTCGACTTCGTACCCTTTACCAGGGACACTATATCAATGATTCATATTTAATTGTGGAGAGCCGACATAGCGATTATTCCGTGAGCGGGCCGACGTGTCCCTCCGGATTATACGGACAGGCCGCGGGAAGCGCTCCCACCCGACCGCACGGATAACTCCCAGCTAAGATTCAATAATTCATTACCGGAGAGAAAAACAAATAAATAAATGAATTATTTGATAAAGAGGAATGCGAGCCTCGCGGGGAGCCTCGCTCTTTTTCCTTCCTTTTTTTTTTTTTACTTAGGCGCATCTGTCGTCCTGACGGGGACAGACCGACGGGGGCTCCTCCACGAGAACTATTGAGCGACTTGGTGACGGTGATCGGAAAGGGTTGTCTCTGTGTGTACGTGTGAGAGAGAGAGAGAGAGAGAGAAGACGTTACTTTAATACGAGGACGTCCCGATTAACGAAATAACTAATAGCTTAATAATGGAATTATTGAGTCGGTCTCGGAGATGTTATCAGATTTTTTGCCCGGAGAGCTTTACGATCTTTCACTAATACGAGCTTCCGGGTTACACGTATGCACGCGTACGCCATGCGCTTTCGTCGAACGAGGCAGCCGCGCGCACACGTATACGCGGACTTATTAATCGAGCCAAGCTTATCAGTGCGGCCTTCAGCGGCGTTGATAGCAGACGATCGAGTCACAAATTAGGTTAAATAAACGCTACGGGAGCTCTTGCGAATTATATACATATACATACATATATATATATATATATATATATATATAAAAGAAAAAGAAAAAGAAAAAGAAAAAAAAGAAAAAAACAAGAAAAAAAACAAGAAAAAAGGGAAAAGAGAAAAGAGAAAAGAAGTGAAGCGAGGCTTATCGTCTCCGGGGCAATCGGCGACTTTGAAAACTTGCGCTCTCAGCTGATATCGTTACGAGTGGCCGAGCCAAGGCCACTCGGCAATGACCTTTCTTTCCACAATAGTCTCCTTTACGAGGGAAAAAAAAAAAAAAAGAAAAAGAAGGGAAGGATCAATGGCGAAGGAGACGTGAAACGAGGATGGGGAAGCTGCTCTCCCACCTAGAGGGGCCTCTAGGTATTGTAACATCTGCGCGATCACGATCGGGGACTGTAGGTAGGGCCGTGGGGTTTTGTTGGGTCGGGGCCGTTCTCGACTCCCTCGTAAGGAGGATGGAGGCCGTTCCTCCTGGGCAGCCACGAATCCAGCGTCACACGACTGTCATAAATAAGACAATGCCGGGAGGAGCATGAATTAAGGAAAATCGAGGAGAGCAATAACACGAGCGACTCATATTTCATAGTTATTGCACACAATGCATTGTTGTTCAAACACCAAGTAATCCTTATGCATTAACGGCGTACCCCGAAGCTTTTTCTACTTTTTGTTAGCAAAAAAAAAAATAAATAAAAGAAAGAAATTGAGAGCGGTGAGCGATAAGGGGTGGGGGGGGGGGGGCAAGAGGGGAGACAAGGCAAAGACCGTTCAGCTGCTCATCACAATGCTCGGCCCATGTATTTAGAGAGAGAGAGAGATTGATCGGGGACACGGATAATTATTTACTCGCTCGCTCGCTTTCTCAAATAGACCGCGCTTTCTCTCTCCCTCCCCCCTCTCTCACTCGTTTTGAAAAGACGCGACAAGATAACGAGTCATTTGCACAGTGTTTTTGAAACTGGGTCGGCTGCTTGCTTTTTCCCTCGCAAACTCAGTAACCGTAGAGGGTTTTTGTACATGGGGCCCGATCCAATTAATCGCATCGGTCATTTGACGTCACGTTTACCACGAAACGTATGAGTCTCCAGGAATGCTATTGACGAGGGTATGAGTAGAGTGGGAGAGAGAGAGAGAGAGAGAGAGAGAGAGAGAGAGAGAGTGGGAGTGGGAGTGGGAGCACCCGACTCGCTTTTATTTGACTTTTCCGCACTTGTTACGATTAGTTACGGCGGAATCGTCGGCTGACTACTGCTCGATACGAAGCATCGGCCGAACAACAAGTTACCCCCGATAATCCAGAATCGCGCTCCGAGCGCAGGCTACAAATCCGCTATCGGCACCACCACCACACCACTACTACCACGCGAACCAAGTGTAAACTAGGAGCGTCGAATCCGCGTCTTTTGTCCACGCACCGACGGCTCGTTATGACAAAACGCGAAAAAAATTCGCCCAACTCCGTAAAACAACGAAAGGAAAAGAACAAAGTAAAAAAACAACAACAACAACAACAACAACAATAATAATGATGATGATAATGATAATAATAATAATGATATTAATAATAATGGAATAGGGAGAAAAGGAGAAAATGTAGGTGCGACAAATGATGATCTGGGCGGGGCTGCGAAGGGTTGTTTCTGAAAATTGATGAAAATAAAAGGAGTCTGCTCGAAAAAAGCTCGAAAAGTCTGCTCGTATGAAAGAGATGGGGGATGGAGGGGGGAGGGGGGTAGTAGGAGAGCTGAAAGCCAGCAGGTGGAAATGGAAAATCGCTGCGATGCGTAGCGGCCTTCGTCGAGTGCATAGAACGGGAATCGGATCACTTGATAGATGCGAGGGGTGGCGGGGTGACCGTAGCTCTCCCGTTCTTAGTTCTCGTGCATTTCCGGCTCGCGTGGCTCTTTAAGGCCGACTGGGGGTGCGAGGTGCGCGGGCCGCGGTGGGCGGGGGATGGAGGGGCAGGGGAGGGAGAGGGGAGAGGGTCTCACGGCAGAGGAAATAGATAGCGCCCCCAGACATTCGATAATAGGCGATGTGTGTAGGCGCACGTTCCGCCGCTCCGACCTTATTTTTTCCTCGGCTACGGCGACTGCGACGATGACTGTGCTCCCCGTTCCCTTTCCAATCTCCGCTGCCGCCGCCGCCCTCTCTCTCTCTCTCTCTCTCTCTCTCTCTCTCTCTCTCTGTCCCTCTCTCTGACACATACACACACACACGCGCGCAGAGAAACAAATAGACCCCTCGCGGCCCCCACCATACGGACGCCCACCTCATCGCCGCGATAGTTCAGCGGCCCCGTCTCTATGCCGGCTTCTCGGCCCGAGGGTTGCGACGAGCCCCAGCCCTCCGCATTGCTGGCACACATCGGCGCAGGACGCGACTCGGGGATAATAATGACAAAGCGTGAAACAATGCTGGGCGCTACTGGAAAAATTCCAAAAAAATGTGAATAATAAAAATGGGAGCTCGTGCCCGAGCGCGCGTGCTGCTATCCCGAGCCTCCCGGTGCCGCTCCACTAGTCGCCGAGTCCCTCTCCCTCTCCCACCTCCCGCCCAAGCAGTTGGGCCGCACCAGCGTCAGCAGCGCTGCTACCGCTACTGCTTCCTCCTCCTCCTCCTCCTCCTCCTCCTCCTCCTCCACCACCACCACCCACAGGAGAAACAGAAAAAGGTTGAAGAAAAACAAAGTAGCGCGTCCAGGAGGAGTGGGGGGCTCGGGGAGAGGCTGAAGGAAAAATGTAAAAGCTCTGACGTCGGCGGTGCTTCGTCGAGGGACAATACGACCCTATGAATGCCTATTATATTTATCTGTAACAGGCGTTCCGTAAAGCAAATAACGCACCGACTCACTTCTAGCGAAGAAAACAAAAAAACAAAAAAAAAAAAACAAAAAAAAAAGTCGAGTGAGGCAAAAATAGAAAAACAGAGCGCTCGCGCTAATTCAGACTTTTCTCGCGAACAGCAGGTATTTCTATAGAACCGGTTACCGGCTACTCCCTCACCCTCCTCCTCCTCCTCCTCGCCCCCTATCCCTTGGCCACCCAACCTCTTTCCATCTCCAGAGCTTTCTATTCATTATTTTCGAAATGTCTTGCTTTTATACTTAATTTGCGACTACCAGTGCATCAGAGCTATTGTTACGCGGCTGTCTAGATAGTGGGACACGCGTTTCCTCCCACCCTTCCGCACATCCCACGGCGCTTCCCAATGTTTACTAATGTACTAATGTGAAAATGTGCGAGGATGGGGGGGGGGCTGAGCCGATAAGTAATTCACTCGCTCCCCCTGCCTCCTTCGACCAATGTCTTCTTACGCTCGGCATTAGAAGATCCGGCGATCGAGCGATCCGCTGATCCAGGGGCTCGCCGATTGATTCCCGAGTCCTCCCCTCCCCCCCGGCCCCTTAGTCACCCTCTGACGAGAACTCGTTTAATTTAATTCACGAGGTTAGGAATGAGCGAACCGGTACAGCTGCTCTCCTCTCTTGGTCTCCTCTCCAAATCACTTTTGGAGAAAGAACGCCCGCTCCCGAAGCCAGGGCAGCTGGATCTTTTACCTGGCTCCCGATCGATCCGAGGCTCTACATCTACGGGCGCGTCTGCAGTCGCGCTTTACCTGCACGTCCGCGATTCAAACTGCCGCGCGCGCTTCCGCCCCAAAGCTGATCTGACAAATCTGACTGCTGCCGAAAATCGATCCTGCCCGTGTTTTGCGTACCTAATCCCCCGTGCCCCCTACCGCCCGTACGACTCTACGCGGGGGATTAAAGCCGGATGGTATGGAAACGCTGCGGCCGATCGAGACTGTCGGGTCGAGCGACTTTAATAAAGCCCAACGAGCGACATTTAGAGCCACTTTATGTCCTCCTCGATAGAGGCGGGGGGGGGAGAAAAAAAAGGAGCGAGCGTGACGAAAACTAGTGTGTGTGTGTGTGTGTGTGAGATTGCGACAGAGAGAGAGAGAGAGAGAGAGAAATAGAAGGTGGGAGGTTGACGGGGGAGGGGTCGGAAAATCAAACAGGTGCGTGCACTTGTTGGACAATATCGAATCTAATGGTGGGATCGAAGATTATTCGGGGGAGAGAGGTATAGAGGCAGAGAAAGAGAGAGAGAGAGAGAGAGCTTACGTCGATTCGTAAATCTTTCCTCTATACTTACTCATGGGAAATAGTCAAAATAAACGGGCGTGAACGTGGCGGGGAAGGGGATAGACCGTGAAACGGGCTCGAGAATTCGGGGCGCGTGGCTGGGAGGGGGCGGGGGTTGATGCCTGAAATGAAAGGTGAGGCAAAGTGTGAGAAATAACGGCTGCTCCCGCATTCGAGTTGAATGTGCCTCGACAGCGGTTTTACGCCTATCGTCAAAGGGCCATAGGATAAAAAGAGACGAAAAACGTATCAGTAGCAGCGGCAGCAGCAGCAGCAGCGGCAAGCAGAGAGGAAGTTAACCGCTACTGGAGGCAGAACAAGTGGCGCTTCTCAGTAAAAAGACAGGAAATAAAGAGGAAAGGTACAGCGATAGGGGGCGGCTCCGCGATAGCTGAGCGGGAGAGAGAGAGAGAGAGAGAGAGAGAGAACGTGCGAAAGGATCGAGCGGCGGTAGTGGCCCAGGGTGTGTGTGTGTGTGCGCGTGCCAAAAACTATGACCTGTTGCATGCGGATTCGGTGGCGTCACGAGTCGAAAAACGCTGCTTCCCATCCTCGTCCTCGTCCTCGTCCTCCTCCTCCCCCTCTCAGCCCTGAGCCAACTAAAGCGCTGCCTGCCTACGGTTGCCCGGCCCCTCGTCAAGCGGCCGACAGCCGCCAACAACTAAAGAGAGCTCAGCTCCTCTTGCACCCCCCCCCGACGATTCTATCTGCCTCCCCGTGCACAGTCACGGCATTCGGCTATTTCAGTGGGGCGGGACGACACCCTGGCGAGGGATAAACGCGAGCCGAGAAAAGAAGAGGTACGTCGGTGGCTTCGTCCACAGGATCTACAGGTGCGCCCGGGTCCCTGTGGATAGCGTCGGGCAGGCATGGTGTCGCGGCACGGGCGGTGGGGTGGGGAGTGGGAGGTGTAGGGGGTAACCGGGAAATAGCGGCCTGGGGCTCGCGGAACGGTCCTCCGGCTCTATGACGCCAATATCTCATTTTCCCCGTCAGCGCACTTCAGACTCGCGTGAGTTTTAATCAATCAGCGCTTGTTATTTATCAGTTGGCCACGAGCGCGCATCGCTCTCTCTCTCTCTCTCGTACTATTGACGGCCGGCGTTTCATAATTAGGACCGATTTACGTCACCGTTATCAGCGAAACGTGAACTCGAGTACCGATAACAGTTCCTCCAGTCACTCACTTTCATTCAAAAAAGATGTTTACTTGTTAAGTTGCCATCCCTGTCCCCGGCCCCCGTCCGGTCCCCGCCAGCTACCGCTACCGCTACCGCTCCGCCCCCCCCACTCGATACATCGATACATCCGAGCGCTTTAACGACCTTACGACTCTACGACCCATCGGCCCTCCCCCCATTCGGCCCCTCGCACACCATGCCACTCGACGTATAGACGTACAGAGGAGTGAGCGACTCCCCGTAGTTCGCCAGTTCGCAGTTGCCTTGAGGTTTTAATGTTGGTTTAATGAAAAAATCGGCGAAATTGCCGGTCCGGCCCACGTCGATCGATCCTCCGAGAGCGGTGCTCGAGCACCAAGGACATGACTTGAATTACCTAAACCCCTCCTTAAACACACACACTCTCTCTCTCTCTCTCTCTCTCTCTCTCTCTCTCTCTCTCTCCGAGCCGTAATTATTGTATTGCAATCATTATAATCATTGTAATCATTATTATGATTTTCCAATCTCTTTTTCATGCCCACCAGTTAGATTGTAAAATGTGCTAAAACTCGTTGAGCCATCGCTTTCTTTTTCTTTTTCTTTCTCTTTTTTTGTTCCATACAAAGATAAGTTATAAATTTTAATTTTTTTATAACCTGATAAAGGTTCGGAGTCGCTAATATCGTTTAAAAAGTATTAAAAAAGAAAAAAAAAAGAAAAAGAGAAAAAATACCGCTTTGTAGATATATATCCACTTTTATCAATATGAATAAACAATAATGTATTTATTTTGCCATAAAGTCGCTCAGGAGTTATGTTATTCTTTGGATTTATTAATATTTAATGTCCGCTAGATAACATTGAGAAATATTCCAATGTTTTATAATTTTTTAGATAATTCAGAATATTAATAAATTATTATCATCGTCATCGTCGTCGTCGTCGTCGTCGTCGTCGTCGTCGTCGTCGTAGTCGTCGTCACTGACGTTTTCTCCACTTTTCTCACGGAGAAAAGGAAAATCTCTACAATTTCCTTCAGCGCGATCGCAAATAATGCAATGTCACTACGATACTGACGCACGATACTGACAATCGCGCGCCATATTCCATATTCGATGAGTAACAGTACGAGCCAATAGAAAGGCTAAAACGTTTGCTTAGCTTGCTTATGGTACACGCATTGTTCGTGCTTTTATTGAGCTTCCGTTGAGTCGAAAGATTTCCTTTCCGTCGATCCAAGATCTGCCTGTGCGCGAGATAAGATGGACCACCAATGTCACTTAGTAAATGGAATTCGTGTATTGAAAATGCCCGTCAAATTATTTCAATTGGCCAATGTATTTTCAACGTCAACGAGGAGACGTCGGACGAGGAGCCCGAGAACAGAAATAGAATTTCTATTTACATATCGCTTGGCAATGCTAATTACCGATGCCCGCTACTGAAAATGGTAATGTTTTTAAAAGCCCGCGAGTTATGGTAAAGGCGGGGGGGGGAGGTGAGGGAGGTACGGTACGAATGCTGACGAGATTTTCGATCGGAAGTTGCCGATAAGTGTTTAAACAAACACGTGATTGACGATGTCGAGATCGTCAATGTACCTGCTTAAGGTTCATGACCTCTAAAGCTATTATATTCCGACAATATGGACTTTATTATTTTCCCGTACCAAGCATTAAGATCCGCACGATCTGGCTGTACGTACACGCGCGCGAACGCGCGCATGCACATATATATATATATATATTTGTAGGTATAGTGGTAGGGATAGCGATGACGAGGATGCTGATGAGGAAGAGGTCGATCCCGAGAATGTGATTCGAGCGGCGATCCAATAGTAAAAGTAGACGGAGCCTTTTATTTGATTAGGAGGATAATCGAGTAAAAGCAATGCGAGCTTATTGTACGAAGTAAAAAAAGTTTGGGGGGGAGGGGGAGGGGGCGGCAGAGCCATCGGGTTACACGAATTAGTCAAAGTCAAGGCTGATTTAAGGACTTTAACCGTAGCGGGGTTGTCGTAGGGGGGCAGTAGGTGGGGAGGCAGTAGGCAGGAGGCAGGAGGGTGGGAGGTGGCAGGAGGCAGGAGGTAGGGGGGCAGGAGTGGGGTCTAGAGAGCTAGCGGGGCTTAATCAACCGGAGCCGGCTAGGAGGGCGAGGAGGGTGAGAGCGAGTGCACGTCGAGGAGAATGATTGCTAGGGGGTTGACGTGGGGAGAGGCTCGGGCGCTTTCAATTCGCCCGCCAGGAGGAATGGGTGGAACGAAGACAGACAGCCACGTAGGAAGCGCATCCGGAGTCATCATCGCCATCCCCTCATTTTTAGCTTGTATTTTTATGAAATCATTGTTTCGGTTGACAATACACCGGGTTGAGCAGCGCAGAATGACTGTGTTCGACGAGCGGATGAATCAGGCGGGCCGCGCCACACATTGAGATACAACGGCCAGGGGGTACGTATTACTTGGTGGTGCGCAGTGGTATGGACGGGGTATTCGAGCTCTGGCCGCTCAGTCTCCGCGGCTGTTCGGTTCGTTCGCTCGGCCTTTGTGATGACTGTCGATGAAACGATGACATATTTTTCCGGCTCTTTACTCGCGGCGCACACCCGCCGGCTAGGACTTGTCCCGTCCCAGCCTCCTTCCGTTCGCTCTACGCCCACCGCCCCCACCGCCCCGCCCCATATACCCGTCCCGCGATCCGTACCGCGATTTTCCGCCGCTCGGGCTAGCTAGGCGTATGCGTACCTCGCCTCTCGCTAGCTCGCCCTCCTGCCCCCCTCCGCGCCGTTCTCTCGGCCTCACGCCCACCCCACTCCACCCCAATAACCCCAAACCCCGACTCGCGCGTTGTTTCCGCTCTAACTTTCTTTCTATCCTCTCCTTTTCCTCATTGTCCTCGTCCCGCTAGCGTCTCTGCTACCCCCCTCCCTCCCTACCCACCTGACGCCAATGCCCCTGCGCCCTTTTCACCGCTCCTTATAGCTCCTGTCCCTGCTGGCTGCCACCCAGGCCCCCCCATCCCTATCCCCATCCCCATCCCCAGGCCACCCGAGCTCCGCGCTTCGGCCCTCTCGACTACATCGACAGCTGCTCTTCCGGGGCACCTCTCTTATCCTTGCCTCTCTTACCCATTGTCTTTCCTTCTCTGACTCCTTCCAAAGCGGAAATTCGCGGCAATACTCGCTACAAGCCATGCCATCGCTCCTAATGAAATTACTAAACTAATAAGACTCTTCATGCTGACAAAGGGCCCACGCACGTCCTGCTCCCCCTACCCTCTTCCTCTCTAATTTAAATCAATTCCCATCATTGCCATTATCATTATTTATTTAATATTACCACCAATATTATTGTTATTGTCATTGACATTGTTATTGTTATTGTCATTGTTATTGTCATTGTTATTGTCATTGTCATTGTTATTGTAATTGTTATTGTTATTGTTACTACTAAAAGGTACCACTGCAACACGGCTATTGCTTCTTTCTTTCTTTCTTTTTTTTTCTCTTCCTTACGAGCGGCGCTCCAAGTGGAGCTTGCGCGTTCTCTTCCTTCTCGTAAAGAAAGGACTTTCCTTTCAAAGTCGCCCCCTTTCTCTAATTCGCAATTATTAGCTGCCCGTACGACGAATCGCGGATCATCATCCCCTCGAGTGAGGTATTTCTTTTTTTTCTTTTTTTTTTTTTTTTTTTTTTCAATCGGTCACAGTACAGACGGAGAGTCGACGAGAGGCGACAATCGGGAGTCACGACAGTCATCCGTCCGAGTCATCACATCCGGAACTCACCTGGAACAGAAACGAAAATTTTGCAATTAAAAATTGAAATCTCACGGAGCCCGACAATTAATGGGGTTACAAGTTAAGCCGTCGCCCGGCGCCTCTAATCCAACTTTCTATTTAAACTGCTTTGTGCATTAAGGCTTTGAAAATGCAATTACACGGCCTTTTATGCGCCTCGCGAATTCCTCAGCGTTAAATGGTCTCTTTCGCAGCGAGGAGAGACGTAACGAGACGCTACGTACATCCAGAGCGACTCCTTGCGAATGGATTCTTTGGTTGGCTGGCATTCGTGGGGCGGCCGGTTCATCTCGCTAACGATGCCAAACTGCCGAATAAAACGGTCCGATCGCTATTGTTGGGGAGCACGGGGGAGGGGGTCCTCGCGTGGGGGCTACTCGTCAACGTATCCGAAACGTATTAGAGTAATGAGTGGCGGAGGGGAATCGGCTAATGGAAGCGTGTGTGTGTGCGCGTGTGCGCGATCGGGGTGGCGGTGGGGGCTAGGGTGGGGGTGGGGGAACAGGTAATTTCTCCTCCTTGACGCTCTGATAAACTTTGTTGGTAATCTGCGACAATATAGATCGCGGTCCGTTATCCGACCGCCGCCACGTGATTCGCCACGATACGCATGTAACTCGTCGACGAGACAAGGCCCGCTCGACTGCCGCTACCGCTCTCTCCCTCTCTCGCACGCACATTCCACATCAGGAGCAGTAGCAGCGGCAGTAGCATCGAACGAGTCGTCGCTCGCTCTCACGGGAAGTCGCGGCCTATTACATATTTATATAATTATGATGCCGACGAGTCTGTTGACCATGCATTTACATACGTGCGCATACGCGTAGAAGGTTCTCGGGCGGCAGACAGAGACAGGGACAGGGACATAGAGACATAGAGACATAGAGAGAGAGAGAGAGAGAGAGAGAGAGAGAGACGGGGGGGGAGTTTGAGGGAGTAGGCAGCAGAAAGGCAAACCGAGCTAGATGCAAGCACCGACGAAATTACGTACGCATTACAGGCGTACAAGTGCACGTAGCCTTCTACTATATCGTGTAGGCGCGCGTATGCACACGCGTACGTACGTAGTAGGCTGGTGCGCATACAGGTAGACGTGGATGTGTACCGTTACGAATCATTACGGACTACCGGAATGTCGAAGCCGGTCACCAGATTCCAAACGCATAACAATCTTTTGTTCCTTCTTTTTCATGGGGGAATAAAATTGTTTGAATTCAATATTCGAAATTAATGCGCGGCCCTCACCCCTCCCCCAACCCCCCCCCCACAAAACTTTTGTTCGTTTAATGTTTTACACGAAATTTACTTTGTTTGGAAATGCCAGCGGGGCCGGGCTCGCACCCCCACTTAGGTGTATATCTCCGCATAAATTGCTTTCATGCGCTTCGACACCGTTGATATATCGGCGAAAATAAAAGTGCACCGCCGACTCTGTGCTCTGTACGTAGGTAGGTTTTTAACGAGGGCCGCCGCTATTACTTGCTCCTTTGTTCCCTCGGCCGGACGTTATTAATTATTATTAATTACTCGGATAAAGAAAAACCGACGCGGCTCGAAACATTTTCATAATATCCGTAAAAAGCCCGAATTGATTCCTCTTGTAAAGCACTCCTCCCGCGGGTCATACATGTTTTTGTTTTTCAACCACCCACCAACCCACCAACCCACCCGCTACGGCGAGACCGCTCTCTTAAGCTCCGGGTTCCATAACCATTTGCATAATGTCTTTAGCGTAATTTAGGGTAATTTTTCGCTCCGCGATTTATCACTAAGCAATCGCGAGATAATACTTTTATCCGGGCAAGAAATATATATATATATATATATATATCACTAAGTTCGAATGAATTCGTGTAATTCCAATAGAATTTCAAATTATTCACGAACTGAATAATGGATCAAAAAATTTTACGTCCTCGAGCGCGCCTGTGTCCTTTATTCTAATTCGCCGAGCGCAACGGTATTTATTATATCGGCGATCGTACTTTGGCAATCGTACACCCGGACAGCAGATTCTTGCCGCGATTGAGAAAACGGTTCCACGGCTCTGCCAAACGAACCGTTACAAAAAGGAATCTATCTAATTTAATTTGGCACCACCACCCCCCCACTCTCTCTCTCCCTCTCTCGCTCCTCCCTCTCCCGCTATATCTAAAGCTGCATCGTCGTCGTCGTTAGAAAAAGGAATCTATCTAATTTAATTTGGCACCACCACCCCCCCTCTCTCTCCCGCTATATCTAAAGCTGCATCGTCGTCGTCGTCGTTGACGTTTGACCTAGCCATTGCCCAGCTACCTCTTCTTGTTCAGTAGCGGCTATTACTATTTTATTAGCCGAGGCAACGGACGCGGCAGCGCCGATGGCTAATTAATCAAAAATAGAGAAGCTCCACCTCGGCCGATCGCATCTTAAATTTCCGGCTTCCGAGCCATTTTCCAACCTCTCACTTCCACCCTCCTTCTCCCCTGCCCGCACACCCACACACACCCACACACAGACACCCCCGCGTCCCCTTTGTAATTTCCAATCTCGGCCATCCCTACCGCGGTCAATCGTCGTTTTGCGAAACGCTCCTCCACGTACGTGCAATGGCGGCGGAGGCGGCGGGAGAAAGCGAAATCGTAAAGTGCCTCGCCCTGAGAGCACACGTACCCGTTGGTGGTTAGGGGGGGTGGCTCGGCGGACAGAGGTGGGTGGCGGGGTCAAAGGGACGGGGGACGCGCCGCAATGAAGGTAATGAGCCAAATCGAGCGAACGGTATCGCGACCGAGTCGCAGCGTTCGCCGAGCGAGTGAGGGCCGGGGGTGGGGTCATTGTGGGAGGGCCGAGAACGCTGGAAACGCGGAGGGAGGAGACCGGAAGGTCCGAGGGAGCGAAAAACCGACCGCGAGGATAATTATGTTAATCTCGGGTGAATCGAGTGCCGATGGGGCTCGCGCTTGCGCCACTCGGGCACTCGACAAAAATCACTGTCCCGTACCCACTACGCACAAACGCACACGCACTACGCACACACACAGAGAGACACACACATGTAAAAGCCGCTCCAGCTGCCGTTCACCGGAGCGCTTTACGACGCGCGACTATCCGCGCTCGCAGTTGCGCCGCTCCGAAATATTCCAATTCGCGGGCTCGCGGCTCTGATTTGTTATCGCGGCATTTATTCACGCCCGACGTTTATTAAACGATGAAAAGTTTATTGCTAATTGCCATAGGGTAGCGCGGGCTCGCCTCCACCTACGCCCCCGTCCTCCCACCCGCTCTCTAACGGACGGAAAGATGGTGGGAGCGGGGGTGGGTGGGGGGACGCCCGTCCTGGGTCCCAAGTACCAAGTGGGGAGGGGATGGGAGGTACTGGACCCTCCGTACCGCCTAGCAGCCCGTTTCCTTCAGAGCCCCTAATTCATCGGCCGCGCACCTCCCCCCGACCCACGGAATGCCGCGAAAAAAAGCCGGGACGAAAAGAAAACGCGATTGGCGCACAGCTGGACACTCGCGAACGAGGGCGGCCCCGTTTTTTCAATCCCGGGCGAGCCCGTCTTTCTTATCGGGGGCCGCGAAAAGAGAGGCGGCACCTCACCCCGGGCTGACATTTCGAAAGGCTAACGGCCCGTCACTCCCGGATTTACGATTCCGAGCGAGAGGGATGAACACGAAAAAATAATAACTGTAAAAACTGCCGAACGTACTCGTCTACCGTGCCGGCCGCTTCCTCCTCCTCGTCCCTGAAAGGCGCCGCATCCGCGCGACCATCACCGCCGCCACGAGCCCCATGCCCCGCGCCCCGTACCCAAACCCAATACAGGAGGAGCGCCGCGCGCGTCCACGGCACGGACACGACCGTCAAAAGAGCGTAAAATCTTTGCCACTCGGAAACATTCGGGGCTGACGTCAATGCTCCGTACATTACTTGGGATCTGAAAACGTTCCGGTGTTTCCGGGTGTCCTCCGCAGCCCCGAGCGAGCCCCGGACGCCGACGCTCACTATCGTAGAGCAACTATTGTCTATTACCGACGCCGTTATTCCTTCTGCGTGTCGTGGTCTCGTCTGCCCCCCGGCCCCCGCCGGCCGTCGCACCCGTCGTTGTTTCCCGAGGCCCCGAGATGGGACGGGAGAATTATTATCGGTAACGATGTCGGCCTACGACTTGGATTACGAAATTCACTTTCCCACGCAGATAAATTCTTACCTCTATAAAGGCTCGCGCGCGTCCAGGGCTTTTAACGTATCTCTGACTTTTATTAATATACGAGAATGCGTATATACGTGTATTCGGCGCGGGTGCTTACGAGAGAGCTTCGCTCGCCAACGTCGCTCGACCGCAACGCTCGGTAAATAAAAATGGATACAAAGGATGGCTAGCGAGTACTAGTGATGTCCGGTGGCGGAGAGGGGGCGGGGAGGGGGGGGCCGAACCGAATTAACGAAAATTGGTCGCCGAGAAAATTGATGGATCGAGGTTCGCCCGGATCTGGAAGGGATGAGGGGAAGGCCGACGAAATGTCAGCTGCCGATTTCGGTTCACCTGTCACGGAGCTCTCCCTCCCCTCTCTCTCTCTCTCTCTCTCGCTCTCGTGCATTATACAATAGATAGAGGAGGTGTGGTTGGGCGGTCGAGGTCCGGCCAGTCGCCCTGGCTAGATACGAGTTCGATGAATTTCGAACTCCGTGGCTCGTGCAGCTTTCCGCAGGGTCCGAGGTGCGTAAGCGGGGCTCGCGAAAATTTGCAGCGCACGCGCAGTCGTAAGGGGGGGGGGAGAGGAGAGCGCGCGAGGCATAAATTCCGAGCGTCTGGCGCATTAAATAGCAAGAACATTATTTGAGCCAAACGATTCTTACGAGGCGGCGAGGGTGCCGACGCGCGACGTGGTTTAGTAAGCGATGGAGGGTCGGATGCTGACGAGGGAAGGGGGTGAAGGGTGCGGCAGAGACATCGACGGCTAAGCTCGGCCTCGTAATATCGGGGCGAGGCTCGGCAGGCCACGACAGACAATGTATCTAATTGTAGAAAATTTTCCGAACATTAATATTAATGGGAGGGATGGGATGGAAAAAGCACGGGAGTTGGCCGGTTAAATTGGGGAGAGGGGAGGGGTGAGGAGTGAGGAGGGCTCCCGACTCCCGGAGGCTCTTGGCTAGGCTCGGCCCTGAGCTCGAGGCGGCCCGCGCACCCCGCTGTCGGGCCACAACAATTGAGACAGACTGGCCCCTCTGGCAAAATAATTGTTACATCAGCAGGTGGAGGGGCCTCGGTATTGGTTGATCGATCACCTGTCCGATTACTGTACGGCCTTCGCAGCGCCAAGAGCTTTTTCATCCGGCCGGCCCTCGACGTCCGCTACGCGCACAATACTTCCAAACGATATTTTAATATAATCGCATTTATTGTTGCGGCCCCGCCGACCGAATCATACGTGTAATAAGACGCGCTCGTATTTTTTGTTTTTTTTTTTTCATCTGCCTCTACCGCTTCCCTCGCCCCTCGAAACGACTGCCGCCGCTCGTTGCGCAGCCTCCCCCTGCCCCCCTCTCTCTCTCCCCTCCCTCTCCCGCTTCTTTACCTCGCTGTATTGCATTAATGTAAATTCCAACGGCGCATTTATATGCAGATGAAAAATGTCATTTGCATTTAAAAGATTATCTCAATTTACATTATCTTGATCGTCAGTTTTTTCTATAAATTTACATTGCCTTTGCGTATTTCATTTACATTTAAATACATGCCACAATGATACACTTTATACGTCATTTACATAGAATGGAGGAGCGCACGCGCGGTCTCTTCTATCCCCTCGGCCCTCTGCCCTTACCGGTCATCTCCTCCACGTACCCTTCCCCTCCTCTCCTCTCCTCTACCGACCCTATCCCGAACTCTGGCGATCGACAAGTCGTTTCGTCAAGTTCACTGGAATTCCCATCGACCGCGATGGTGAGAAGGGCTCCTCGGCCTCTTCCTTACGTGACCTACAGGAGACGAGGCAAGGCCTCCGAGCCTACTACTACTACTACTACCACTACCACTACCACTACCACTACCACTACTACTACTACTACTGCTACTACTACTGCTACTACTACTGCTACTAGCCCCTCCGCCCGCTCGCCCCCCCCCCGAATTTATCCCCATCAGCGCCGCACCGTGACCCCAGGCCCCACGGCCACCGTTATTAACGATCCTTAAGGGATATCGCGGTATTTCGTGGTCGTATCGGCTACTGGCGCGGTCACGGTGCGGCTTGCTTGATGGAAATTTATGACGGCCACTTGATTGGGTTCAACGTTCTTGGCTCGTTTCATCATCGGACGCCTCGAGACAGGCTCGGACTTTTCGCTGAGCCAGTGCGCGACTTCTCCGACGCTCTCTAACGACCTCCTCGCGCTTCGCAGATTAAAAGATAAATAGAGAGATCGGACGGTCGGCCTGACTCCGCCCTCACCCCACCCCACCCGTACCCCTTACCGCTGCTACGGCTCTGTATGCCAAAGGAATTGATGCCCGGGCTCTAAACGATCTAACGATCTCCGCCCGGACCCCTCGGCCTTCGCACCCCAATAACCCCGACCGCCCCCGCGCACGCCAGAAGTCGCGCGTAAAAGTGTTGATCTTGTAAATTTAGATATCGGCGTTGGCGCAGGACGTTCGTGCGCTAATGAAATTGCCACCGCCGCACCACCCACCCCCGTACGCCCCTGAAATCGATGTCGCGACTTCCCGGACTGTGAGATATGCAGAGAGAGAGTAGAGAGAGAGAGAGAGAGAGAGAGAGAGAGAGAGAGAGGGAGAGGGAGGGAGGGAGAGGGAGCCGCGAAGCCATCGCGTACCGAGGCCGTGTATTTATATAGAAATGGTTACCGGAGAACATATTGAAACGCTTCGCTGGGGGCAGATGCACCCAATGATATATTAACGCCAACTGTGCGCGCGATACGCCTCGAATAAATTAGAGAATTATTGTTTTATCGTTCGCTCGCTTCTGCCCAGCCGCCCACGCGCCCTCCGCCGCGCCCCTTCATATTCCCTAGCCCTTCGCGTCCGCTCGATCAGCCCCGTCTAGCGGTATGCGCCCCACGCCGGCGCTCACCCTGCCCGCCTCGCACCCGACTCCGCACCCCGACGCTGCGCCATCGAACGCGAAAGGTCGTGGCCAGCGGACGGGGGAAGTCACCTAGACATTCGCCAAACATTCAAATAAGATCCGCTATCGATCCTCCCCAGTCATTTACTCGCCCCGTAACGTTAACGCGCCCTCGATCAGCTTAGTTTGTCATCGTAACTTACACCGCCGAGGCTCCCGGATGCCAAAGACCTTCGTCTTTTCTAATAAGACATCGAGAGAACTGCGCCCAGCCCAACTTTTAATAACCAATACTCGTAAAGTATAATGTCTGTAAGCTGAATCTCAATATACGTTTATATATATGTATATATATGTGTGTGTTATACGTAGGGAGCGACCGTTGTTGGCTCAAATATAATAAAATTCGACGATGCTTTCAATGTTCCTCCTTTATTCGACATGATTTATTCATTATACGCTACGAGCTCATCCCCCCAATTTCTTCCTCTTCTATCCGGCCGAATAAATATTTTTTAAAATTAATACTCCTCCCTCCGTGGATGACGTGGACGGAGCTCGAGCCTCGAAACTACGACTAACTCGAGGAGCGCGCCGGTCAAGCAAATCACTATTCGATAATGAATCTCTTTTATGCAATTACGAAAACTCTATAGCGGCATCAAGGGCAAAGGGGCAGAAGGACGAGGAAGGACTTACATTCTTATTAATTATCCTCCCGTAGGACAAGGAAAATAAAACCCCGAGAGCGGAGTTTTGTGCGTTACAATGGCTTAAAAGCCGAGCCGAGCACTAATACCATTACCATTGCTATTACCATTACTATTACCATTCCTATCGTCGTCGTTGTATCGGTGGAATTGGGAAGGAGGGACGGGGCGGGAGGGTAGGTGGGTATAAAGCGGCGGCGGCGGCGGCGGCGACGACGCCGGCAACGGCGGCGATATTGTTATTAATGCGGTTTTTGTTATTATTTGTTATACGGTTGTAATAATGATTATTGAGTGCTCCGTAAAAATAGGTAGACGTTTTTATTGAAACGATACTTATCGTCTGAGCAACGTCATATCGTTAGATTTATTTCATATCATTATTTAGTACAGGGGGGAGGTCTGGGGCCCTGGGGGAATGGGGGGTCGGTATAAGGTCGCGACGTAGCTGCGCATTAAAATTGCTCGTTTTTCGTACAAGCGTAGGCACATGTACGGGGCACACAGAGCCACGAGCTTACATGCATAAATACAAGGAGAAGCGGCGTGTAGCCGGCTATCTTTTTAATTTATTCAAACAGACGAGGAGGAAAAAGAAAATATTACATTTTTTATTAGGTTCTCGGGCCGGCTTGAAAATTACGAGAGTACACTTAAATTAGTATAGGGGGATATCAGTTTTGTAAAAGTATGCGCGCCGAAAGACGCCGGGGTGCGGAATTTTTCCTAAGATAACGCAAGGAAAAGGAGCCTAGCTAGGAGTCGGCTCTCCCTGCCTCCCCCTCTCCCCCCTCACTCTCTCTCCACCCCCTCTCACTCGCTCTCTGACTGTCTCTCTCTCTCTCTCTCTCGCTCGCTCCGTCCCTCCCTGTTTCGGTGTGTATACGCGCGGGCGGCCCCCGAGTAAGGCAAGGGAGGTTGCTGCCGTCGAGACCGGGAGGAAGAGAGAAAGATGGGAAGAGGAAAAGAAGCGATGGAACGAAGCTCGTACCTCTCGCCGGCTGCCGAGGAAACATTTGCGCGGAGCCGAGGCGAATATATTTAAATAAGCCGGTATAAATATAATTTGTTGGCGAAGGGGCGGGCGCGGCCGCTTCGACTCGGCTCGCCGTCGCCGTCGCCGCCGCCGCCGCCGCCGACGTAACCGACGTAGCCGCCACTGCCGCTACCACCGCCACCGCCACCGTCACCGCCACCACCACCACCACCCACACCCCCACCACCACCACCACCGCCACCACCACCCCCCACCACCCGCCACCGCCACCACCGCCACCACCGCCACCGCCACCACCGCCGCCGCCGCCACCACCACCACCACCGCCACCACTGCCACCGCCACCGCGACGTAACTCGTTAAAATATCTACGCTATACAGCCGCGAATATATTTTAATATTTCGGAATACATTAAAGTTTATCGCTGTCGCTCCGGCCGCCCCCGTTCCCCCCCACAACCCCCCACCCGCCCCCTTTCCCGACCGCTGCTCTCCTACTGCTCCGCCCCTCTCTGGCTCTGCGCCCTCGCTCCTATACCTCCTTCCGTTCCTCTCCGTCGGACTCTCAAATGACCTCGGAACGAGCGCTTCTTCGAATATTTTATCAAACTTTGCACTTTATACCGCCTCACATTGTATATTTCGGAGCGCAGTGCTAGATAAAAAAACCCGAGCTGGGGCAGGGGCGAAAGTTTCGACGAGCGGTCCCGCCCACGCTCTCCTACCACCTTATCGTCCACCACCCCCTAATCTCTTGAAGGGACTTTCGGACTCGTCGATGCCACCTGCACGACACTTTACCCGGACACTTAGATAGTATAGATCGTCTCGCGTAGGCGGCCCAGCCTTCGATTCCCCCATCCCCCCATCATCAGCCTTGCCCAGTAACTCGGACGAAACATCCATCAGATGCGGATCCACCTGTATCCGCGCTGGACAGTTTCCTTACCTGACCTCGCCATCCGCGACCTTTTTTTTTACCCAATGAAAATTATACTCTCTACCGGATAAAGATTCTTCTCCGGCAAAGGAATTTAATTTCGATAACGTGGACGACGTTCGACTAAACTCATCCATATACAAATTACATACTTATATATTCTCTCTCTCACTCCGCTCTGATCTTACTTACTATAGGCTCTTTGGCTGTATAATATGTATATATATATATATATATAAAGTAAGCCTACATGCGAGAATAAAAAAGAATAATAAAAGATTTTTATAATGAGGCTTTTCTTACGACGGCGCGGAAAACTCTACGTTACTCTCGACCCTCTTCTATTTCTAATACCGGCTTCCTTCTCTCTCTCTCTCTCTCGTACTCTGTGTGTAACACTGGCTCTCGGGTACGTGCGCGCGATCAAGGAGGCGCCGCTAATGCGAATGAAACTCAAACTTGAGAGTACAGCTCTTTAACAAACAGCCAATTTAAATCTAAACTCCCAACTAAAATATTAGCACAACCAACGAATTCCGCTACGCCGGTAATTTCATTCGATAAATATTATTTATAATAATCGCCACGGCTAATTACCGTCGTCCGTTGCCAAGTAATGAGGGGGGAAGAAAAAAAAAAAAAAAAACGTTTTAAAAAGTATTAAAAAATCATGTATTCCGATCTGCTGAAAAACTTAGATGAGAGAGAACGTCGAGACAAATGTCCCTTCGCGATAAAAGCTCCGGTCTTATTGGGACGAAACTGGCTAGAATGGCTAGAACCGAGAATCGTCCCTACGTTTACTTCCCTGCATTATATTGCCATACATTGTATTGCGCGATGGATTCTCGGATCTCGAAAGGGGAAAGCCTTCGTAGAGTCGGAAAGGTCCGAATTTTATCCGAAACAGGAATGCAGGCCCAATGAGGCAAGTCGTACTTGTATTTACGTACTTTCCCGTGCCTCTTTATCTCATTAGATCGTCTTCTCTATTGCCTCGTTGCTTTCAATTGCAATTAATGCGCAATGGAAAGCGAATGCCGCAAAAGACAATCCTTGCTTATCGTCTCTGTTGGTGCGCAAACGTTATTTTTTACAATCCGTGGTCGAATAGTTTAATAAAGAGCAGAATTGTTATGCGAAAAAGAGTTCGGGTTTCTTTAGGGCTTAAGCGTTTCAAAGAGCCAAGACTCATCAGAAAGTAAGATCTATCGGTAGCGGAAAATTAAAAAAGGAAAATTGATTTACGGCTTAGACGATAGGGGACCGATTAAAATCTCGAATTAATATTTTCCTTTTGGCCGTTTAACTTTTCAACTAAATGCGGGCTTGGATTATTAAATGCGCGGCCGGGAACAGGTGCCCTCAAATTACACGTGGATTAAGTCGATTACAATAAAAGGAGCCAATAAAGATATTAAAATTTCATATAAAAATATTTGTTTAATATTAAATGCTTAATTATGCGTTTCCTTGGGCGATTGATCCTTGTTGTTTGCAAAGTCAATTTATATAGATGATTAAAAAATTTTTAATTTAAAATATACGCGCGGCCAGTCATTGAAAGCCTCGTAAATCAGCGAGCAAATAATTAAAATTTTTCCTTATCGCGCATAAGGCTCGTCGTGTCAAATTAGCTAGCGGGCGCACACATACTTACGGCTATCGCGGCACAGGCATTACTGCCACCGCTGCCACCGCTGCCACCGCTGCCACTATTGTTATTATTATTGCTATTATTTATTATTGTTGTTGTTGTTGTTGTTGTTGCTGCTGTTGCTATTGTTATTATTATTATTATTATTATTATTAACATAACCATTAGCGTTACTATAGCTGTAACTATTGCTATTGCTATTGCTATTGCTATTGCTATTGCTATTGCCATTGCTATTGCCATTGCTATTGCCATTGCTACTGCTGCCATTATCATTATCGGCGTTATTATTGTTATTATGGTTGTCGGGATAGCCGGTGAGTGGGTGGCGCGGCTGCGGGAGTGCGCGCGAGTGCGAAATCGCGCACGCCTGCGCATCGGGGAGCGCGGCCCGGTGCACAGCTTTTTGAAATTTGCATTTAAAAAATTTTTTTATTATTACCGCGGGAGCATTGCGGACTAAAAGTTTTAAAAGCTGGCAATAAAAAGGCGCTCCAAGTGCTTTTTACGATAAGTTTAACTATGCAGTTCGTCACTACTTAAAATATATTGCTACAGCTAAATTTCATATTCCGCGTTATCGCGCGCGCGCACACACAGCCGTACGCCGAGCATACTGTGAAGGGAGCCGCGAGGGTCGCTATTGAGTAACGCGGCTATACGACGGATTGAGAGCGAGAGAGAGAGAGAGAGAGAGAGAGAGGGGCCCCGTGTACGGGGTGCGACGGGCGGTTTCGCGGGTCCGCGGGTAGACGAGGTCGGGGCTGGTGTGCGCTCCGTCTGCGCTCCGTGTAAGCTCGGTGGCGGCCACTCGGGGGGTGAGGGGGGGTGACTACTCGGGGTGACTACTCGGGGTGACTGACTACTCGGGGTGACTGACTACTCGGGCTCCTGAGCGAGGAGGGGTCGTCGGTGAAGGAGGGCGCGCGGGGCAGCGCGGCCTGCAAAACCCCCCGGGGGAACTGAAAGAAGCCGCAAACTAACCTCGTTTGCGGCACAAAGAAAACACTCGACGAAACTCCTAATTATAAAACATTTCGTCAAGTTATTCAGCCGCGGAAAAATGTTTTGTTGGCGCGCAGCGCTATTTAAATAATTGGTGCTTTGACATAGCCGATTAGCATCGATTGCGCAAGAGGCATTAACAGCCAGCACTGCTCGAGTGCGAGCGCGACCCGTCGCCCTTTCGAGCCTCCCCCCTGCCCTGCTCTTTATTTTCACGGTAACGGACTCCTGGCCCCTTGTCTGGCCCGACGCCGGTCCCGTTGCCGATCTCGACGCTGCCTCCGGACACGCGTCAAGGACCGCGTCTGGCCGAGGCGTTCGGAACGGAAGGGACGGGGCGACGGGGATGAGCCCGTGATCGACTGAGTAGCCAGGTGTCTGGGAAAGTCCGAGGGAAAGCAGAAGGCGCGGAAGAGTGCGCAGTCGTCTAGGAGGCTCGTCGCGGCCAGAGCGAAAACTTTGCCTTTGCGCTAAAGCGATGAGTTAACATTAATATATTCGGTCGGAAAGTTTTTATAATATTCTCGGGCATTGTCTGGCGCGGAACAATAAAAGCACTGTTCCCGTTTACGACGGGCGATTTTTCAGCGACTCGCTGAAACGAGGCGAAGCGCCAAAGCAATTCCAGAGTGCCGGTGCCCAGCAAGACGACCCGAGAAAGTAAAAAAAAAAAAAGTAGAAGGAGCTCGACGAGGCTGCCGGTCGGCCGTCAAGGCGACTGGGACGGGGGCAACGGGGGAGAGAGAGGAGACGAGACGATAAGGTTAGGATGACGTGGAGCGGTGGGTGGTTCGCCGCTCGAGAACTTGGCTCGTTGATTTTAACAGGCTGATGATAGATTAATTTTCCGGCCGCCGGACCCTGTCGCCGCTCCGCCCGAGGATCCACCCTCGAACGCAGCCCGGCGATGCATCGGCCGTCGATCCGATCGAGCGACCCTACCCACCCGCTTGGAGGAGCGATCGGCTCCACGGCTCGCGTCCCGCCGCGGGCAAGGCTTCCTGCAAAATTTCCCGAAACTCGCTCGTGCGCGCGCGCGCGCGCGCTCCGGCTCCGGCTCCGCATTTAGCCTCCGCACAAAAGAAAACAGAGGCGAAAAGAAAATACAAGCGGAAGAAGTAGGCGAGCGTTACTTTGCATTTTACTCGACACTTTTCATTTTACGAGAGCGTTTTTGTAATGCACTTAGAAAATACAAGCAATATCCTACTGTTTAATTTACGAAATTAATAGTTATGAGAAAGGCTAAGGTATTAATAAACAAAAATATACGCTTCGGGGTAACGAATGCGAATGAAGTAAACGGAGAAAGAGAGAGGGAAGGAAAGAATGAAAGACGTAGTAGCGGCGGCTCAGCTGCCCCCCGCTCCCCGCCCCCGCCCACCACCCCAATAACCTCCCGAGACCCGTCGCGGCCCCGTCCATCCATCGCTTCGCCCCGTCGCCACCGACAAATTATTTACTCTCTAAACTGGCGGAAAATGTAAAATTTTTTCCGGAAAGAAAATCGGAAATAAGAAAATAAACATAAGTAAATCTTGATTTTACGATGGATTCTTGAAATTGGCAACGCTGTCTTGAGCAACGGCAGTTCGTTATGAAGGGGAGCCAGCCGAGAGGGTGGAAAGAAGAGAGAATCGGCTAGCGAAAGAGGTGGGTTAACGGGTGAGGGGGAGGGCTGGTGGTGGTGGTGGTGCGAGAAGGGGTACGGCCTGAGAGAGAGAGAGAGAGAGAGAGAGAGAGCGGCGGCGGTGGAGGTGGAGGGAGGGGGGAGGGGGTAGCCGCGTTGGAGGCAGTGGTGGCGTTGGCGGAGACGGAGGCGGTAGCGGTAGCGGAGGGGAGGAATTAAAAGTAAACACGTCGAGAGCTACGGGTTCTTCTGGTTAAAGTAATTACGTGCCACGCCAGCTGCCGCGGACTTTAAATTATAGAAATTATAAAACGCACCAAGAAATGTCCTAACTCTTTTTCCTTTGGCTTCCTTTTTTTTCTGTTTTTTTTTTTTTTTTTTTTTTTCCTTTTCCCACCCGCTTACTCCCTGTTTTCCTAACCACAAGAGTTCTTCTCCGCTCCGTCGTCGCTTCTCCTCCGGTCACGGCCCTTCATCTCCCCTACCCTCTCTCCCAACCAACCAACCAACCAACCAACCAACCAACCAACCAAGCTACCACAACGCGCGACGTACGCTCACTTAAAAGTGAAATTTATCATGAAACGCGGCGTTTTTCAAAGGGGGAAAATCCGTGGCCACGTTTCATTGAGAATTAAAGGCTGATTAAACGACGAAACTGTCGAAGAACCATCCTGTCCTGGGCAGCCGATAATGTGGCCAACGGCGCGCTATCGTGTTAAGAATGGGCCCGCGGTGCGCGTCCACCCGTGCCAATGTCATGTCACAATGTAATGTAAGTGGCTGGTGTAAGATGGCGAGAGGGAGGGAGGGAGGGAGGGAGGGAGGCAGGCACAGTCCGTCCTTACCCGCGGCCACTGCGCTCCTGTCCGTGTAAACAGACCCCCATCCGCGGCTGCGCGAGCACGTAAAGGACGGAGGCGCGCCTACAGTTGCGGATGGTTTATTAGCCTTTAATAACAAAAGCAGCTAGGGAAGCGGCTGAATCGGCGGGCAGTCGGGCGAGAGCGCGACGGCGGGGCGGGGAGGAAGAGACCGTGAACCGACGAGGGAAATAAGAGAGTCTGTACAAAGCAAAGAGGCGAGCGAACGGCAGGTGTAGCGGTCATTATAGGGTGACTCAAGGCCCAATGAAAAGAAATGCTGTTGCGTTACCTCTCTCTCTCTCTCTCTCTCTCTCGCACGATGCTCCTCTACGCACACTAGCGCGCCGATAGAGAGGGGGGGCGGAGGGCGGAGGGGAGAGAGAGGACGGGTGTGAGAGAGAGAGAGAGAGAGAGAGAGAGAGAGAGGGCAAACACTGCCGAGGAATTCCTTAGCGCACTCGCTTAGCGCGACTAATGCCTCCGTCCTGCTTTGTCGTTCGGTGCCATCATTTTTCTCTGGTAATATATTTTATTGACGTCACATCGCCCCGCCGCGACCCACTACTGGACTAACTCCCCGGCTTTTCACCCTTTTCCCCGAGCCGACCTAAGAATTCCACCAGCTCCAACCAATCACCCCGCCCGCCCCGACGACCAACATTCGTCCACCGATGTCTCTCTACTCTCTCTACTCTCTCTACTCTCTCTCTCTATCGCGCGCGCGCATTTCTTCTTTAGTATTTGCCTCTTTAGCCGAGTCCGTCTCACTCCCTCGCTCCTCTTCGTATACACCCTCCCCCTGCCGGCTCGTTTACCCTTCGAGCTCCGCGCGTACGCACCCCCCCCGGCCCCGCTCGACCCTGCCCACGCCACTCTTACGATCTACTTTCTTTCTACAAAAGAGTCTAATGCTGTATTTATAATTTATAAACGAACGACGAGAAAGGGGAGACGTTAGCCCGCGGTGCGCGAATCCAATAAAAGTTTGCCGTTCCAGGGACGCAGAAGGAAGGATCGAAAGAGAGGCCTGCGAGACTTCAAAAAAAAAAAAAAAAAAAAACCGGCGACCCACCGAGCCAGCAAGAGAGAGAGAGTCTGGTAGAGGGAGGGAGGGGGAGAAAATTAAAGTAAGTCTTATTTTTTATGTGCAGAGAATTATAATTTAAAAAAAATCGCCTTAATATCTCGAGTGGAGAATTAGCTCTAGCTTAAAATTACAGAATACACAGCTTTTTCATTCTCCTCTTTTTTTTACCCCCCTCCCCCCTCTCCTCCTCATCCCTCTCCTCCACCCGGCCCTCCCCCCCTCCCCTGCCCTTCCTCCTTTTTTATCTTAATTCCTTCTTCACAATCTCATCTGTCTGAAATCTCTTTCTTTCTCCCTCTCTACCTCGCTACGTCTGTTTCCTTCTGCCCCTCTCATTTCTATTTTAATTCTTCATCTTTATTCTTCCACTGCTCCTTTTTCCTCTTCCACTCATAAAATAAAATAGTTTCTCTCTTTTCCTCATCCTCTGCCCCCCCTTACGCTTTACGTTTACTCCCATCTCGCTTCTTTCGTTCTGCCGCTCAGAAACTTTATTATACGTTTTCTCTCTCATTCTCTTCCTCCCTCTCGTACACCCGCTCGGCCACTCGTGCACTCTCACTCGCTCGCTCACTCGCTCTCTCTCTCTCTCTCTCCCTTTCGCCCGCTGGTTCGCTCCTTCATCTCTCGTCTCGCTCGCTCTATTTTTCTCTATCCTACGTCACTGGCACTCGGCGCGAGCGAGGATAGAAGAAGACAGAGTAATAGAAGGAGAAAGATAGGGCGGGGCAGCGGACTCGGTGCGGCGGGACGGGGGAGACGTAGGAAAGGAGGAGGAGGACTGAGAACAGTAGAGAGACGTCGAAAGAGGGAGAAGGTAGGGCAGGAGGGAATGAAGGAGCGAGAGCGAGAGCGAGAGCACGAGAGAGGGATGAGAGGATGGCCGACAGTGGGACGAAGACGCAAATATAATTGTATCTAAATTATAATATACAAATAATAACAGCTATAACGGCAGTCTGACGCCAGTACAGGCAGGCTGGAAAGTTTTTCGCCTCCTCCAAGGCTACGTCCTCTCGACAAAGAGACTCTCGCTCGCGCGTTCTCATAAAATAGCGACGCTCGGGTATCATCGGCACTCGTTTCCCTCGCTTTTCTAACAATCGCATAGGAAAGCCAAGGCGGCCGAATTATTTGCGATCGCACGCCTCCTGTCGTCTATATCCCGTCGAGTCCACCGGAGATGTGAATAATTGCTCGAGGCCCTGCACCGGATAGCGACCTGGAGGGGACGTAGGTGGTACAGGAGCGCGGCATCAATCACGCACGGCCGAGTAATGCTTGCGAACGCGGGCCGCGAAAAAAATTATTATACTCTCCCGTCCCTCGACCCACGTCCAGAGACCGTCTGTCTATCGCTTCCATTCCTCCTTCTCTGCCCCCCTGCCCCCGCCTATCCTCCGCCCGAATAACCGCGCCACCGCGGGCGATCTCCCCAAGCGCCGCGACCGACTACTCGCTTATGAGGACGGGCAGGCAGCAGGGGCGCGCGCTCAGGGGTGGATAAAGAAATTCGTGGACCGAGGCAAAATTAAGCCTGGCCTCCAGCACCCCACACCGCCCCATTCCCTTCCCGCCCTCCCGCCCGCCGCGACCGTCCGCGCGCGCGCGCGCGCGCGCTCGCCAAGCAAACTCCCCCACACAGACGCATAGTTAAGCGTATATAAACGGACGAGGCATATATAAAAAGCATAACGACTTCAAAGATAAATTCTTCCCAGGCAAGACCCCTACCTGGAATTCAACTCGGATACAACTTGGTGGAGAAGAAAAATAAGCTCCGAAGGAGTAATAATAAAGAAATATGTTTCTCTTGAGTCGGAGCGGAGCCACCCCTCCGCGCACGCGTATACCTCACCTCGTTCAAACACATCGGCTAGGTCCGATCGCGCGCACGATATCTCTCTCTCTCTCTCTCTCTCTCTCTCTAGACTGAGAGCCGGAGAGAGAGAGAGAGAGAGTGCCGCCAAGCATCTCCCGCTCACCTCCGGCCTATCTACTTTCTTATTTCTACCAGGGTCTCTCTGACCTCTGACGCGCTATCTCGTGGCCCGAGCCACCTGGACCATGACGTTCTCTCCCGTATAAAAGCAATTGTCAATTTTACTCTCTCTCTCTCTCTCTCTCTCTCTATCTCCGTATGGGGTTCGACTTGAACCTCTTGAACCTACCTTTAAAGCATCCTTAGCCACTTATTTACCCACCTCCCCGCCAGGTATTCTACCATTCTTACGTCCGCCGTTGTACTTTATTGCCTCATTGCCCCCACCACGTGAGCGCATTCACTTTATTCTATACAGCTATCATATCTATTATCTCTATCTGCGGACTTTTAAGAGCATTTTCAAAGCTGTCCATCTAGTTCCGGCCTGCCGGACGGCAAAAACTTCCTACCTCTGACGAATAACTAATGAGACTCTATCCATCCTTAAAAAGCTTACACATAATTAAATTTTCGATTCTAGCAATATAGCAATAGTAATTCCAAGCAAAGCGAGCCCTATGTGCGTTTATATATGAATTTAATGGACGTTATAAAGCATTTTTATGACGAGTAATTAAAAGAGCTCGAGCGTGAGACAATAAGAAATTGAAACCCTTTTCATATACGCCACCCTTATTTGAGCTGCTTGATTTTTCATAAACGTTTGCTGGTCTTGCTTGAGTTTTTTTTTATTTTTTATTTATTCTCTTCTATCCCCCCGCCCCCCTCGCCCCACTGGCCCCACCTTTCTTCTCCTGCTTATTATTATTTTCATCGTCGTCGTCGTCGTCGTCGTCGTCGTCGTCGTCGTCGTCGTCGTCATCCTCATCCTCATCATCATCATCCTCATCATCATCGTCGTCGTCGTCGTCGTCGTGGTCGTCGTCGTCATCGTTATTTTATATTAATGTATATATTAAACGCGTATACGCGCATGGGGCGTGGGCGCGTGTGCGTGTATAAAATAAAAGGAGGCGGGTCGGCCCTACGCACACACACACGGGTGAGCAAACGATGACGAATACGTAGGAACGTGCAGTATTCAGTTGAAATTTACTCAAATGAATCATTCCGTAGCGAGCAAAGAAAGCAGCCTTTTATTTATTTTATTTTATTCAGTTTTTTCCTTTCTAAAACCGGTCGAGGAAAAATATACACCTGCGACGGGGAAGGCGCGGCCCTACGAAACGTCGCGATGCCAGTTAAAAGCTTTACACAGACGCAAGGACGTGCTAATGTATTTCTGTTTAGCAAATGCTCGACATCCGCCCTCGGTTCTGGCCTAGCGTATTCACATTCCCCCCACCAACAGAAATATAATAATAATAATTATTATTATAATAATAGTAATAATAATAGTAATAGTAATAATAATAACAACAGCAGCAGCAGCAGTAAAAACAACAACAGCAACAGTCGTAATATATAATAACAACAACAACAACAACAACTTCTTCTTATTATTATTATTATTATATTTATTATTATTATTATTATTGACGACAAGGATAAGAACGACAACGACAATAATTGCAATAATGTCCGAAAAGTACCGCGGCAATTGGCGAGCCAGCTGGAGAGGGGTGGGGGTGAAGTGTGAAGGGCGAGGGGGGTCGAAATTGATGGGGGAGGACGGTGAGTGAGCGAATGATGGAGGGGACACAATCTGTAAAATCTGTAAATGTAAAGATAATGTAGATAGTGCTCTGGGAGTGCAAGACAAGCGGGAGAGGATTGAATTTCCGAGCGCGTGCGGTACGACGGAAGTTCGCCTCGAGGAACGTCGAGTGAGAGCGCGAAAGAGAGAGAGAGAGAGAGAGAGAGAGAGCCAGAGAGCGGAGCAGAGCAGAGCAGGGCAGAGCGGAGCAGAGCAGAGCAGAGCAGAGTGAGAAACACCTTCATTTTCCTTCTGGCTTCTGTGTACTGCTTCTCGACACCCGTCCCACCCTCTGTCACTCTCTCTCACACACTCTCTCTCTCTCTCTCTCTCTTGCTCGCAGGCGCGGGCGCGCTCGGACGTATTCGCTCTAGAGACGGACGCAGGGACAGAGAGGGAATGAGGCTCGGGTCGGGCTCCCGGGTGAGCGTCAGTAGTAGTAGTCGGCCATCAGCTGTCTTGGCCGCTCGCACGTAACTCCTCCTAATCGATTATCTTGTAATTCGGCCAATTACATCGGGGCACAATTACCACTTGTACAAAACATGCTAATTGACAGCTGGAAAGATTAAATCTCGGAAGGACGAGGATCTGCCGGCCGGCAGAGCTGCCGGCACGCCTCTCTCCGGATTAGAATACATCGACGACACCGTATTTATAAGCCTCGGATTTAATCGCCGCTCGCGAGCCGAAGCCCGATCATCCTATACGGGCTTTCGGGACCGCTCTCCCCCCTCGAAATATTCATCTCCCCGCAAGTCCCGAGCGATCATCCCGTCTTGTAATGTAAACAGTCTTACGTAAGCTGCTCTCTTAGTGATACTCAATACCTACGGCGGGAGTTAATCTAATTAACTTACATTTATAGGCATTCGCGTGCGCGCATGCGCTCGGGCTCGGGCTCGGGCTCGGCGGCGCTCGAGCTAACGCTATGACGCTCACCTACATACGTGCTCATGCATGTTGTAATAATGAAAAAAAAAAAAAATAAATTTATCGCTCTGTAGCAAAGCGGAGTCATTAAGGCCTCCGCGCCACACAATCGCGAAAGCTTTTATATATTATACAATAATATGAAATTCTTTGAAACTCCGTTTTCCTGTTTGGATGGAAAAAAAAAAAATAAAAATAACATATACCCATTAAAATTATCATATGTGTATATTCTAGCGACTATGAATACAAAAATATTCAGGGAATTCTTTTTATCCGGAGACACAGTGGGAAGCATGCGAGCCCCAATGGCCATAACTCTCTACGCCCTCCGCGGCGGCATTATTTATTTATTTTTCTTAAGTTTAAACGATTTTATAGATAATTTAAATATTCAATTTATTAAAAAATTTATTGTCCACGAGACTCCTGGACGCTCAACAATTTCTACTCGCTATTAAAAAGCCTGACCGCGACAGAGAGGGAGAGAGAGAGAGAGAGAGAGAGAGAGAGAGAGAGAGAGAGACCCCTCTCCCCCTAACCCTCGTCCCTCACTCTCTCTCTCTGTCTCTCTCAGTCTCTACCCCCACCCGGGGGCCGTTTTGCTCTTCTCTCCTTAAAGATTTTTATTCGGCCGTTCTAGGAACATTTATCTCGTCCTCGCGGTGGGCCTTTTAAAATCAGGTCTCCAAGGAAGTCTACCGGCTTGTTATTATTTATGTAAAAACGAAGGAGAGATTTCTTAAGGCAATTTGAGGCCAAACCTCGGCTTCCCGAAAATCAGTTTTTTTTGTTTTATTTTGTTTTATTTTGTTTTTATATAATTGTACATATTGGGGGAGACGGTTTTAGCGACGCCACTTCCGATCACGTAAATGACCGACAAAGAGAAGCTGCGTTATCAAAGTTCCGATTTACAGGGGAGGGGGAGGCGGAGGGGGGGGGTGAGAGGCTCGGCTCGACCCGGTTCTGCTGCGCCGTCGTGCAAGTGAAAAAGGCAGAAAATTGAGTGTAAAAAGCATGAAACCGGGGGCTAGAGAGAGAGAGAGAGAGGGAGGGAGGGAGAGGGGGGAGAGAGAGAGGCTGCGCACGGAGAGGTGGCGGGAGCAGATAACGTTTATAGTGCACTTGTCACAGAACGGAGTAATACATAAACCGGAGCATTCTGTTGAGCGAGCCAATAATTATTGTTTTTACACGGTAGCAACAGACTGCAATTAAAAAGTGTTTATTTATTCAAGCCTGGCAATTTAACATGGGACCCTCCTCCGCGTCGCCTACACCACGCCATCCACCCAACCCAACCCAATCCACCCACCCACACTTAACTCTCGGCGTTTTGGGCGCGCATACGTTAATGCCGATCGCAACGAGACGGACCGACTGACAGCTAGAGACCGACTGAGAGGGTGGCGGTGGCGGTGGTGGCCGTGGTGGCCGTTGGGGGGCTGGAGGGGGTGTAGCGTTTGACGTAGGCATGAGGCAGCGAGAGGGAGTTAGAGTGGAGGCGAGGTAAAGAGGCGTTGCTACACGCTTTACGGCAGTTACATCCGAAGTCAAAGGGCCGCGATCTTCTAAGCTGAAAAAACGAATGGAAAGAGAAAACGCGCGGGCTTGTAATTTTTAGCGGTCGAAGAGGTGGCAATAGGCGAGAGAGAACGAAATTATTTACGACGGCGGGCCGATAAAAAATGTCGACGCGTGTGAAATGATCCGATAAAGCGATAAGCCCGCTAATAAGGAAATCTCGTAGTGGAATGAACGGGCGGTGGCGGGGGACGTGTTGGCCCAGCTGTACAATGGCAGAGGCCGATCGCATTGTTCGAAGGACCCCCCCTCCCCCTCGCCACCCCCACGACAACCCGCCGCCTTGCAGCCCAATAAGCCACAGTCCGGTCGCCGCCTATAGGTCCTGCTGCTTCGTCGCCGTGACCCTTACAGTTACCGTACCGACCCGCTCGGGCCCCTCCACGACCCCCCTCCTTAACGAAAGCAGAGAGAGAGGGAGAGAGAGACAGAGAGAGAGAGAGAGAGAGAGAGAGAGAGAGAGAGAGAGAGAGAGACAGAGAGCAGAGAGAGAGAGAGGGAGGTCCGAAAGGATCAGCGGCTGATCGATACTTTTCATCGCGATTGTACTTGTAATTATAATTGAATACGGGCATATAATAAGACATTGGGAGAGGAGCGCGTGCGCAAATGTACTGCTCCCAGTGGCACGCTGAGCAACGTCGCGGCGCTTCTGTATTTGCTCGTGACGTTATCTCGTGGCGTGATTTATTATTTATTAGCGCGATAACTTTTATTATTGTAACCCCGGTACTTTATAAAAATAATAACCGCGTGATAATGCAGTCATGCGACGTGGAGAGAGAATCGAGGAGAAATAAAAACGTGCCCGCCGACGTAGGATGAGAATGATATCGTCGATCGGAGTTGGCGACATCGGTCCCGGACGTTCCTCCGACGCCCTCCGGCTGGACCCGCTCCGGTACTCCAACTGCTCCGAGTGGTATCGGCCTATCTACCTCCCCACCCCCGCCCAGATCTGCTCCGGAGCCCGCAGTTCCGACTACCGGCAAGTGATGTTTCGTAGGGCCGACCTGGTAGCGAGCCGCCAGCCCCATCCCCCCGTCGCCGGCTGTTTTTCTCAATCGACCTCTCCCCTCTCCCGCTTCCGCTGCCGCTGCCGCTCCGGCACCCGCTCCCGCTCCCGCTCCTTGTCTCTGACTCTCGGGCCATCTTACTCGTCCGTCCGACTTTGATCGCGGGCGACCGCCGCCGCTCCGCTGGTGAGGGCATCAAAAGAAATGAGTGAAAGAGCTAGAGAGAGAGAGAGAGAGTGAGTGAGACGGAGAGGAGCTGCTGCTCAAGCTTTCGGGAGATCCGGCCGCGTAAGAATGATACGTTAGCGCGATAATGTAATAAAAATCTGAGATAACAACGAGTGCGTGCTTGTCGAGTCGCTTGCAAAACAAATCGCGTTCGGCTCTTATATTATACGTCGCGTATACTCGACACGAGCCTGTTTACACAAGACTTATGCAACGCACCTCGTATATTGTTATTATTATCATCATCCAATGTACGCCGATTTATTAGTCTTATTATCCAATGTTGTTGAATCCCGGAAAATTACCGAAGCGGCGCATCGTCGCAGTTCCCCGACCTCCGCCGAATGCCGGAGGTCCCCCCTTATCGCCCCCACCCCCCGCTCGCGACACCCTTCCTTCTCTCTCTCTCTCTGTTTTCTATTAGTTTTTCCGGCGCCAGTCTCATCCCTCCGGTCCCCCCACCCTGACCCCATTCGCCGGCAACCGAACCCGAGCCAACCCGTCGGCCGATAAATTATTTTATTCAACATTTTATTCCGGGAAGCGAAGAAGGGCCTGCGCGCCGCTCCACGAGCCGAGCACCCGGGCGCGTAATAATTTCATTATATTTTTATTATAATTGCCTACGTGTAATTAGATGAATGTCAGGACGGTAAATCCCAAATGCAACTAGCGTACATAATAATACGAGGCGCGTACAATATTCAGGCGTGCACGTAGGAGCGCAGGGGGATAAAGCCAAATATACGTACGTACGTACGTACGTATACGCATAGGGACGTACACGCATAGGATGGTGAGTGGGTAGAAGAGAGGGGTATGCCGAGATATTGCCAGTGGTGCGCTTATCATTATTTATGCGTGCCCGCAAAGCAAGCCGATGGAGCATTCGACGTATGAACAATAGAATTCAAAATATTTTGGGCTTTGTCGCTGGGAGTTCTTGCCGATGGAAGGACGGCGGCGGTGCCGCCGTTTTCTAAAACGCTTCCTTTCCATGGTCGACGGGACCGCGGTGGCAGCCGCAGCCGCAGCCGCGGCCCAGCCTCCGCCACCGTTACCGCCGCTGGAAGCTGTAGCAGCACGTGGTATTGGCGTGAGCGGACGGGATTTTAACCTACTGCAGCAGCGAGTTTTCCGACGGCGATACATTTTCTACACTTATTATCAGCGATAAATGTTAATGCTCTCGAAATGCTGGAATGGCATTTCCAACAATTTCAATAATTAATACTTGTATGCTCACTCGATGTGGATAACGTCGAAGAGCGAGGCCGTGAGCGGCAGGGGGATGCATCGAGAGCAGGAAAGGGGGCGTGAAGGCAGGAAGGGTCGCCGGGCCGTCGAGGGAGAGAGAGCGGGAGAGAGAGCGGGAGAGGCAACGTACAATAGAATATCGTCGAATCCGCTACAACTCTCTCTCTCCGTCTCTCTCTCCCTCTCTCTACTCGTCCATTATAGGAATTCCGAGAGTAGTTGGTCGGAGCCTAATTATTAATTACTTATAACATTCGCGTCGATTATTCGCTTAGGCAGCAATACAGGCATTTTAGCTGCGGAAATCCATAGGGAGGGGCATTATCGACGATAATACGTAAGGCGGATTTGTTTGTCAACCGAGTTTCCCGATTGCCCTCTGTCACTCAAAATTATCCGGCACTTTCTTTCATTTCCCGACACTTTACGCGGAAGCGACGCTTTCACTTTACGCGGCTTCGCTGTTCCAGGAAGCGCGGAGGCAATCGCGTCCGGATCCTCTCCCCTCCGCCCGACGTACGATTCGTCAAGCATCCAAAGATTCGGATTTATTGTACACGGCTCCCCCCCGACAGATACACAGATACACATAATCGTGCGCATGTCTTTACCGATTTGCGCTTCCTATGCCTTTCCCATCTCTTGGCTTTAATCTGGATAAACTACGTTACTCATACATAGAGAGGTTCTCGTTCTCATGCCTGGTGTTCTCGACAGAACCGATTAAAGTGCCGTCCTTCTCTCATCCAATTCTTTCTCAATTTTACTCGTACTTCATTATAATTATTATGCAATTAAAAATATGGCAAATAATAATGTTATATTTAAAAACAGAAAGCCCGGCTGCTGGAAAATTGTAAATATAAGTCTTGTAAATATTGATTCGAACTTTCGAGTCCGACTTTTCATGAATTCCTTGTCTATATTTATTTCATAAACCACATAGATGCCTTTGAAGTTAAACGATATTAATTATCATTCTCAATTAAAGCTTATGAATAATTACTGCCTACGTAACGATTAAGAAAAATTACGGAAATTAACATTTAAATTATTATTTCCCTTTTCGCTTTATTTTCACGAATCCCTTTACTATCTCTGTTATTTATTATTCTGACTAATACTGTTATTCTGGTTGTTGTTGTTGTTGTTGTTGTTGTTGCTGTTGTTGTTGCTATTGTGGTCTTATTATTATTGATATTGTAATGTGGCGGTGATTAACGTATTAAGGTCGCTATAGTTTTTATCATTATTATTTTTATCATCAATGAATAAAGTTTTACGCTTACGATGTCTTTTATTTATTAATAAAAATTGAATAGAGTATAGAAGGAATTTTTTAACGAAATCGATAAAGAGAAAATACTGCAGGAATGGGAGTAAAGTCTATTTTTATAAGTGAAGAAACACAACCTTTCATAAAAAATTATGTAATAAGAATATAATAACAAGAACTAATCGAAAAGATGATTTTTCTTAACATATATTTTCCAATACAGAGTATAATTATAGAGTTCAATAAAAAGTGAAAGACAGGAGTGAAAAAGATGGAGATTAATAAATCTACGAGGAGGTAATAGAGAAGCTCAAATAATAAGGGGCAAAAGTAATAACAATAATAATAATGATTGTATTGGCGACGGTCGTGGTAGCGGTATTAGTAGTAGTAGTAGTGGTAGTAGGTAGTGGTAGTGGTAGTGGTAGTGGTAGTAGTAGTAGTAGTAGTAGTAGTAGTAGCAGTAGTAGTAGCGGTAGTAGTAGCAGTAGTAGTAGCAGTAGTAGTAGTAGTAGTAGTAGTAGTAGTAGTAGTAGTAGTAGTAGTAGTAGAAGTAGTAGCTAAAAGTATAAGGTAGGATAAGAAAAAGATGGAGAAGGAGGAGGAGGAGGAGGAGGAAACGAACGAGAAAAAGAAAAAGAAGAAGAAGAAGAAGACGAAGAAAAAGAAGAAGTAGTGGTGGTAGCAGTGGAAGTTGAAAACGGGGTAAGGGGAATAAAGTTTTACCGATGCAGGTCCCCTTAAATTTCGTCCACGCACATACGTATTTTTACGAGAATGCTTAAGCGCGCGGAAAACAATAGACAGAGCCTCGGCGGGCGGCGGCGGCGATGGGGTGGGCGGCCGGAGGTGTATGGGGGTTGGGGTTGGGGTTGGGGGGGTAGGGGGAGTGAGACAAGGAGTCGACAAGGGGTCGGCGGCTCAGGGAAAGGAAGAAGGAGAAAGAGCCCGCGCGGAAAAGGTGGAATTCGCGAGAGAGCGATCGAAATGAGGCGCGCACTCGCTGCTCCAGCTCTACGAGAGAGGTCGGAGAGCGCGAGTAGGGGCGAGGGGGGGGGGAGGGGGAGATTCGAAGGTGAGGAGGGACGGATGGGGGGAGGGGTGGGGGGGCTGGAGAGCGAGAGAAAGAAAGAACGGCGTATGGCGACTGGTAACGACGTGGGCGGGCGGTACGGGGAGGACGTGAGGTTAGAATAAATAAAGCGATAAAATATAATATTACATCGCATTGCGACTGGCTGCCTGCGCCGTATATTCCAGGGTGCATTGGCCTCACAAATACTCGGCCTTCAGACGACGCACTCCAACACAGGCGAGAGCGCTCTCACGCATAAGGAACGTACACTGTCTAAGGATCGCGCGCATGAGAGGGCGTCCGCGCGCGTACAATCTAACGCACGCACGCACGCACGCACGCACGCACGCACGCACTCACGGAAGGAGCCAGGGAGCGCGTGCGTCTCTATGTATGCGTGTGAGAGAGAGAGAGAGAGAGAGAGAGAGAGAGTGGCTACAAGTATACGTGCGTATACATACATTGAAAGCGACTCAACGCTAAATAACTCGCGCTCACTACTCATCATATACATTTGCTCTTCACCTTTTATTTTCCCAAAGCCTTTCTTCTTCTTTTTTTTTTATTAAAAGAAACGAGAGTGAGAAATGTTTGCATGTGTAGAGGCGCGGCCGCCGTGCGAGCGGCCCTGTAAGTATTTTTATGCGAGCGTGTGTAGAGAGTGGATGGCGAGAGGTAGTGGTAGGAAAGTGCGCGCGTATACGAGTTTGATCGCTCGCGCTCTCCTTACCCATTCGAGAGAGCGTTTCCGATCCGCATTGTTAATTTCCTGGTTAGTACTGATTAGCAGAGGCCCGATCCGTCGAGGTAGCTCTCGGCAATGATTTACAGGGACCTTCGCCTACGTAATTACGGCGCATCTAGATCCCCGAATATACGAGCGTAACCAGGATCCCGTAACCGTCGATCGCGTAAGCGTCGGAAGAAGAGCATCGCTCCGATCTCTGGTGCTGGATGGTAGTCGATCGCTGGATCTCGTTGCAGTGGCCATCCAAAGATCCGCGTCGCTGTCTTCGTCTAATGACGATCGGCATCGGGTCGGGTAGGGGGGCTCGTACGGAAGGAAGTTCAGTGTGTCAGTCCGAGCGGATCTCTCGTTAACGGTACCCGGAGCATCCTGCCACGTGCTGGCGCTACACCGGCGCTACAGCGGCGCATCAAAGGGGTTTCGATCGACGATTTAAAATCTCGGCCGATATCTTGAGCGCGCGTCACTCCTTCGGCTCGTCACGTTATTGTGTCAGGAATTACGTCACGAAAGCAGCGATCGTGCGCCTCGGATTACGCGCTTCATCTCCCTCTCGACGCTCGTTACATTATGAATGCCGAAATATATTTATATATATATATATATAAGTATCGTCGGAGAATAAAAAAGCTTATGGATGGATGAAAAGAAAAAAGAAATGATCGAGACAATAGATCCTGCGCGGGTTGGGCCACATTACCGGTTTCAATACGATCGCAGCTCAGCCGAAGGAGCTCGTCGACAGTCGTTCTTGAGCGATCACGTATCGCTTTTTCGATATTAATTTTTTGGAAGAAGTGGGGCGAGGGGGAAGGAGGGAGGAGATGGAGGAGGGGGTGGGGAGATGGGGACTCGCAGCATCTCAGGCGCGTCTGTCGCACTTATTTCGAGACTGAACGATCCCCGTGTTTCCCATTGGGACTCGTTCGTCACAGCTTTCGTTCGCCTACGTCGGGGTTAGTGGGTGGTGTTGGTGGTGTTGGTGGTGGTGGTGGTGGTGGTGGTGGTGGTGGTGGTGGTGGTGATGGTGGTTTTGTGCAGGGCGGAGAGGGAGAGATTGAGAGCGTAGTCCGTCCTCCCGCGACGCAATGTTTGATTAATGCAATTATTATGCCGACGCTTCTCCGAATTCAAGAGCCCCGCATAAATCGCGCAGCGGTGAGGGGGAGGGGGGAGGGGGATGAGTCGCGTGGGAGCTGTGGGGGCGGCCTCGGCGAACACGGCCGCGCAGGGGCGAAGGTCTGTTACGGGGACGACGCGGTCGAATTCGGCGGTAGTCGTCGAGGGTGAAAGGGAGGGGGTAGAGACAGACAGACCCTCGCTGGAGGCCCGGATCCGCCACTGTTCCGAGAGGATAAAATAATAAAATAAAATAAATATAGGCGAACTCGTAGGCTACGATAGGGCACAAAGGGCTTTTCGGTTCCCGTAATGATATACAAATAAAATATGAGCCCCGATCCCCCTCCCCCGAGCTCGACGGCGGCCAACAGCGAACGGCCACCAAGGACTCACTCGCGGCTGGGCCACAATTGGTAGCCCCTCCGCTCTCTGTCCGCGAACGTTTAACAACAATAACGAATACGATTAGCAAGGAAGACAACAACAACAACAACAACAACAACACAAGAAGAAGAACAAGAACAGTAGGAGCAGAAGCGACATCGGCTACCACCGCCGACAGCGACGAGGCAGGCCTAGCTACTTGATAATACCAATAAGGTAATGTATCGAGGGCAGGGGGTTCGAGGCGGGGTCGCGATGGGGTCGGGATGGGGTTGGGACGGGGATGAGCGATAAGGAAGCGTAGGTATGTATAAAGAGAGTATCGAGCGAGACGTATTTTCCATCCGTCAGCACGTCGTCTCGAATGCCGCTGTGTACTTAAATATTAATATAGACGAATGTGGGCGGGCGGGAGGACGGGTGGACGGACGAGCGGGTGGTGGGAGGGGCGGCGGAAGGGCGGAGGCACACACGCGGCTAAGAGCTAGCGAGGAAAGAATGTGTGGCGTGCGCGCGCTGGCGAGAGGAGCGAAAGTGGTGAGGCTCGGCAGCTCCTCGTTGTCGAGGGGCTGTTGCTTCGTACGTTCCTTCGTTCCTTCGTTCCTTCGTTCGCTGGCTCGTCGGCTCGTCGGCTCGTCGGTTCGTCGGTTCGTCGGTTCGTCGGCTCGTCGGTTCGTCGGCTCGTCGGTACGTTTCGGCTCGTCGGTACGCTCGCTCGCTCCTCGTTCGGGGCCAGCTGTACGCCCGAGACCCGACTTTGGATAATATATAAATGGCTATAGGCCATAAATTTCAATAAAATAACACGAGTGTATGGGTGGCGCGGGCGGGAAGGCGAGCGGGCGGACGGGCGGGCGGGCGCCGCGTCGTGGCGGGAGCGAGATGAAGCTAAAAGCCGGCCGTGGCGAGCGAGGAGGTGGAGGCGGTGGCGGAGGTGGAGGCGGAGGTGGAGGCGGAGGCGGAGGCGGAGGCGGAGGCGGAGGCGGAGGTGGAGGTGGAGGAGGCAGCGACAGCAACACAGCAACGTAGTGCGACGAGCAGGGGGGGCTCGTACGGAGCGTAAGGATTGACGTGGGGAGCGGTGCCGAGGGGGAGAGGGGGGCTTGGAAGCGAGGGAGTGGAAGTGAGCCGAGCGACGACGACGACGACGACGGCGAGCCGAAGCGAGCCGAGCGGAGCCGGAGAGTCGCTTCGACACGATTCATATACGTTCATTACGAATGCATGCGAGCACGTTAGATTGTACGTTAGTGCCTTGTAATAAAATATTGTAATGCTGGCCTACTTCTCCAGGCGCAATGTGCGCTCCGCATAATATTCCCCGAGGCATTCTTGCGCTCCGTCCCCCCCGCCCCGCCCGCCCCCACCGCTCGTTTCGAGGCGCTCCTTTATTTATTCCCCGGCCCCTGGCACAATGGCGAGCGGGAGGCCCAGCGGCCGGGACCGGACCGGATAGTCGCCGATGCGCCCGACCGACCCCGTGCACCCCCTGCGACCCGGCCCGTCGAGCTTCCCCGATCCGATCCCCTTTGAAAACTTTCGCGCCCTCGCCCCTCCCCAATAATCTTGTTCCCGTCATGGAACGCCTGCGCGCCGCTGTCTGTGATCCGCGCGGGCATACAGCCCCCCCCCACCGCCTACCCCCGCCTACCGCCGCCAAACACCTGACGACCCGCCGCGCGGCGTTCCCCGCGCCCCGCCACCCTACTCCGACGCTCGCCGGCAGACGACGACGCACTTGTCTCGAGCCGCGTCTCGAGCCGTGAGACGCTCAAGCTCTGTCCCCCCCTCTCTCCCTCTCCCTCTCCCTCTCTATCTCTCAGGGGGTTCGGTGTTATTGGTGGTTGGGGGAGGGAGAGGAAGAAGAAGGACGCGGGGGTCCGGCAGCTCCTAAATGACAACACGGACGTTCCGTAATTAAGTGAGGCCGCCGGCCGTCCGCTCGGTGGGAGGGGAGGAGCCAAGCAGCCGAGGGAACTCGATGAAAAGCCACGAAAGCTGGAAATACAGCCCCGGTAACAAAATTTGTTCCGAATTAACTTGCCCATTAAATCGCTCAAATAAATATAAATATAGTAGTCGTTGCTCCGAGATTGACAAATTCACCCCTCCCCACCACCACCACCACCACCACCATCACGACCACCACCACCACCACCACGACCACCACCACGACCACCACCACCACTAGCACGACCGATCACTCGGATACGAGTGCGAGTATTGGCACGCACACGGTTAATGCTCCTATTGGTCGTAAAGAACCGTTCCCTTTTCTAGTAATACAGTAAATGGCTATAAGACTAATATATTTATTTTGTTGTTTTATACGACATGACATTAGCTGAAAGCGAGCTAGGAGAGCGCGTCTCTCCAATACTATTACACATTGCGAAGAAATAAATGAAACACGTCAAACGTTTCCCGCAAAAACTGAGCTTCCGCTAAAATTGAGCTTAAAAATGCAAAAGCTGTGGGCAGTGCTCGGGATACTCCTCTCCTCTCCTCTCCTCGACCTGAAGAAACAACACGTGTACTTTTTAAGTGGCTCCGTGACATTCGGTATCACGTAATGTCTCGGTAATGTCCCGCTTGTATGAATGGGATGACACGGATGTAGTCACCAATAAAAAATCCGATTGGACGCGATAGATTCCGATTAACGATTAGTCCTTAAACTCGCTCGGAAATATAAATTACGAATTAAATTTCAAAATTCAGCCAATGCTCGCAATTTTTACGCGCTCGACAACTTGTTGTTTTCCTTGTTTTCTAATAGTATGCTTTCTCCGAGCGCAGGCAACGTTATAATTTCGCGTGGCAGCCATTGTAATTATACATCGTATCCTTCGGATTTCCAAATATTCCGTAAGCCGTTAGCATGCGTTCGACTTTAAATCATTAAACGATCGAGGGAAGAGCATTGTTATGCCAAATGGGATTTGGATATCTCGCTCCTCGGCACATATTAAGATTTTTTTTTTTTTTTTTTTTTTTATATATATAATTCCACGACATTGCCCGCACAAACTCAGTTATTTTTACATATATAGGTTTACGGGGCGGGGTGGGGTGGGGGCATCGCGGGCCCATACAGTTTAGAGGGACGATCAATTGAGATTTTTCGCGAGGATAGTAGGAAAGGCTAACTTTGCTCTGCTTATGATTTTTATATGAAATGAAAATTGATTCGACGACGAGAGCTCGTCGCTCATCATCACGTGACACCTACACGATTACTAATAACCCCAATAACCTTCCTTCCCTTCCTTGGAATTTATTTCACACGTACATTAAATAACAATAAATTATAAAAGTGAACGCGTTCGGGCATAAAACGGCGTGGAATAAATAGAGGAACGAAAAAGGAAAATTAAATATAAAAAAAAAAACGCATGTAAAATTAAATCAGAACTTATTATTATTCATTTGAAACGCTGTTGCCGCATTCATGAGGCATATACATAATTCTTATTTAATTTTCCATTATGTCCTAAACTTTCACCTCACGACTGCGAGGAAAGAAAACTAGGGTAAATAAATATACAAGGAGAAAGAACCCGAAGCTCGTAAGGAAAAAAAGAGGTACGAAAGTATCGCGAATCCGAGAGATTCAATGAAACTGCGCTTTTCTTTCGATGCCCTTAAGTATTGGGTATGTGGGCGCGAGCGCAACGCGTGCACGTGTAGGAAGATTTGGCCGAAGACCCAAGACCGGAAGAGAGAGAGAGAGAGAGTGAGACGGAGAATGGAATTAAAAAAATGATGGAAACGATATTTGCCAAGGAGAGGCCGTAATAACGAAAGAAAAGAAGTCATATTACGGTAGGCAACGAAATTTAAAATATTTATAATGACAGCTAAGACAATAAGAAATTACGAGTCAATGAATTACATTATAAGACTAGAAGTCCGTGTCGAGGCAAATGCGTATTATTAGCTAAGCCCCTCCCCTCGTTCCTTCGCTTTAACTATGCCTATGCCATGTATAATAATTTATATAATACGAAATGAAAAAACAATTCATTCCTTCCATTTCTTATTAAAACAGAGATTATAATTTTCCAATCGAGACTGGCCGTTCCTATTATAATTACAATATTAGCAATGAGCACGTAATGTATATATATATATGTATATATATACGTATAAAAAACGAAAAAAATAAAATAAAATAAAAATGACCTACTAGGAGGCCGGAATAGCTATTTCTAAATTTCTAATGACACAAGTATACGCGCATGTATATTCTTATACATGATTATATAGTTTTATGAGCAGTAAATTTTCAATGCCCGAGACTCACTGGTTTTACTCAACGAAATTGAAATAGTTACTCTGACCTCGAGTCTCACCGGGCACTTTTATTCTCGAAAAACCGTAAATTCCCGGCGAGCCTACGGTTGACACCTTAATCGTTAAGTCCTCTAACGGTAACCCCCTTGATTATTAGCTCATTAACAAAGAAGCTGTGCTCGCTCGCCCGCGCGACAAACAATAGCTTATTTATTTCGAATCATTGATAATCAAAGGGGATTTATTGTGATTTCAATAAATGTATAAATAAATAAAGGAGTCGTTGGTTCGAAAGTCGTGGCCGCTGCACGAGTAGCGAGAAAAACCGTGGCTCCGCTCATTAGAGCACTTCAAAGCCATTACGGAATTCCTTGAATTAATTATATTTTTTATTAATTATATAAAAATTATCGCGTTCGTACGTAAGTGCATATTATATACACGTTCTCTCGCTAGAATTATTATTTATGTCGTCGTCGTAGTCGTAGTCGTAGTCCTCGTCATTGTTGTCGTGTAAAATAGTCTTGTAAAATTAATATAATGAATAATTCTCATAATAAAGATGCCAATATCACATTAATGAGACTTAATTCCCTATTGAGTTTTTCTTCTTCTTCTTCTTCTTCTTCTTCTCCTTCGCCTTCTTCTTCTTATTCTTCTTCTTATTCTTCAATTCGTATCTCCGTTAATCCAATAGTCCATTGATTACACAAAAATTAGAGGGGTTTTAATTTTTAAATAATATTTTACTGATCGGAATATTATTTCAAACCGAATATAATATGCAGCGGATCTGCCGAGGTTAGATATTCCCCATCCCATTTAACACTTTACTCAAATTTACGGAAAAAATTCATGTATTTTTTTCCGATTATCCGAATGAAATATTGCGCCAGGCTTCTTTATAAATTTGTATTTTCGATTTCTCGGAAAGGAATTCTATTGTATCGCATAGCTAATTACTCTTATAAAGATCTAGCAAAGTCTATAATAATGGCTGCTTTCGCTCGTATACATTCTGTTCAAGCAGAAAAGGTCAAGCAGAATTCTTTGGGCATTTTACAAAAGATGGAATTAAGATGATTTATAACGTTAGTTGAACGTTGTTTTTCCGGTTTTTTATATCCCCCTTCGGTATTCGCATGTACGTAGACGCGCGTACGCATGTACATATGCATGAAAAACACACGCGCGCCCGCGTAATTACCATTAAATAAATAATGCAGCTTTATTACATTAGGAATAATAATTGGACTCGGTAGTCGGTAATGAGAATTCCGAGTTATACAATACAATGGCTATCGCTAAAATATGATGTGCTAATTATTATTTTCTAGGAATTACGTCTTATCGATTAGGCAGGATTTTAAGGCGCAATGCCAGGACCTGAATATAATAAAAGGGCGCAAACTAATGCACAACTTCGGGGTACAGTTGGATCCTAGGCTAAAAATAAAATCCAAAGCTGCTCCCTTCGGTCATAGCCACATGCAAGGTTACTTTGAGGAAAAATAAATTAAACCAGAGAGTTTTCGAGAAGCCGACATAAGTTATTTGTATTAATAATGCCGTCCGCATGATAATATAATAAATTAATATGTAAAATCTCTTTGAATAAATGTAATAATTTAAATAAATATGAGATTAATTCGGAGATGACAAAGTTCTATCAAATTCCATTAGGGTGTGACGAAAAAGTATGGTCCAATCTAAAGTTTCAAGTGGCCTCTCCACTTTTGAATTTCCAATACTTATTCAAATGTGAGGTTTCGTATTTAAAAAATCTTATAAACTTTCTCGGTACTCTTGGCGGCTAGCGGGGGACGCTGTCGGCGTAAAAAAAAAGGAAAAAGAGAAAAAAAAAAGAAAAAAAAGAAAAAAGAAAAGAAGAAAAGAAATACCTTTTTGCCTCGACTCGTTTCGCCATGCAAGTTATGACGGATAGAAAGCGCTTAATAACTATACGGATAGACCGCCAAATAATTAGATGCGCCACTCGCGCCGGGGCTTATCTCGCTATCGACGTTCCACTCCCTGTCCATGTACCCAATCTCGCCTTAAGAATCCGGAAAATTTGTTTTCCCTTCACAATGTCTTTGCAATTTAAAAATACAAAGCTCCAAGACGCGAGAGGTGGGGGGGGGAGGATAGTTCGAAAAGATAAATAGACAATGTGAGAGCGGCGACGGCGGTGGCGGAGGTGGTGGCGGTGGTGGCGGGTGGGGAGGGGGGGGGGCGGGGGAGGATTTGCGGCGGTGGGGTTAGGTTATTGGGGGGAGGGGGCGAGGGGGCGAGGACGATACGTCGGGATCGGGAGGGAGAGGGTGGGAAGCGAGGGTCCGGTGAGACGGGAAAGGAAGAGAACGAGGAACCGGGAGAGAAATTCTTTTCAAAGGATTCTCTTCGTGGCTGGCAACAATGAAGATTAAAAGCTCTTATAACGGTCTCAACAAAGACCGGGAGTGAGGAGGCGGTTTATAAATAAGATTTTATTCGAAGGCAAGCATTTAAAGGGGGAAAATCGAGCCGGCTACCGGATAGAATAATAACAATGGTTGTAATACGCGGTCGCTCGCTGGTTCCCCCTCTCTCTCTCTCTCTCTCTCTCTCTCTCTCTCTCTCTCTCTCTCTCTCCATTCCCTTTCCCTCGCTACCCAGCCCCCCCCTCTCTCTCTCTCTTCGTGTCGTTCTATCTATCTCGTCTTTATGGTAAGTTTATAGTTTATGCTGTAAATTATTATTACCATATATCATATGTGAAGAATAAGATTTATTAAAGCCCTATAGATTACCACTCGTAGCTGGCAATATATTACAGGTTGTGTAGAGCAGCCGTGCGCGCGTGCATGCAAAAGCGCACGTGAGTGTATTTTTGTTTCCCTCTCTCTCGTTCTCTCTCTATCTCTCTGTCTCTCTCCGTCTCGCGCTGTATGTTTCTCTCGGATTCTCCCCCCACCCCGGGCAGTAAGAGAGCGTGCAATCGCGGATAAATCGAGTGCTCCCATTCACATTGGTGAGCTCGCGCTCCGCACACTTTTGTTAGCTGTCGAGGGTGGGAGTGACGAAGCGCGCCCGAGCGAGTGGTGGAACGCAAGGGGGAAGGGGGGGGGGGGGGGGAGAAGAAGGGGTGCGACGAGGGCGGAAATCCATGAGAATTCGAGTGCTAAAGAAAGGGGTAGGACGGGGGGGAGGGAGGAGGGAGGGAGGGCAGCGGACGAAGTGGACACATACGATATCCGAGGTACGAAGCAACGACCTCCCTGAATCTAGCGTGAATTATTATTCCCTATTGATTGGCGCAAATGAATTCTAGATTCATCCTTGAATCTTATTAGTCGCAATTTATTAGATGCGCCGAGAGTGGGTAGCTCGAGGTATGTAGTCTCGGTACGTATTTGTAATTACGCTCCCGGTACATTGTTATAATATTCCTTCTCCCGGCTGTAATAATTAATAATGCGGCTTACGTGTTTACACGGCAAACATCCATAGCCCACCCCCACCCCACCCCTCCCCCGTCCAGCTGACCTTCCCATTGTATTATCAATAACATTGCTATTTTATGAAGGGCCATTGGATTTATACGAGAACATACCGTTTGCACGAATACGCGCTTCCACGACTTTTGTTTCATACGTCATCGTCCCGCACAAGCTCTCTAAGGATAAGCGCTTACACGTCATTTAACACTGAAACGTCAGCTCGCTTTGAAGTCCCCGTGTCCCGCCACTCGACATTCGACCGCACTTTTTACAAGTAAGCCCATTGTCACGGATCGAAGCTTCTGCGGTGTAAATCGTCACTACCAGGGCTTTTTTTTTCTTTTTTTTTCTTTTTTTTTTTTCAGCGACACTCACTCGTCAATGGCCGGGGTGTCGGGAAAACCGGGAGCTGTGAAAAATGGAAAACAAGTGCCTAGATTTCCCCGTGCCCGCACACTCTCCTATGACGCGCGCTCGTCCCTACGTCTATCGAGAACAGAAAAAAAAAAAAAAAAAAAAAAGCATCGAAATTTATTGAGGCTTCGATAATATAAGGAAGGCGGGTGTAGTCCAGCTACTAGGTATGCGCCAACTCTGCATTCGTATTGTAATACAAACACGAACGAGCCAAGGTGCTCGCACACAAATTCAGTGAGCAACAAACGTGCTCTCTCTCTCTCTCTCTCTCTCTCTCTCTCTCTCGATCTCTGTAGAGAAACATCAAAAACGCACGAGTACAAAGCGAGCGGTCGCTAAGGAGGAAACGAAAGGGAGGACGCGCCGAGAGAGCCAGAGAACGCGTGGACGGGGGACGGGGGGCGGGGGAGGGGGCGGGGGCGTAGAGGCAAATGTAATCTTGGCACACAGAGAAAGGACAGAGAAAAGGCTACGGTGCGCGAAGGCGCGCGCGCGCGTGCTCATGAAAAAGAAACGGAGTGAGCCTGTGGGACTGTGACGGGGAGGGGTGAGCTGTAGCGAGGGGGGAAACCCCTGCGTACATTAAAATATTATTCTCAGATGAAATACCGGGTGGGGCCCGCCGGCATAGCATAGGTATATTTTTAGACCTTATATAAATACACGAATCATAATGAAGGGGATCCTTGCGTATACGAATGTACGTGAGGCTACGTGTGTGCGCCGGGTCTGCCGCTAGCCGAGGGTCTTTGTATTTCCGTTTCGAGCATTAAGTATAACATACGTACGTACGCATGTACGTGCATTCATGTGTCGACATGCTTGGGCATTTCCACGCGGTGGCGTGCACGCGACCGCCCGACTCGGCTCCGCATCTCGGCCAGCAATTTTCCTCAACCTCGAGACGTTACGCGGTTTATCGGCACCGATCGTCTCCCTATTCGCCCCCTCCCTCCCTCCCACCCTCCCACGATCGGCCCTCGCTCCCAATTTCCGACAAAACTGTTATTTGCCGATTTCACCTCTTCCCCTTCCCCCCTCCCAATAACTTGCCTCACAGTGTCGGAGCTTCTCTTCCGGTAAAGGCGACTCCCCACACACCGTCCCCCCTCCCTCTCCCCCTCCCCACCCTGGCTGACCCAATAAGCATCGCGACGATGATCCCGGCTCCGCCGTCGAATAACTTTCCAATATAACCGATACTCGATTCCTTAATCCTTTCAATATTTACGGCTCGACGTCGAAAGGGAAGGAAGAATCTATCCGGGGCCACTATTTTTAACTCCTCCATTTCTGTTTCTGTTAAAAGTTCTTCTGTTTATAATACGCGCGTTATGTAGGGCTCGAACAATCTTGAAGAAACAGTTGGCCATAAGTAAAATAAAGCGACTCCGTTAATAAACACAAGTGTGTTTAAACGAGTGTTTGTATATGTCTAGCACATTGGCCGGCCGGGTCGTGTATACACATGCATGATTTACTAATTTTATACTACTCCGCTCCGGGAAGGTAAGAGTAAGTGAGCTGTACGACGGCGGTGGCCGAATCGCCCGGTCTCTGCATTCGTACAACGTGTGCGATGGAGGTGGAGGCGGTGGCGGAGGTGGAGGCGGTGGCGAGGTGGAGGCGGTGGCGGTGGCGATGGAGGTGGAGGCGGTGGCGGAAGTGGAGGCGGTGGCGGAGGCGGTTCACGGCGACGGTGGCTGCGACGTACTAGGATCTGGATCTGGATCTGGATCGAGAGGGAGGGGGGGGGGTGTTCCGCTTAGCTGGGAGGGAGAGGCAAAAGTGCAAGTATGCGATATGCCTTTAATATTGAGAAATAATAGGCTTTCTTTTAAGCTACCGTAAAGTAAGGTACGTAGCGAGCAGGTGCATGCACGCCGGCTATTGGCTTGTTTAACTTGGACAATGTATTCTATAAATGTATTTGTTAAAGATTTATACCCCGGCCTCGAAGAGTCTATGACAACTATAATTTTAAATAGTCACTGTTTCCTTTCTACAAGGAAGACCGAAGAACGCGGCCGCACACGTACACGCGAATACATTTCTATAATTCATGAGACCCTTAAAGACACTGTACAGCGACGTACGTATCGTCGCCGATACACCCACACCAGCCGCGCATTGCCTCAAAGCACGAAAATGTGAACGTGAAAAAGGGCGCGATTATTGACATGCTGCTGCATCTTACGGCCGACTTACGGCCGACTTACGGCCAGGCCAGCTCTTATTAACGACGTTTTCGACTAGTCGTCGCGAGATTGCCTAAAGACTACACATCGCAGCCACGTGATTTTAATTGCTAACGCAAATACTTTCATTGCTGCCGCCGCTGCTGCCGCTGCTGCTGCTGCTGCCACTGCTGCTGTCTACACCTTTACAAAGATTTCGTGGATTTTTAGGTAACAAGCGCGCGAGGCATTATTGGCTCGTTGTCTAAATTCCAAATACGATATTCTTATGGCGAACGTTTACATTATACATCCTTTATGGTCCTTTAATATTTGTCAAACAATTAGAAAAAATAAATAAATAAAACAAAATAAAGAGGCGTGTAATAAAAAATAATCGCTGTCAATTAGACGTATTTTTTTTTTAATTTTTTTGTTTTTATAAATATGTGTTGTTGGTCCATTGAAACATTCAGTTTTAATCAGAAAACTGGCTTCTCCACCTCTTTTGCATCCGCTTATTGATATAAAATTGATATAAGCAGTCTGGTGGAGTTTTTCAGTTCCATTCGTTCAATTTTTAATAATACTAGTTTAAAAAAAAAAAATAAAAAAATAAAAAAAAAAAAAAAAAAAAGAATAATGAAACACGTCGTAGTATGAAAAAACCAGGGGGGGGGGGAAGGGAGAGACGGAAGAAAGACAGTGAGGCGGCCGGCGGACGGGGAGGGGCAGAGGGGGCGAGAGGATGAAATATAAATTGATGTAAAGTTTTTAATGTTGAATTCAAAAAATGATTAAAGCGCCATTACCCCCTCCGTCGCCCCCTCCCCCATTTAAATGTCCATTTCTATCGAATTCGCGGTGAATTTATCGATAATAATAATTAAAAGGAGGATATTACTTTTGAAAGGGGAAGGCCACGTCTTCGCCTTAAGTTAATAACAATTTTAAATTGATATTAAATTTTCAGGCTAATATTTTATGCTATTTTTATTTTTCCTAGCCCAATTACCGAGCCGGCCTATCAAAATCTTCATAATTCAATTACCCTTTAAGAACTTTAAGTTAAATACAAACTTTGTGGTTTATTTCATGATTACGTAACTTTCTGTACTTTGCTTAACTTTGACCGAATATTTTTCCAGGCAGGCTTTATTAAAGCCGCGGAAAGTGATCGGGCACGCACCCTCTTGCCAATGATCTATCCTAGATAGCGCCGAGATTACGTGCAATACGGTCGGCAATGCTCGCCAGCCGTCTAAGAACGTCCATTTTGTTTTGAGAATTCGGCTCTCGATGTCCGCATCCCTTGGCATGGCGCACCTCCGCGCATTGTTTACGTAAATTCAATAATTAGCCGGGATCAGTGATGCAACTGAACGGCCTAACCCCCCTCTTCCATTCCCTGCTCTTCGTAACCAAGTTCTGCATTTTTAATCGGGATTTCTTTACTATCCCGCACCGAATCTAGATCGTTTGCGTACACCAGCGAGCAATACTCGGGTTATGCCGTCCGAATGAAACCTCATTTTTCTCGCATTATCTCTCGATAATCGTTTCAAAACCTAAATCAAATAAGAAAGGTGCCCTTTTTTTTTTAAATGCATCTGACCTTGTTTTGATTCGGCATTCATTGATTTCCAGCAGATAGGACGTACGGTAGGTGTACTGGCTGTCTCTGTATTGGTCTGCTCGGCCGGCTCGCTCCCCTCGCTCGCGACTCCTTATATTGCGATTTACTTGTATTAATTTAAATCATTTATCCACGCCCCGTAATTGCATTAGAATTTGTCATTCATCGGGAGCGTTTAATGGAATCGTTGCCTTTTCCTTCAAGCCTCCCTAGCTCACGAACAATAATTCCTTTATTACTTCGCGGAATGCCAATATTTGTCAATTGGCATTTTACTCTGAATATTTATTCTATTGTGCCGAGCTGCTTATTTCGATTATTCCATAATAAATGACGATGATAATAATAAACGATAATAAACGATGATAATAATAAATTATAACAATAATAATAAGAAGAAGAGGAAGAAGAAGAAGAAGAAGATGAAGATGAAGAAGAATATATTGCCAATGGAAGACGAGGGGCCTCGTCTCCGTATATATATATATATGTATGTGTATAATATCTACGCGTGCATAAGAAAATTTACAAAGGAATTTAGCGTACGGAGCAGGAAGTATTGAATTATTTCATCTCTTAACTATTTGCCGAAGATTATTGCCCTTTCTTCACCATAAAGTCTCATTTCGCTGACCCGAAAGAAGCTTACGAATATTTATAAAAATAACACGATCTTCTCCGGTTATCCAAAGTCCATCCGACAGTCCGTTCATCCAAAATCCTTGCTCTCGTAGTATAAAAAAAAAAAAAAAAACCGTTTTTGTGCCATAGCCTTAAAAACATCTGGCAGAACAACTCATTTAAAAGCAGATTCTCGTTCATTTATTTATATATATATATATATGAATTTTTTTTGTTAAATGCAATTTTCTTTACTGGGACGTTCGTACGTGACAAGCTGATGAACCAACATTCTTTTCCATACTACAATGAAATTGCAAAATTTTTTTCATTTACGACCGTCCAGCGGGAAATTCCCTAATTTTCTTATTTTTTTCGGCACGCGCAATACTACTTTCTTGAACGCCCGCCACTTACATTATTCGACTAGGGCTTTTTCTCCCCTCCTAACTCATGAATAGGATTTCAATTTGGCGTGGGAGACACATTTTTTATACTCCTTAATATAATTAACTCTTAATTCAATTTAATTATTTTTATTGAAACATGCCTTGTCATGGCCGTACTCGCTCGCTCATTCTACAATTTCATGAATAGAGCTAAATTATTTAAAAGAAGCAGAAGAAGAAGAAGAAGAAGAAGAAGAAGAAGAAGAAAATAATACTTTTGAATAAATGATTTTACGAAGCGATGCAATAAAAACTCAGTTTCTTTTTATAGTTCAATAATCAGTGTTGATTTCCTTTTACGTGTCAAATATAAATAGGCCATTTGCATCACTTCTTTGTAAAAAAAAAAAAAAAAAAAAAAAAAAAATAGCTGTGAGGCAGCTATTGCTTATATATCAAAATATTATTGAAAAGTAATTTTTTTTTTTTTTTTTTTTTTTTTTTTGACTTTATTACTTATCAATTCGTTCCCTCCGTCGAATACGTAGCGGGGAAACAACAAAAAAAAAAAACAAAAAAACAAAAACAAAAAAAAATTCGAAATCTTTATATTCGTATGAGAGTTTTATTACCCAATAATTGATTTTGCCGTTTTTATAAACGCTCCAGCGCTCGTTGTAAGAAATAATTTATCGTTTAATAACTATATATTATACCGAGTTTTCGTTAATGTAATAGAACATTCATAGAAATTTATAAAAACAATGCAAGTACTATAAATAATTTTTTAAGCTATTCAGCTGAGTATGTGTATTATAACGAATTTTAATTTACGGAATCGTAAATGACTGTGGATAAAATTCGAAAAAACGTTGAATTTCTTTCGTACACGTTTATAAGTAGTAGTAGTAGTAGTAGTAGTAGTAGTAGTAGTAGTAGTAACAATAATAATAACAATAACAATAACAATAATGATAATAAATGTAACGACGTAAAAATGCTAATTCCTTCAAATTTTATTTAGAACATACCGACTGACAATGAGCATATTGAAATAGTTATTTACATTGTTTTAATAAGCTAAAAGTAATGTGTGTCATAATACGCGTCGGACGGCATTATTGCTGCTTATTTATAAAATGCATCCTGTCAACAAAAACGCAGGCGTGCCATTAAATAATTAATAATTAAGTATGCTGTGTAAAATATTTTGTATAAATTGTGGGCATCGAAAATGTATGGAAGCTTGTAATTTATACGGATTTAAGGTAAAAGGCTGCTCGCTCGCCCCCCCCCTCTTGCGCATTTAAAGTTTAATTTTCTCAAGATCGTACAGTACTTTGTAAAGGAATTTATGATTTTTAAAATGATCGTTAATGCTCGCCCTTTCTCGTTATGGGCTCGAAATATAATGCCATCAATATATGTTAAGATACCGAGGATGAAAATTTCACTTAACTTTATGGAGTTTCAAGTAAAGCGAGTGCCACCCCCCCCTCCCCTCCCTCGGGATATTAAATAACTTCGGGCAAAGATACGGAGACGCGTTTCTTAATTCAAATGAATTGTAACGTGACGTTTTTACTGCAATTTAAATAATCTCTTATAATCGATCGGACTCGCTCGGTTCTTTATTCGAGATGCGAGGCACTGACCACTTTTAAAAAAAAAAAAAAAAAAAAAAAAAAACGCAGGGTTCGGTTAAACGGGACGGAGAGGGAGGCTTTATGGTAAATCGAGGCGGAATCCATTAAATGATTAGCGGATGAGCCGGTAAATAATAAAGGTCTAATAAATGCTAACGCACTAACTTCCTAAGCCAATAATGCCCGGCTCTCTCTCTGTGTAAATTCCCGTCAATTCTCTCCGTGCACATACGGCAAAATATTATAGAGGCCATGTACAAACGCGCGAAATTCAAATAATACGCTTACCCGCGCAATTTGTCCGATTTGCTCACGCAGCCACGCAAGTGTGTACGCGCAATCGAGTTTTACTCTCCTTCTCCTGCCCGTTCTCCTCGTCAGCCCCCCCCACTCTCTCTCTCTCTCTCTCTCTCTCACTCTCTCTCTCTCTGTCTCTGTGTGTGTGTGTGTGTGTCACGTGTAGCAGCCGAGGATGAGGAGCGCGGCGGAAAGGCGTACGGCGCGTAGGTATGCTCGGTGTATGCTTCAGAGAGTGACAGCGATAAGCCAAGCAAAGCTTGATCCAACAAGGAGGAATAGGAGGAGAATAGAAAAGAGAGAGAGAGAGAGAGAGAGAGAGAGAGCAGAATTTCTGTATACTAAGTAGCCAGTACTGCAGTCATAATTACAATTAATTATATGTACGCATATGCGACTATGCAATGCCGTATGACATTTGAGAACGAGCAGGGGTGTGGTACGGAGCACGCGCTCACATGTTTGTACGAGGCACCGATAGAGAGAGAGGCAGAGAGAGAGAGAGAGAGAGAGAGAGAGAGAGAGAGAGAGAGAGAGAGAGAGAGAGAGCATGCAACACGCAACGGGCATGCACTGATAGACTTGTATTGAGTCTGCCTCGTACATTATACGTGATTTATTATATATTTAGCGGCGGAAGCGTAGATATTATACTTGTATTGATACCTTTATGCGTATGCACGTGAGCGGGCAAACTTAATACAATAGTTTGTCGCGGAGCGAGGCCGACGTAACGTGTATCCGACGAGTCCTTTGGCTTCGACTTTTGCCCTCTCCATCTCCGCCGAGCCGCGTTAAGGGATCCGAGGCGACTCTGCCGGTGCGCGTTATTATTTAACGGGTAAACTTTACCGCCCCCCCCTGCCCACGACTCGTTTGTAATACGTAGCTTAAGAATATTATTCCCCGCTCATTGAACGCTCTTCAAAAATCGAGGGCTGCATATAATTAACATCATCAGCTCGCCCTCGCCCCTCGCCAACTCCCCTTATCTGGACTAAAAATACATTTTTCAGCTACAATCGAGCTGCGTAACTATTATTTAATTTACTTTGAGAGTAAGATAAGTATTTGTGCGCTTATCTCAACTGATTTTAGTCCGTAAATAGACGCCGCGATAATACATGATTTTATCTCAATTTTTTTTTTTCTCATTTTTTTTTTTTTTTTTCTTCTTCTATGTTAATAAAGCGATAAGCAAATTTGTACTCTTCTTCTTCTTATTCTTATTCTTCTACTTATTCTTCTTCTATCCTCTGTTTTATCCGTTTCGAGATGCTTTACGATAAATGGCCGAACACGTATTTCGCTCGGCTTACTTGGACCGATTCTATACCTCAAAGACGAGTAAAAGTACCGTCTTTCCACTTGAGTCATGAAAAGAGACGAATCGGTCGGGCAAGAGGGGACACGCCCTCGACAGGTTATGAAATTTTATAAGCCGACGATGACAAGGAATATTATTATTAAACGAATATTATTAGAGTCGCGAGCCTTTGCTTCGCTATCAAAGTCTCTCTCTCTCCCTCTCTCTATCTCTATCTCTATCTCTATCTCTATCTCTATCTCTATCTCTATCTATCTCTATCTCTATCTCTCAATTAATAACTAGCTCCACGTAGAGTTTAATGGGCAGGCCGACATTTCGCGTTTCTTGTTAAAAATGAATTTTCCCTAAGCCAAAAGTTTTTCTTCCCATTGAGGGAGCTAAAGAGTGGAGCTTAAAACTTGCGAGGATTAATTTTTCGATGAACGGGACTGATTGACTGGTACTAATCGTTTAAATTCTAATGGGCATTAGAGCGCCGAGCGTCTAGTAAAATTTTCAATTACTTGCATAACCACGAGGAGCAGACGAGTCAATTATTCTTTCGCTCTTATCTTCTACGGTTCGCGCGGAACGAGACGTGGTGTTGGCGACGGAGGTGCTGCTAGGTGCCGGAGTCGAAGTAAGAGAAGGACTGGGAGAGGAGGAGGAGGAGGTGGAGGTGGAGGAGGAAGTGGCGGCTCTGGAAGAAAAGTCTAAGCGGATTTTCCCTTCTTTTGTTTCACCTTACCTCTCATCCGGGATAAAAAAAAAAAAAAAAAAAAAAAAAAAAAAAGGAGAAATTATTAATTTATTATTCGAGGGGCTCTTCTTTTCCCGGCAATTATCCCCATTTTATATCTTCGATTTTCTAATTCCGCTCGGGCATTTATTATAGTTCGTGGCTGACGAGCGAGAGCATTCTAAATCTGCCTGCGCAGGAAAAATGGAGCTCTGAGGAGCCGAGCCACTCTCGGCAGCTGCCATAATCATTATTACAACGATAATAATAACATCGGCAACAACGACAACAACGATAATAATAATAATGATAATAGAAAGAAGGGCAAGAGGGAGATGAAGGAGGAGGAGGAGTAGGAGGCGAATACGAGGTAAGGAAGGAGTGGGAGGAACGGGGCTATTTGTGTATTTAGACGATTTATAAATTAATGTATTTAACGAGGAGCGGACGGAATAACTACAACAAATTGGAATAATAAGTTTAAACGCGCCTGGTAAGAGAGGTCCGAGCTCGTGTTTTTTTTTGTCTTTCTCTTTTGCTCTTAAAGAACTAAACTAACGTCAACGGCTTTCACGTAGATTAAAATTTGAATCGCGCCTCGCTAGATATCGACAGCCACTTTGTTTCTTTTATTTATTTTTGTTTTGTCTTGTTTCGTTTTGTCTTGTTTTGTTTTTTTTTTTTTTTTTTTTTTTCAGTCCCCCGGAGGCTGAACGCCGGGGCATTTTCCTCCCACGAGTCGGACATGTGAAAAGTTACTCGAGCGCGGAGTCGGTCAGGTGGCAGGGGGACCGTAGAGACGGCAGGAGGCATTCGAAAGAGCCGCGTGACGCATGCGGCCTTTTTTTTTCTTTTTTTTTTTTATTTTTTTTGTTAGCGTACAAAGTCCCCCAGACGGGGACAACGTTATTCATATTTCGAGTAAAAAAAAAACGGAGCCTGGAAAAACACGGCGATCGTGGAAATTCAGCTATAATGGCAGCTAATACATGAAATATACTGGCGATTGACGAGCCGATGCTGGAGCGGGCGACGCGCGTGGGTCGCTCTAACGGTAAACCAACTCGCTTACTTCTCCATCGGGCGGATGAATAAAAAGATGTGGGGAGGGACGGAGGGGACGTAGAGGCGGACAGAGAGGAGAGAATCGAGGTTATTTGCTCCCGGGAAGCGGTGAAAAAAAGCTCGAGAGCTTCGTAAAAAGTCCCTCGCGGCGTCGTCAATTGATGCAGTCGAGACGTGTATTTTTGTATATGTATCGATTACATGCTCTCGCGCTCGCGCTCGCGCTCGCGCCCCCGTGTGTGGGTGCGCGTGCAAGGACCGAATGACGCAAGCTCGCCGCGACCAATGGTACTAATAAAGGTAATTAATGACATGGTGGGGGAGAGAAGGGGGCCCGGGGAGATCCTACTAAGCGACGACTCAGAGGAGGTACTCGGAGGAGGTAGGACGGATTAGCGGCCTCTCGGAGGAGGACTCGTCCTCGTCTCCGACGTATGCTCCGTCGTATCACCTTGCCGTCAGATCCCGGAGTCACCGGGCCTCCGCGGCTGCCTCGACAGCGTGGAAGCGCTCGGATACGGAGCCAAGTTCAGCCGGACGATCAGCAGAAACGCTCGCCGAGGCAGAATATAAAGTAGAAATTATAAAGTATGGAGTAAATTCGACCCACTTAGCACTACTTAGCGCCCAAGCGGAATACATTATGTTTTGCACAACATTATATCAGGTCTTACGCAACGCGGCCGCGACGATTCCGCACACGCGGCCGCGAGGCCGAGACAAGGAGTAGCGCCCCGACTCCCTGGGGACGACACGAGTCTCTCTCTCTCTCTCTCTCTCTATCTCGGTCTATCGCTCGCTCAAGGTAGGCTTCGAGTGCCAAATTCCGCGCCCACCGACTCCACTATACGTCTCCGCGTTCCAACTCGTCATCGGAAGGACGGCGGAGCCGGTTACTCGGTCGTCTAGGACGTGGACTCGATTCCTCATGCGACCGCTCAACGGACCGATCCAATTAGCGAATCGTAATTCGCGACGATGGGGTCATCCTGCAGAATGTACACTGCCACGCATGCGCCCGCCGCCTCGCTCCTTAACCGTTTCACTCTGTCCCACTGTCTCTCCGTCTCTGTCTCTCTGTCTGTCTCTCTGCCTGGCCTCCCGGCAGACGCACCAACACACCGCTGTCGTTACGCTAATCCGTCCAAAGTAGCGGGCGACAGCGTGTCGTTCGTTCGGCGCGGCTCCGATAGCCTTTCTAGCGAGACGCGATCGATCGGCTGCCCCATCCTCCCCGCTCCATAACCCTAGCGCACTCGACCCACCCAGCCCCACCTCCCCCCACCCATCCATCCGCCGCCTTCAACGCTGGCCCCTTCGGGAGTCGGTGCCGACGTCGCTGCTGCCGCCGTCGCTGCCGCTGCCTCCCGAGACCCAGCCTTCCCCCCCGCGGATCCACAGCCGAGCGACGCTCCTATCAATTTCTACAAACGATTTTTTCAATAATTTTCATCCTTCTTTTCCGCCGACCAAGGCCGGCCACACGAGCCACTGCGCACACGTACGCGCGCACACGTCGGCCGAGCTCCATTGACATTCAGCCTCTCAGCTGCATCTATTATTTCATAATGACTCGAATGTTTCATTTCAAATCAAATAAAGCATGTCATTAAATTTATTTTAATCATACATATGTATACAGATGTAATGATCATTTATATATGTACTTTAGCATTCTCAAGGAAAAATAAACGATTAAGTCGTTGCCTAATCAACGCGCAGGAAACTGATCCTTCGTTTCAACGCCGACTCGTTCCTATTATACCCACGTTGTTATTTATTTACTCGATGTTACTCTCTCTCTCTCTCTCTCTCTCTCGCTATCTCTCGCTATCTCATTCCTTCGTTTATTTATGATTCCATAATTATTTATTCGTTCGTTCGTTCGTTCGTTTATGTAGTGTCTTCTACGGTTCTTCTGTTGCGCCCAAGTAGAAATATGATCTGTAGCAAGTGATCCATTTCCCTTCGCCGATCATGTCCGCTTAAAACTTTATGGGCGTCGCGTTAATGCCCTCGGCGTAGCCGCGTCCACGGCCGGAAAAGCGCTTTCGCTAATACGGGCAGGAGGAGAAGGTCTTTAACAGTGAAAGGGAAGAGTCGTAAATCGCTGGAGCTTGCGTTGCTGCTTTGACCTTAACCCCTGCGGAGAAAAGTCAGTGCTCGTGGCACGCTCTGATCGATTTTAATGCCGAGATACTCGTCTCGAGAGCTCACGTGCCAAGGATCTTTACCCCTACCTCGCCTCGCCTAGCCGTTTCCCTACACCAGTTACCAGCCAGCCTTCCGCCGGAACTTTTAAAGCTCTGCCCGCTATCTTCCTTTATCTCCTCGGGCTTTCTTTTACTTTCCCCCTCTACCTCCAGCCAAGCCGAAAAGTTTTCGATTTCCCGCTTACAAGGACCGGTTTACCCTCCTCCACCTCCTCCTCAACCTCTTCCTCGACAGCAGCAGGTGTTTCTCCACCTCCGTCTAATATCTTATAAAAGAGCCCTTTCTCCTCGCCGGGGGCGCTCTTGCGCAACTAGGCCGAACCCGAAGAGCCATTCATCGATGCTCCGGATTGATTCTACCTTCGACACTTTTCTCAACGAGCGATCGTCCCCAGATCACGGATTCCGCAGGAGATAAATTCACTCGACTCTCTTTACACTGCCGTGCTTCAACCACAACGCGGACTCGTACGAGAACTTTTTTTTTCCCCTCTCTCTATATCGCTCGACTATACCAGACAAAATCATCCGGCCATCGGCCCTTCGACAACCAATGCTCTCTCTCTCTCTCTCTCTCTCTCTTAAAAAATTTTCGCCGTTTTCCTTCTATTCTATTATTGTCGTTTTGCAAAAGGAGGCCCCGGGGGCTTAATGCTTGTTAATAAAGAGTCGTTGACTCGGTCAAGCGTAGAGTGCAGATAGAGCGGCGTCTTATCAGTCAGTATCGCGCGCGTTCATCGAGTGAAAAAAATCTTGGCTAGATTATAATCTAGGCTCTCGAGAGGCTTTCGACAAGTCGGTTCGCTAAAAATGTTGCTCTCGAGCGGCGCGTGCAGATGGCGCGTTGGCGACGTCGGCGGTGGCGACGGTGGGGGGGGGCAGGGAAGAGGAGTTTCCAGTCACTCGAACGATACCGAGTCCGTGTGTAATGTAAGATAGGCGGGACGGGGGAGGGGGTTGCGGAGGACGAGGCATGATTGATAGCCAGCCGATTCCCTTGTAGGCCAAAAGCGAAGTTGACCGGCCGGGAGGAGTGCCTCCAGCTGACAACCCTGGTGACACGCGGACACGGCTAAACGGATGAACGCCGCCCGGGCGCTACTCGTGTGTTTTAAAGTGTCGAGAGAGAAATAATGATGCTCCGGGCGGGCCTCTGGGGGAAGCGGGACAGAGCTATTGAGAGCGGAGCGGCTCTCGTAGCGGCTCTAGTAGCGGCTACGGATGAATGGAAAAGTCCGCGACTAGATGTATAATATTGTAAGGCCGGCGTCTCGAGGAGGAGCACGAGAATTTAATAGCGCGCTCAGTTAAAATATTTAAGTTCGAAAGAAAGAAAGAAGATGAAGATGAAGAAGAAGAAGAAGAAGAAGAAGAAGAAGAAGCATCATCGGTTGGTGCGGTGCACCGCGCCTCTGTGCGCCCGTGTACGCTTTCCTACAAGTATACGTAGAGAGAGAGAGAGAGAGAGAGAGAGGGTGATGCGTATTTTCGAGAGGAGGCGAACGAGCGAGCGAGCGAGCGAGCGAACGAGGCATTACGGGGTGAGGAAGGAGACAGAGCGCGGGCGGCTAAAACAATCGCGTCGACTAGTCGGGCAATTTATATTTAATGGCGCGCATGCGCCTGTTTTAATGACGTATATACGAGCCTGGCATCTTGTCTCAGCAGCGATGCCTGCTGTCCCTGTCCGTGTGCATGCGTGTTGGCTCGCTCGCGTGTTCTCGGCCATGCAGAGACGCATGTTGCGATGATAGCGCATTACACAGTTACTAATACTACGACCGCGACGTAGACGACTGTGACGACACGGCCAAGACATGACGACGCTTTAATGGATTTCATTATCTTGTCTCTCTCGTTCTCTCTCTCTCTCTCTCTCTCTCTCTCTCTCTCGTCTCTCCTATTTTCCGCCTTTTCGTCGTACTTTCCACTTCCACGGATGGCAGGCGGCGGCGGCGGCGGCGATCGCCAAACATCTTCTCCTACCCTCTTCCCTTCCCTTCCTTCCTTCCTTCCTTCCTTCCTGCCTTTCAGCCCTCTTATGCTTCCTCTCTTCCTTCTAGCCAAACCAATCTTCCAATTCGCTTATTATTTATGGATTGCGCGCCTGGCTGCCTCCATTTCAAATATTAATTTCACTCATTCTCTTCGAAAGCATCATTTTTTATTCCCTGACCGAACACGCAGCCTCGTAATAATTGGCTAATTTTACAATTCCTCTGCACTATAGACATTTTCGTGAGCTCCAACAGAGTGGCGGGGTGGGGAGAGTGATAAGGATGGGATGGCGTGGGGGTGGGTGGGGTGGAGGGGTGGGGGAAGAGAAAGAGTTCCTTACTCTAGTACAAGTTTGGAGATAAGCGACGGCCGGGATACGCTACTCTCCGGAGCGCCCCTCGCTCGTACTTATCTCACTTATGCAGAGGCCTTATTAAATAACACTACGTTACGTATATCAATATCATTAGCGAGCCCAGTGCTCCAAGTTTTTAGAGCGCTATCGTGACTCCGGTACGCTTGATTGCGAGCACTCTTCACGATTTCCATTACTCTCGCGCATTTAAAGGTACCGAGTCCATTTAATTCGCAATAAATGTAGCGCGCGGATTCTGCGAACGAAATGCTCCCTCCCATCTCTCTCTCTCTCTCCCCCCCTCACTCTCGCGTATCAAATGTTTCGTTTCGCGGATTACTCCTGGAAATTACCGCTGAACAATATCGACCAAGTGAGCCAGATTGACTCGCTTACAATGAAAGTGATGCTCAATACGGGCACTTATTTATCCTTGCAGTAAACAGGCCTTGAATTGGCGATCGAATCGGCTTTCATTGATTTAAATTTAAATAGATATCGTCGTATTTATTGATAGGAGGAGTCGCGCGAGCTCGGAAATATATCACGGCACGGGAAGAAAAATGAAAGGAACAGGGGACAAACAGGAGCGGCTCGGTAAATGAGGATGGAAGTGAAAATGATGGAGGAGATCTTGGGCGAGCCGACACATGCAATGACGAGTTAGTTGTACGTGATAATGAAAAATTCGTTGAATCGGCGAAAATATATATGTATATATATATATATATATCTAGCGAAAACATCAAGTCAAAGTTATTAAAATACCGATGACTATTAAATTCTTATGATAAACCGACCGCCACGTTTTACCGCCAGGAATAATAATTTTAAAAAGTAATTCTCCGTCCATCGAGGAAAAGCATTTATTAAAATCCCGACGTAGTCCTTGTGTTAATTACATTATCTAGTTAATCGAATGCGTGGAACAGTGTACCGCTAAGCATTATATATTAATGAAAGGCTTTGAATGTGTAGCCGTGGCCCCGGGCGCGCGCGCGCGCGCGCGCGTGCTTTTACGCGCATGCCATGCCCATTCAATCCGTGTAGGCATTCCCGTGCAAGTCCACGCGCCCCGGCATTTCACTTATTCTCTCGTCGATACCGATGTTAAATGATTTCTTTGTAAATTCCCTCGGTAAAAAATACATTTCGATGTAGCTGTCGTCGCGCGGGTATCGGCCGGTATCGGCCGGTATCGGCCGCCGAGCGGGTTATAAAAAGAATCCTACGCGACTTCCTGTATAATTTTATTATCAAATAAATTGCTCGATGCAAGTAAATGCCAGGTAATTTGCAACTAGACATTTTTTTCTTGTGTACTGAATTTATTCATCGAATAAACCCGTTTGCGCGTGCAGTTATTTGCCTCGCGCTTACGCCGTTTTATCATAAGCCTCGCGGAAAAACAATGAATCGTTTACTTAACGGAAATACCTCTTTCATCGCAAATAGAACGAAAGGGAGGAAGGAAAAGAGGGGAAAAAAAAAGAGCTAAGTTTGTTTGAGCGTGCAAAAATGAAAAGAAATACGTCGATGCGGTCGGGGCGAGGGCGGTGCGGACGGTGGGTGGGGCGGTGGGTGGGGAGGGGGAGACGACGGGATAGAGGGCAGGAGACGGACGAGGAGTAGAGGAGTAGAGGGGGGTGGGGTGGGGTGGATAAAGCAAACGCCTTAATTATATTGGAAATTAAATAAGTCGCACGGCATTGTTACCGCGCAAAACTTTTACGTGTATGCAACGGAAAAAACTTGCTGATTCATAGCTATTTACAAACTGTTATTGTAAAAATAAAATTTTTAAACTCAAAGCATTGGAATACGGGATTTCGTGGCATAACGATGGTAAAAGGCCAAATCAAATTTTTCTTCTGCTCTCTCTCTCTCTCTCTCTCTCTCTCTCTACGTCAGAGTATTTATTGTTGTCGTAGTAATTGTTACTGTTCCCACTAAATGCTATTAGCCATCATCGTAATTATTGTTATTTATTATTTATTATTATTGCCGCTGCCGCTGCCGCTGCTGCTGCCTCTGCTGTTTCTGCCGCTGTTGTTCTTATTGTTATTCTTATTTACTCAGATATATATTTAATGCTCGTGCGCAATAAAATATAATTAAAACTAATGCCACTGAAATTCAATAGAATTTTCCTTAGCATTAATAATATTTATTTGCAGTGAAGGTAAGGTCATTCGAACGGCGTCGAGAACTTTTTTGCTTTGCATATAGAAAACGAATATCACGTAAGAGAATATTATTATTGCGCGGGTGAGTGGTATGTCAGAAATGAAAGAAGAGGAAGAAGACGAAGTAGAGGAAGAAGAAGACGAAGTAGAGGAAGAAGAAGAAGAAGAAGAAGAAAAACTACTCGAATATTTGAATAAATAGTTGTTTTTTTTTTCGATCGGTCAGAATTCGAGACGCGGGGACGGTGGGTGTCGTCGTCTGTCACTTATTTTAATTCTTCCGTTCATTTGTCATGCAGGCTTCAATTGGCATTTAAATTTATGCCAGCGCGAGAGTAATGAAAATGACAAGTTTGTTATCTCGGCACTATTTTTTAATGCACAAACTTTTATTGTGCTCATTACGCGTGCTCGTCGCGGTGGTAGCGTTCATCCCGATGTCGAGAAGTGCGGTAATAATAATATCATTTGCATTATCGGGACTGGGAAGAATCCGTGGCTGAAGGCGGCGGCGGTAGCGGCGGTGGCGGTGGCGGAGGCGGTGGTGGCGGTGGCGGTGGCGGCTTCGGAGCCGCTAAGGAGGAACGAGCGAATGCCGGCGAACGGGCGAAAACAATGGCGTTGGGAGAACTCGGCGGAGGAGGAGATGAGAAGAGGAGCGACGTCAGTCGTCGTGGTGGAGCGGGGCGTACGAGGAGTAGGAGGAGGAGGAGGAAGGGGGAGGGGGTATACGCGTATAGGAGGTAGCGCGATTGAGCTGGGTGGGCGCGAGGAATAAAAAGCCCATTTTGCGTCTCTTATCGCGGGAGATTATCGCGAAAAAGGAAACGTCGATGGCGGCGGCGGCGGCGGCGGTGGTGGCGGTGGTGGGTGGTGGTGGTGGTGGTGGTGGCGAGTATATTCCTAATCCGACTTCTCTCTGGCTGTATGTACGTATGTATGTACTCTCTCTCTACATCTCTCTCTCTCTCTCTCTCTCTCTCTCATGTCTCTCTTCGTCCGAGCGTTTGCGCATGCATGCACGTACGTACACACATGTACAGTGGTCGGGCGTAGTATGATGGTATGGCGTAACGCTCGGCCGGAGAGTAAGTAGTAAAGAGCATTATAATAGGCGCGCTCGGCAAAGTCGATAGAACGATAGACATGTGTTCGGGGCTCGCGTCCGATTCTAATTACTATCGTTATCGCATTTGCAACTTTAACCTATTTAATAAGTTGCAATCTCGTGGCCGAAGCTACGAATGGAGTGCGAATAAAGCGCGCAATAAAGCGGACGCGGTGCCGAGGCGGCGCACCGCGACGCGCGCGATTCTACGTGATTTCTCTCGTGCCCGATGACTTTTATCGCTGTCATTACCGGCACTGTTTGCATTACGGCCGGCTCATAGGCACCGGCCAGGATGCGGAGGTAAATAAATATCGGGGCCTTAATTACTTCGTCATGCATTGCGGCACAAAGGCTATTTCGGAAAAGAAAAGAAAAGAAAAAAGAAAAAGAAAAAATAAATAAATAAAACAAAAAAAAAAAAAAAAGAAAAGAAAAGAAAAAATATAGCGGCGGCAGAAGGGGCTCGCTCCGACGGTGGTCGCGGGTGGTCGCGGGTGATTGAGGGGATATGGGGGCTGGGGGAGAGGGGGAGGGGTTCGGAGACTGGTTGGCTGGCTCCGCGTCCCTTTTTTGTCATGCCGCGCAGGTCGTTGGTACGCTACTGTCGCTGAGCCTAACCTAACATTCTAACAGCTCCACGTTTCGCGACTCGTAATAGCGTTTTACATCATTATGCTCGAGCGATGATGGGCGATCTTTATAAACATTCATTGTTCAAGTTGTTTCGTTTATCAGGCCGGGACACGCCCCCTTCACTCCTTTTTTTTTTTTTTTTTTTTTTTTCTCCCTTTAAAATTTGTATTTTTTTTATTTACTGTTATCCTCATCTCCTTCTTATTTTTTACGGATTCGATTCTTACTCCCTCCCCTCGCTTTTTCACTCCGATTCATAAAAATACACACATTCACCCGCGCGCTCTACACCCACGTACATATATATATATATATATATATATATATATATATATATGTGCATGTTGCATTAATAGGTCAGGATGTAATAAAAAAAAAACGAGTTAATTTGCTATTTCCATCAAGTTATACTTAGTATGTCTTTGCATGAAATATTAATTAAGTATATGAATATTGATTTATTTTAATATTTTTAACGAACTATAATAGAAATAATATGAATAAAATATTTCTTTCATTTGAAAATAATTAATAAGTTAATAATTTAAAAAAAATAAAATAAAAAAAAAATAAATAAAAATATAGACATGATTTATTGATATAGATTTATCGTTTTAGTCAATAATTTATGTAAATATAAAGGAGATACAATTCTCATACGCAATTACAATAATTATTCCTCTAATTATTCCACTCTGCCCGGTTTCTTATAAATATTTATACATAATATTAACGATAAATATAATATAATAACGACAACAACGGATTAAAAAATATAAAAATTAAAATAAAAAATAATTAATATCAACAATCGTACTAACACCAACGATGATTACAATAGCAATAACAATAACAATAACAGTAACAATAATATCTGCAAGAACGAGAATAATCTATTTTTAACCAACGGATCATTAAATAATAAGAATAGCATAAAAATATATAAGCATCGATATAATAAAATAACAAAAGTCCTTATATTTTATTATTGCCAAGTTTAACCGCTAGTTGTTTTGATAATAGACTACGGCTTAAGTATACCTTAAACACATTTAATTTTATAAATATAACTGAAGAAAACCTTCGCAAGTATGTTAATAATAAATGATTAACTTGTGAAGTGAGGAGCAGCTATGACTATTGCGATTTAATTAACAATAAATTATTGCATATAAAAATACTTATAGAATACGTAATAATAATACGTATATAAATTCTCTATGTAAAAAAGCGTTATAAATATAATATATATATATATATATATATATATATATAATTCGCTTAATGATCTAGATACTTTACTGCCTCGGCTCTCTATAAATTATTAAATAAATGGAAAATTTTTATGAAGACAGTAGAATATAAGCAGAGCAAGTTCTAGATTAGTTATAATAATGCATATGAAATTGTCTTAGTGGCATAACATACTTTTGTAAAAGTCGAGTGTGCAAATTGCCAAGTAATCTCGAATCAACATAATTCCAATCGCGTCATTCTTCTCTCCGCGGATATTATTTATTTATATCATTCAATGTAGCGAATTGAATAATCAATGATTAAATTAAAAGGTTTTATTCTGAAATTCTGCATTATGCGATAAAATACATGGTAAGTATTTTGAGCCTCGTTGAAGAGACTCGTTGCGAATGATTAATGATAAATAAGATGTTATATACCGAGCGCGGATAATTTTAGTTGGATTTCTGCATAAATACGTATAAATAGAATAAGAATGAGTAATAAGGCTAGTAAATTAGAGAACAAAGCGGTAGCGAGTGAAATTCGGCTCGATCGGCGCGCCAACGATCGAGGCCATAAAGGATATCAATCTTCCGATGGGATGATTTTTTGATTTTTCTCTGGAATAGGTCGCCGGACCCGCTCGTTCGTACTTTCAATTATCGCGAAGGGGTACAGATGATTTTCTGCGCAGGGGTTGCGCGGCGAGGCCGACGTTTCTTAAGAATTTCGCATCCCCTTCGATAATGAATGCTCGCAGGATCGAGCGGATAATTTACGATCGATAATTTATCGATCAAAAGATAAATAATGCGGAGCGAGCGCTTGCGAGATCGGCCTCAGCGAGCGAGCGAGAGAGAGAGAGAGAGAGAGAGAGAGAGAGCAGAGAGAGAGAGAGGGGGGGAGGGCGACCGAGCGGGGTCGGGCGGGGGTTAATTGTGCAGGGGCGAGGCACGAATGGGCAATGGATTTATTATTATGAATTTAATAAGAGGCAGAGTTAAATGCAATTATATAAGCCGATAAGGCTTTGAGCCGGGTTTTCGCGCTCTCGGGTATTTCTATATTTACACGACATAAAGTTATACTATCGAAAATCTAAAGGAAAGTACCGAGATAGAAAAGTTCCTGGCGGATAAAGATTAAAAATAGATCGCCCGCATAGAATAGCTTTATATTTAGCGCGCTAAGTTATAGCCCGAGCGATAACCTGGCTATATAAAAAGTGTAATTGCATTGAGAAATATCCATCAGGTAGGGGGATAGAGTGGGGCCGCGTAACGTTGCAAGAGCCGCGACGGGGGAGAGATTTACGCTAATCGCGTCTGCCAGGTGTCTAGCCAGGTGATCCGTCCGCCAGCGGAAGATCGCCGCCACCGCCACACCTCGTGATGCCGAGGCTCGGCTGCTGCTGCGCGCTTCGGGTGACTTGGCCCGAGCACGTGTGCCCGCGCCTCAACATCACGAGGTGCTGGTGGTGGTGGTGGGGGCGGGGGGGTCGTCGTCGTCGTCGTCGTCGTCGTCGTCCAGGGGTGGCTACCCCCGTCCACGTCGCGAGAAAAAGCATCCGACCGAAGTCGTTGAATCATCAGGAATCTGCCGACGCGTACCCGATTCGATCAATTCACAATGACTGTACTCGTAATCGCGTAATTATCGGCAATGAGGTATGAAATTGAGCTCGGTGAGGGTCCCGCGCGTCGTCGAGTCTCCGATAGTTTGAGAGAGAGAGAGAGAGAGAGAGAGAGAGAGAGAGAGAACGTCGAGATTTCAATAGTCTTTTATTGGTGTCTGAAAAATCCGGACCGGCATATACGATATACATGACAATCGGTGCCAGTGCCGCCACCACCACCACCACCACCACCACCACCACCACCACCAGCACCACCAGCACCACCAGCACCAGCAGCACCATCACCGCCACGGCCGATGTCGTGTCAGACGTGCCGTAAATTGAATAAATGTCTTATTTATTGTTTTCAATAAAGGTTAGTTAGCGCAGCCAATGGCCGGCGATGGGAGTAGAGGACGGCGCGACGAGGCCCTCGTGCCCCTGGAGCACGAGTGCGTTAGCTCCTCTCTCTCTCTCTCTCCCTCTACCTCGACGACAGCGCGATTTGTTATGATAATTATTCTCGTCCGAAGGATTCCTAAGCGCGGACTCCCTCCAGCCGTACGTACGCCCATTACCTAATACCACCGCCGCACACTACGACGGCTAAGCATTTCTGATTTATTATTACCGTTATCATAAATATTATTATTATTACTATTATTATTTACTATTATCATTTACTATTATGATTGTTGTTGTTGTTGTTGTTGTTGCTGTTGTTATTTTAATGAAGTTTCCGCGGCTCTAAGAGTATGCTAAGCGATTAGGCCGCGGCTGGTACTTTCAAAATCTTTATGCCATACGGTAATACGTGATCTCTAGCCGGCTGCACTGCGGAAACGTTGTGTAGGTGTGTATTGTGCCTTGGGCTTATCATCCGATCAGTGAGGCAATTGCTACCAGCTCTAAAATAATATTTCTTATTCTCTTCATTATGTAACTCATCATCGTATCCATTATACATTTATTATTTATATTAGCCGGAGCCGTACATCATTATATAAATTGCGCAGACCTCCACTTTAACTGCTTACATCAATGCAAACTTGTAGCCTTTTAATTATTTTATATTAAAATTTAAAGCTCTAAGGCAAATAATTATTGCGCTATATAAGCCAGCTACGTATTATACGGCTCCACTAGAGATTACAATTTTAAGCTCAAGACGTCTCAATTAAAATCGTGTAAAAATCAAATTTCACCCCCTCTTTCTCTCCCCCCCGCCCCGCCCTGCCTGCCTGCCTACCTGCGTTACCCTATCAATTTATCACTCAACAACAAAGACAAGTAGATAGATAGAAAGAAGGCAAGAAGGAAAGAATGAAGGAAAGAAAGATGAAAAAAGAAATGAAAATGAATAGAAAAAGAGGCAAATGTTTTAATTCGGGAGTTAATTGATTTTATTGAACGATTAAGTAAATAGCGCAGATTATCCACTGTTTATTCACATTTATCATTTATGTACGGCTGGATTTAACGAAATTAAATAAAGTATAAACAGACGATAGTACTTATCAGCGGGGAGAGATCGGGCAGGCTTTAAATCTACAATACGTGTTTAAATTCACAGTGAAGAATTTCAGTGTAGTACTGGTCCGCACACGCTTATCACGGGCTTGTATACACAAGCGCAACGGCCGCATGATAAAAATTAAGTGGCTACAGCATAAAAATATTAAATACGAGGATTTTAGTAATAGAAAATTATTGTAAATAAAAATTTGAAGAGGAAAAAAGGCTTATCCATCGAGCGCTTCGAGAGCTTAAAAGCTTCCATTAGAGGAGGCGGCCCCCTGGATCAATAATGGAAGGTGTACTACGAGCATTGGACGTGTATAATCTCGAGAAGAAAGTAATTAGCGTGAATGTTCATGGCCTCGTGGTGGTGATCGAGGCAGGCACGTTTGTAGTTTGTATTTTAGAAGATTGCGGGGTCGGCGCTCGTCGTTATGGATCTCTACCCCCAATAACCCCCCCCCCCCAATAACCCCGCCAATAACCCCCGCCCAATAACCTCGATGCGAATGAGCGAGGAAGGGATCGATTATTTAATGCTCGATCGGCAAGGTTATTGTACAGCGCGACTCGAAGAAGACCTTTCGAGTAGAGGGCGCGTAGCCACCGCAGAGCCGCGCATGCTGATGGACGGGTGAGCGCTCGCGAGTACGACACTTGGCGCGCGAGTCCCGGGGACGAGCAGCACACGCATAGCGGCGAGACACGGATGTGCGTGGATGGCGATTGACCGAGCGGCGCCCGGAACTCGCGTCTTACGTAAGCTCTCCTAGACCGATCAATGATAATAAATCCGATACGGCAGATGTAGCGATAGCTACCCCCCTACCCCTATCTCTCCCCCCCTACCCCCGCACCCGATCGATTATTAATTATATCGTTGTGTCGTAGTGTCGTCGTGTCGATGTGTCGTCGTGTCGTTGTGTCGTAGTGTCGTCGTGTCGCCGTGTCGTCGTCCCGTCGTATCGATGAAGAGGATGTAAGGCTATGGAGGAAAATTCTTGAGAATGTTTGGTCAGGGAGTTTTTACATAACTCGGCTGTCGGCGTAGAGGTAGGCCAGGATGCGCCGCGGCCCCACCTCCCCGCCTCGTTGAAACGAAATAGCCGCGGAAGTGTTGGTTCGAGCCTTATCCGATACGAATCCGTAATCCAAACACGTCCCCTGCCCCGCCGCTTGTGATTCGCTCGAGCTAGCCGGCCGAGTTTGATAATAACCGGCCGGCAGGCCGCGCTCGCCGCCGGAACTACTTCCCAAGGAGGGACAAATAATCCAGCTGTATCGAATATTTGCGGAATGCTCCTCCGTCCGGAGTTTACGAATTTAGAATTTTAATGTTTGTAGGAGTGTCGAGTTCGATCGGGTCGCTGCTTCTTCGGCAGCACGATGGAGGAGGAGGAGGAGGAGGAGGAGGAGGTGGAGGATACCGTGGGGGGGTGGAGGGTGGTGGAGGGGAGCACCGCCAACTCAGACTCGGCAATCGAATTCAAATATTTATAAGCTAATCAATAACCTCCTATGGCTTTAAGGTTATGTATTATTTAGTGGCTATTAATCCCTTTAAAGCATCTATCTGCCGGGAAAGCTCGAGCTTTCGCGGGCTCTGCCTCCGAGGACTCCGACTGACTTGACCCCTCCGACTCCCCAACGACTACCTACCGACTACCTCGTCCCTCTTCCTCAACCCAGCAACCCCCGCCCTCGTCGGACATTTGTTTTTTTGTTTTTTTATATCAAAGCCGCGCGCTAATTGGCCGAACATTGACCTTGGACTCGACACGGGGTACGTGGGACATTTCGCCGAACCCGGCAATCGCCCTCCCCCCATCCCTTTGCGCGTATTGCGCTTCAAGGCGGCCCGTCCACGCCATTATAATTTTAAACTCCAGACGAAAATTGAAAAACCAGCTGTCCCCTCGCGACACCGAGTCTCGACGTCCCTCGACGTCCCTCGACGTCCCTCGACGTCCCTCGACGTCGCGGATACGTACGTAGCCATGCGCGCTACACGCTACACGCTACGCGCGGTACACGCGCATGGCCACCGTGTATCGCGTCCTCTATCCTCTATCCTCTATGCCTGTGCGCGCGCGCGCGCGCGCGTACGACACGCGCACTTATGTACCCGTAGCAAATGACGTGTGCGATTCCGCGCTCCGAAAGCTGGATTATTAACCAGCGACGGATAATTAAGTCATTAATATTTAAGAATCTCGTGAGCCAGCTAAACGCGAGACAGAAGCAATGCTTTCATGTAGTCGCGCGCTGTCTACCCCCCTGCCCCCCCACCTGCCCACGATCCGCCCACGCTCTTTCACACAGGCGCGCCTCGGCCCAAGCGCGCGCGCGCACACGCGCACAAGGATCGTCGTCTGGCGGCGGGGTGGTGCGGGTAGGGGGGGGCGTAGTGACGGTCGAGCGTACGCAGTAGCTTTTCCCGCTTCAATTTACCCAGCGGTCCCAGCGACTATACTCTCCTTTTTCCATCGGCTTATTCTCCTTTAACCCCTTCGCTCCCCGCCATCCCCGCCACCTCAAAAAAAAAAAAAAAACAAAGAAGAAGAAGAAGAAGAAAAAACAAAAAGAAGAAAGCATGCATTTTTATGGGCACCCGCTCCTTTGCCGTTCTTTTAAAAATTATGAGAATTAAATTGTATTCTTTTTCGAAACGAGCGCAATTACCCACGCTCGGGGGGACGGGGGCAGGGCACTCTTTTAATTCTCATTATTTTTAGCATTATCGCGAGCACGCCACAAGGAAACCGGCGAATAAAAAATAAAGGACAGTAGTAATTCTCTACCTTTTGCCAAGTCGAGCGATACCGCGATATTTTTTATGCACTTTATCCAATTTCGGGCAGCATATCCTCTTTGAATGTGTAATCGCCCGATGGCCAGCAGCCTCGCTCATGGCTAAGCTACTCTTCTCTATCCCCCCCACACCCCACCCCTCCATCAACTCGGAGCTCTCGTAGAGGTTATTGGGGTTATTGAGAGTGGATTTGCGATATATACTCTTGGATCTGTACTCTGCTAAACTTGGACTTGGAAATTGGCGGTAACTGAGCTGCCCAAGGTGGTTGGCGGCCAGCACCCCCCTACCCTCACCCCTCCAACCCACCATCCATCAGAGGCCGATTTATCGATATTAGCCAAGTAAGATTTTCGTAACGGAAGTTAGCGGGCGCGCGGCTCGGTATTTAGTGCAATCGGAATGCCGGTCAGAGCGAGAGCGACGGCAGCTCGGAATGTCGCCGGCGTGCCGGGGAGTCCCGGTCGCCGGCTCGTCCAGAAATTCGTTGCTGCCAGAGAAATGTGCGAGGACCGAGAGGCAAGGGGGTGCAGCCGGCCGGCTTTTAATGCCGAATTAACTATTCGCGGGCGGTGGCGGCGGCGGCGGCGGCGGCTTGCGCTCTATAAATAAAGTAATACGCTTTGAAATGACATGCGCTCGCGAGCTTCTTGCGAGCGGAAACTGAATATTGCACCGCGCCTCTCCCGCCGGCTTAAACTGCTCGGACAACGGCGGTACACGAGAAAGGGGCAGGTGCGGCTAGAGAATAGAGAGAGAGAGGACGGGAGGGGAGACTGAGAGGCCGAGCCGTGCGAATTCCGCTAATTCTCGTCCCGGCCGAGTAACGAATACGCACTTTACCGAGCAGCGGGTGCGTGTGTGTGCGCGCGCGCCTGTAGGAGAGAGAGAGAGAGAGAGAGAGCGCGCATTCCTCTTTTCTCTGTACCGACTTTGTCTACGTTTCTACCCGCCGGTGTACAAACGACGAAGGGCTTCGGGAAGTCCCTGGACTCTTCCGGGTCTACCTTTAAAGGGACTCGCCGTCGCAGCTCGCCGGATGAAGATGCAGTAGCAGCAGCACCACCACCACCACCAGCAGCTCCATCGCGTATAGGTGGTTACGGTCATTTTCCATCCTCGGCCCCGGCCCCACCCCGCTTGGCCCCGCAGTCGAGAGAAAGAAGGCGAGAGGCGAGCCGCGTTAAACAGCGAACGAGACGATAATGAGTCGCGAGACACCTTGTAACGCCTCGGCCGCGCGGTAAATGCCCGTGCGGTGCCGAATGGGATCAAATACCACGCGATGCGAACGCAACGACGCAATTTTCGCGGCTCTTGCGCCTGTCGAGGCGATCTCCCGACCATTATGCATGCCCGACTCGTTCGGCTGACGTGTCAGGTTATTAAAAAAAATAAACTTGCTTATTTCAGTCGGCCGTCGCATATTCCCGTCTTCGCGAATCGCGGCTCGCGCGATTCCCGAGGCTCACCAGCTCTCACCAGCTCCCCAGCTCCTCCCGTGCCCTGACACCAGCCCCCCCCCTCCCCAGCTCCTCCCGGGCTCGAAAACCCCGACAAGTCTTTGGTAGGCGGCGGAGGGGAGGGAGAGAAGGGAGCCCGCTCGTCCGGAGCGACATTTGGCTCGCGCGGGACCGAGAAAGGGGTTCTCCTACACGGAAGCCGCCCTTCTTCGGTAATATTTATAAGCCGGAGCAGCGGTAGCTCGGGGCTGTTAACAAAAACTTTAAGGAGGAGACCGAAATTTAATTGCTCGGTGGCTATTGTGCTCTTGCTGTCGAGTGGCTCATAATATTACGAGGAGCCGGACCGCTAACCACCCCTCCAGACCCTCGCCATCCCCCTCCTCCACCCCAACCTCCACCCACCTCCAGCCACCTCCAGCCACCTCCAACCGTGGGTCCGTGTAGAAGAGAGATTATAAATTGACGATATTTATACGTATCGATGCTCGCGAGCGGCTATTAATATTAATTTTAAATATTTTAAGTATTCTAACCTCAAACGCCGCGCTTCGGACAAAATAAATTTTAAGTATTCGTTGACCTGGAAATTTCGCGCATTTTGAATTCTGACAATCTTTAGAATATTTATTTATATATATATATATGTGTATATATATATGAGCGCGCGAGCGAGCGCGCGTTTAGTTTAAAATTATATTTTCTACGGCCAATACGCACATGAATTATTCAAAATTATTTCAGCCAAGGTACCGATGCTCTACGCATGTATATTAATATGCTATACAGAGATACAGATATCTTTGGCTATAAAGTTTTTGAATCTTTCACGGGTAATTGCTCCCTTTATTGTCTAATAGGCAGGTACTCCCGAGACTATCCAGAGATTCCCTTTAACTTGGCTCTTCGAGTACGTTTTGCGGGGCTCGGCTGGAGCTCCGGGCCGGTAAGTCGATCTGGAGCGCGTGCGCCTCCTGACTTACACGGCTTATTAAAATCTTGAGAATTTTTGAAACTCCGCGTCGACTGATAGATTAAGCAACACCCCGACGAGTCGATGTTTATCTCTTCGTGGTGGTAAATAAGTCGGGGCCTAATAATTATTTCGGCGAAGGCGCGTGCGCGTAATATCGATCCCAATCACGCGATCCCGAGTAAATGTCTCTCCCTAATTGAACGCATTTTAATTCTAATTGTGCGAAATTGAAAAAAAAATTCAATCGAATGGACTCGAATTTGCGGCCTCGGATTTTATTATATTTCCAATAAATTCATTCGTAAAATACAAAAATTTGCAATTCGTCACTTTTTTTTTTTTTTTTTACCTTAATAATTATAATTATTTATAGAAGAAAGATTTCGTGTTTTTGTTATACGGGTACGAAACGAGGTTGAATTAAAGTTTAACCTTATAATCAGCAAATAATTCTTTAATGTTTTTGAAACATCGCTAAAATATACATTACCGTGTAAAAGTAGAATGTTGGCATTTAATTAAAAGTAACAATAATTGAACGGTACAAGCGTTTAAAACATGTTTGAAATTTCAATGTACAGCAACGAAGTGGTTAATAGAAATAATGCTTCATTACATTATTAAACCGTTACCTCACTGGTTCGCTCAAATTAAAATAAGTTTATTAATTAATTCTCGATCGAGTGAATTTGGTAATTATATCAATTGTTCCTATAATTGTAACTGTAATTTGTCAACTTTAATGCCCTGTATAGGCACTGTACAGCCACGACGAATAAGATATGTCGCGGGTGATTGGGGTTCGGGGGGGGGGAGGGAGAGGCGGAGGGGGCGGAGGAGGAGCCGTGTACAACGAACCTTTTGGGAAAATAAAGTAAATTTTCTATCGTGTCGGCTATATCCTAAAGGATGCTTAGACTGAGATCGATGGATCGCAGAGGGAAAAAAAAAAAAAAAGTCAAAAAACGTACTAATACGTAATGATAACGTATACGGCGATCCGTCCTTATTAAAAATCCGCAAGCGAAAGGAGCGGCAGCCGAATTTGTTATAAGCGTCAGATTTATCTGTAGTTGCAGCCACACGGGGTTATTGGGGAATTTAAAGTGTTTGCTAACGCGCTTGTACGTAATAAAGTGTATAAGTTGTAAATGGCTCGGGATAATGGTGATGTATAGGCGCGCAAAATAGGGGCTTTGAAGAAAAGCAATGGAAATTCGCGGGCTGTTTTAACTGCTACAAATATATAACGAAAGGCGAGTAATGGGGAGGAGCGCGGCTACGCGGAAAAATTAAGGTGCATGTTCTCGGGACCGGGGGTGGGGGTGGGGGGTAGGAGCGGTTGGCCGCAAGAGCTGCCGAGCCCGTAGGATAAGAAAATGACCGGCCAGCAGCCGCCCGCCCCCGCCCCGACTACGGTCCGGCTACGGTCTAACGCGGAAGCGTCAGAGGGGGGTTATATCGAGGTTATATCGGGGTTATCGCTTCTGTATATGAAAGAATATGCAGGTGAACGTGTGAATTAGCGATGCGCGGGTGTCGGTCGTATCCCTGAGAATTCCATCCCGTCCAATCAACGAAGTGGACGCGTGGCACCGAGTAGTGGCTCTCGCGAGTCCGCTGCGGGAATACCTTATGAAGGGGGATGCCGAGGGTGTAAATGGACGGGACGTCGCATTACTTTCGCCTCGGAGGAGCTACGAGTGTGCACTGTTGCTCCGACACGCACTGGGCCAAAGGCTCGCATAGCTAGACAAACACGGGGACTCCTCCTCGGTCTCTGTCCGGCTCGACTCTACGTCCCACCCGACCCCGCTGACACCAGCCTCGTCGCCGGGGAGCGCGCTGCCACGCACGCACGCACGCACGCACGCACGCACGCATACAGCCGGCCGGCCAGGATGTTTACGTATTAACGAGCGCCCCGGTCTAGCTCCGGCACTGTATTTATAAGGGTCCAGCGTTTACTCGGCACAGTCTCTTTATCTCTCTCACCGCCCATCCTCCCCACCGCTCCGCTCCACTCCACTCCACTCCACGGCGACGACGACGACGACGACGACGACGACGACGACGACGACGAGCTCGAGCCGTATTTGTACTCTGGCATGACTGAGACCCGCGCACCTAATGACGGATCTCAGTGGGGCAAACGTCGTCGTCGACCCATCCGGCCCCATTGTTCCCGATTCTTCTGCGCCCAAGTCTTCCGAGTGAGTCCCTTCAGCCCTCGGCCTATCGGATCTCATCGATAGCTCCCAAATGTGTTACGTGTCTCGGGCGCCGCGCTCGATTTTTCCCTCCGGATGACTATCGCGCCGTTCCCGCTCTAGCCGGCGCTTACGGCCCTCGCGATCCCAGCATCCTCTCGGCGAAATAACTCGGGGGACGAGGGGGTGGGGGATTTATTTTAACGATCCTTAGCTAAATAACAGTAATTTGCTAGCCGGCGTTCTGAGGGAGGCGAGGTCGCGCAGCCACGGCCGCTGATTTGTTATTTCTTTGATACGCCAAAAAATTAATAGGAGAGCGCGAGAGAGGAGAGAGAGAGAGAGAGAGAGAGAGAGCGTGAGAGAAGTAGATAGCTAATTTCTGAATTCCAGAATAATAACAGCGAGTAATAAGACGAGCGCGCTCCGCTCTGTCTTTCCCGCCCGCCGCCCCTCCTCGTCTCCCCCTGCTCCACCCATCCCCGACAACCCGAGTGCCGCGCGAAACGACACGCAGACGATTTAATAGATCCCGTGCACCATAAAATGGCTTTACATACAATAAAATTTAAATCATTCGCAAAATATTCAAGCGTCAGCTCGTATCTTTAAAACAATTAAGACTTATTCAGATGTAAAAACATCATTAAATCATAAGTTTTTCTCCTTCTCAGGAAATAAAACTTTAATTTACACCTGCGGAGAACAATGGTATCCGAGGGAAATAGACGGAAGATTATTGTTATGATAAAAATGATCATTTGAATTTGTAATTGATTTCAAGGAAGTTCCGAGACAGCGGAAGCCGCCTAACAAAGAGAATCATCGCCCGCTTTCGCAAGGTTCAATTAATTCATGTTCGGGTACGCTATAGGAGCTGAAAAAAATAAAATGAAAAATGGGAAATGAGGAATCGAGCGAGAGACGGAGTCGGCCGATGGGGACGAAGAGATAAAACGAGATACGAGACTCTAGCTGCGCGAATATCTCTCGGTACACGTACACACACACATACACAGCTGCATACGTATGCGAGCGGCTGAGGGTGAGAGGATGGAAGTTGCATTGGCGGGATGTGGCTGTGCGCTCCGCGTTTTGAACCCTGTGCTGTCTACTCTCTGCTGTGCACCGTGTCCGTTATGGCGTGGTTAGGGGGGATGGGGATTGGGGAGGAGTAGAAGAAGGAGGAAGAGAAGGAGTAGGAGAGTACGAGTATCTTTCAGGTAAGTAAAAGTGGTTATAAGTACGCGTAAGTAATACAAAAGGAGTGGAAAAATGTAACGTGTGTAGGGCTCCTTCGGTATACTTGTGAGCCGCGTGTCGGTACACGGAGGCCGTACGTATGCGTGCGTGTATAAGAGGCGAGGTAAAGCCCGAGACAAGCCAAAGGAAAAGGTAGACATGTATAGGCACTTTATTACAAGCAGCCGCAAAGTCTCACGAGGTTTCAGCGTCAATTATATCTACAGAATAACTTAACGGTCCCTTAGAAACGGCCTCAATGGCCTATTCAGGCATTCGCCGGAGCTCCTCGAGTCTTAAATAATAAAGAACATTCGCGGCGCACGACTATGACGTAATCCTCGCGACTATTCGGAAGATGTGCACCAACTCGAATAAATAAATATGTATTGCACATTCTTTAAGAATTAAGCGGAGTTGCGCGCGAGAGTCACATTTCGCCCCCCCCCTTCCCGCCCGGCCCCGACGCCTCTGCCTCGATTCCGACTCCTCGACCGCGCATACGCACGCACGCACGCACGCACGAACGCACGCATATATATATATATATATATTAGATGGAAATGCGTAATAGATCGCGGAAGCCCGCGGAATAGTTGCGCGGCTCGTTGCCAGCGGCTGGGGGCGAATACTTCGCGTCGGATACTCACCTCGGACACTCTGACGACGACGACGACGACGACGACGACGCGGCGGTGGCGACCATCGCCGCCAGATACTTGTAGCTCGAAAAAAAGAAATACAGAAAACCAGAGAGAGAGAGAGAGAGAGAGAGGAGGGGGAGGGGACAAGAAAGTAAAAGATGGGAAAAGGTGATTTCCTCTCTTAGCTCGGTACCCGACTCGAGACACACACAGTGAAAGAACGAGCGGGGCTTTTCAGACTTTCCGCCTAGCGCGGAATATGACGGTGGTGACGTCAGCCTGAATATTTGAAGGGGACGAAACTTCAAAAGAACACGTGTTACGCTGCTAGGACGCCGCCTAAATAATGCAAAGTCAACTTACTCTCGTCTACCTTCCCTCCCGCCAGTCTTTTCTTTTATTCCTTTATTTCTTCTACCTCCTCCTACTCCATCCCCATCTCACTCTCTCTCTCTCTCTCGCTCTCCCTGTCTACTTTCCTCTTTTTCTTCCACCGGCACCAGCTCCACCTCGAGCTTTCCGTCGACGATCTAACCCTCCTCCCAAAACCATGTCCCGGGCCACGTTCGTCCCCGTCCGATCACCGTCCAGCCCCCTCCCCCCCGTACGATCCCCGCACGATCCCCGCACGATCCCCGCACGATCAACGTACGATCACCGTACGATCTCTGATTACAGCTCTCTTCTTATTCCGGAATTGCAACTCCGAGCTCCCGGTCTTAAAATCAAACTCCTTCCGAGAACCGAACAAATATCGGTTCCATTTATCAGGGGGCCTCGGCGTTCACCGGCTCACCAGCTCCGCCTCACCGGCCCACCCCACCCGGCCCCACCGCACCCCGGCGCCACGACCGCAAAGTCATGCAATTACCGCGGCGACGGAGCCCATGAAAAGTTAATGCCGCCGCAGCTCCCCGTTCGGGTCTGGAATTCCGGATCCCCGGGCGAGCCACGTGCGAGTCAAGCATTGACCCGCGGCCGAGCATCCTTCCGTCGGCTCCAAGGCTTCCAAGACTTTTCTCCAAGGATTATTTTCCTTGCCGAAACACGACGCCCAGTGTTGGATTAGCGGGATCCCGAGACCTTGGAACCTGCTCTGCCTCGGCTGCGGATTACCGCGAGGAAAAGGCACGGCCGACGAAAGCCAAAGCCAATAATGCACCCAAACTTTTCACTCGCACGCATGTTTATTCACTTTTCGCACGAGAATGTCCTTCCTCTTTCATTCCCCACACGTAACGTTATCTCCACACCACTCCAAATGTCTTCCCTTTCGCTCTACCTCCTCGAGCTCCTTCTTCATCGTCGGCATCATCGTAATCATCATCATTTTCTTCATCATCATCATCGTCTTCTTATTCTTCTTCTTATTCTTATTCTACTTCTACCTCTTCTACCTCCTCCTCCTCCTCATCTTCTTCTTCTTCTTCTTCTTCTTCTTCTTCTATCTCCTCATCTTTATAATAATTACGACGTTTTTAAAAAAGAGTATTGCTCGAAAAGTTAGCCGTGCCTCTGCAATAGCATTTAATGTTGAATAATTTCGGAGAATAAAGAGAAACCGGGAATAAGAATAAAGAAAAAAAAGAAACAAATGGAATAATAATAAATTTGTGCGCGCGCGCGCGCACGATCCGCTTCTTTTCAATTCCCAATGCCTTAACATATTCTTTTTACTGCTCATCAGAAATGCATGAAAGCCTGAGAAAGTGCTGTCATTTGTACATTTTTCATGTTTATTATTTTATTCAAGCCTACGTATAAAAAGATGCTTTTCCTTACACGGCTAGTCTATTAAATAGTAATGAGTAAAATACTAGGAGTATTATAATTGGTTGAACATATCGTAACTTTATACTTAACTATTAACTTTAAATGTTCGCAGACATGCACGCGTACGTACGTACGTACGTACATACGTACATAAATAACTTATAAGAACTTTATTGCACAGTTGTTATAAATACTAAATAAGGAGAAGTTTTGTCGTATTACAACGTAATCAGTCGATAAACACGTACTTACATTCCTTTTTTCTTTTTTTTTTTTTTTTAAAAAGGAAATAAGTTTTACGAGTAAAAATGGACGATTCGTGTATCATTACATTACCAAAGACTTGTGGATAACATTGAATTTCTCATTCTGCCGAATTTCTTTAGAACGTTTTGAAATCTCTCGAGACTTGTGCACATAAAGTGACATTGATTGCAGACCGACTCGACTCTACGTCTTCCCAAATATTAACACTATAATTATTACTGTATCCCCTGTCTAATGATAATAATAATAATAACAACAACAACAACATGTAGTCGATCAGCTAGGCCATATTTTATAAATTTTAACACGAAGAATGTGTATATATATATATATATATATCTATTGTTCAAATACAAGTTGCGTTTTATCTTCGTATCTGAGTGCGGACGGATAAGCAAATACAGGAATTTGAAGAAGAAAAAAAGAAAAAAGAAAATAAAAGAGAGAGTGAGAGAGTGAGAGAGAGAGAGAAAGTAATGAAATGAAAAAATGATTAACTCGACGCGATCCCGGCCATCATAATTTTTATACCTTTTACCGCTGATGTTTTTAAACCAGTCAACATCTCTTGAAGCTTTTAAAGTCACAATTGAGAAAGAGAAGAAAAAAGTATTTTAAGAAGAGGCTCGATACAAAAGGTGGAATAAAATACATAAATTGTGATAGAGAAGGTGAGCGAGGGATAAGGCTCGCGCGCACCTTTAGGTGGACAGAGTTGGCTTTTTAATCATTTACTTTTGATCCGGATATACGGATTCCCCGTGACTGCGTCTAGTCCGAACTTACTTATCTTGACTCGATTATTTAGATTACGGCTAAAAAATTATCTAAAACATATGATGGGCCTAAGAGGCGGGCTTTTACGGAGAGGTTAAAAATAATTTACAACGCTGCTTAAGCATTTCTAACTTTATCATCCGCGGCGCTTCATTTCATTTAAATCCTGGTATTCGTTTTAACAGAAACGAAACGTACCGTTAAATTTAATCTAGCGGAAATGACCGTTAAATTTTAATTGTTCTATATTAGAATAATGCCAGTATTCTAGAATTTTATCGATCGATTAATTAATTATTTAATTAATTAATGCGCGCGTGCAGGTGTACGCGCGGTGTCGGTGCGGTGGATTATGGAATGGCATTTCGCGTATGGGAGCGTATGAATAAAAATAGAGTCGGCAATCGAATTGAATTAATATAAGAAGCAGTAAGAACAACGGCAATCATTTGCAATAAGAAAGATAGATTATCTTATGAGGCGGCATTTACTGCATATACTGCATTTCTCATTGATATTTTTATTTCCAAGAGTATGATCGGCGGCGTAAGAGTCGGGAGGAATTTTAACTTGTGGGGAGGACGGGGGGGGGGAGGACGAGTCGATGACACGGTACCAACGTATTTCGTAATTTTCAGCCCAAAAAGATAAGGCCAGGTAATGGTGGCTCCTTGGCTCTTCTGGGCCCCCATCGATTAAGGATCAATAGATCCTGCGCTGGCAATGTAATATCGGTCATTCGAGATCGGATAAAAAGAAAGGAAAGAAAGAAAGAAGAAAAAAAGAAAAAAGAAGCCATAGCTTATCGGGTCGAAATCGAGAATAACTCGAGGGAAGGGAGCTGCTGGCTTTTCAACGAATGAAACATAAGGTCCCTTTTTGCCCTAGTGCGAACGATGGGGTTATTTCGTGGGTGTGGGAGGGAATGGGGGTGAGGGGGGGAGGCGAAGCCTCGCGTGGCGGCTGGCGTTAGGAGGGAAGGGGGGACTCGTGCCGGAATCGCAAGTAGGGGGAGGGGGGAGGGAGAGGGGTGCCGAGATGTCCGAGATCTCGGGAACCGAAGAATCACCGGTGACTGGGTACGCCCGGACGGTGAGAGTGCGTGGGGTGGGTAGGTGGGGGTCGGGGAGAGGGGAGAGGGGAGGGGTTGCGAAGAGGAGGAGGAGGAGGAGGAGGAGGAGGAGGTCGAACGGGTGCGAGACTGGCTGCTCGTGGGTTTCGGAGGGAACGGAGAGCGCGTGTGCATAGCGATGCACGTGTCCCGGAGAGTAGGAAGTAGGGGGACACCCGGTGGCATTGTTCGCTCGTGGCTTAAACGTGAATGTACGTGTCCTCGAAAAATTCCGCGCGCGCATTTAGGCCGATGCATCCGTCGACGGCGCGAGCGCAGCTTTTTAGGACCACCCACTCGTGCATGAGATCCGCGGCTTTTATCCAGCTATTTTTTCCCCGATTGGCCGATTTCGACCACCGCCGCCTCCTCCTCCTACCCCTCCTCCTACCCCTCCTCCTGCTTCTCGTCAGCTGGCCCTCTCACCTCCTGCCTCGGGAGATCTGTCCCGTCATGACTCCCGTTGCCTCGTCTCTCGACAGACCCGGCCGGCGCTCGCACGTGCTCGCCCCTACCCCGTATCACCTCCTACCGCACGTAACTCCCACACTCTCTCCTGGATCGCGACCCCCTTCCCCGCATACGAAGGCGAACGCAGCTGCTGTCAGAGTCCTCGATTCTGAAGGAAAACCTTCCCTATTACACATGCCTTTTACAACAATCGAGTTGTGCTCTCCCTCTCGATGCCAAGGCACTGTCCGCGCAAGTCGTATCCCCAATAACTCTTCCCCGCCCCTCCCTGGATAATAAATGCCACCCGTTTGTCTGTTCTAATGTCGAGCGGTGCCGACCTGAAGCGGCCGCCGTCCTCATTTATCGCTCCGCCTCGGACTTGTCGCTCACAATGCAATTTTATATAAGAAGAGATCCTTCACCACATGACGTCAACGATGATTTCTCACTAATTGCTTCATTATCGAATAATTATTGTTCAATCGTATTGTATCGTCCGGGTCGAGTTAGGCAAGGGAACAAAGTCTCCTTGACCCTTCGAGCTCCTCCTCCCTCCTTATTCTTAATCGTATAGACGAAACTAGAGTCCCTCGAATGCAATACGAATGCGCTCGCCCGCATGCCTTCTCCCCCCCCCCCCGTCCCTCGAGTGCGTGCGCGTGTGCGTTGTCGTGCGCGTGTGTGCCGGGGTCTCGAGGACTCGATTTTATTCGCTCACAATTACGGTTATATTTTATTATTTACCGAGAGAAGAAAAGCAAGGCGCGGAAACGGGATGGACGGGATGAGAGCGAGCAGAGAGACTGAGAGAGAGAGAGAGAGAGAGAGAGAGAGAGAGAGAGTGATGAGGGGGGCGAGGAAGATTGGAGGGAATAAAAAAGGTCGGGATAAACGAAGAGGAGAGATCGGCGAAATCGGAGTTTATGAATCAATAAAATGTTATATTTTGTTATTTTAAAATGAAGTTCTCGGCGGGCATAAATAATTAATAACCAGGGACGAAGAATCCTTGGTCGGAACTAACACGAATCACGTATCCCGAATTTAAATGGCAAAAAAAAAAAAAATAAATAAATAAATAAATAAAAAAAATTGTAAGAAGGCGAGAACCGGGCGCACGGAAAGTGCACTTTCGCAGCTCCTTGGCAGCGAGCGGTAAAAGTGGAAACAGGTGGGGGGTAAAGCAGAAGAGGGGTACTGTTTTTGTGCCGAGGAAAATTTAATACAATTACAAGCGGCTCTTGGCGCCTTCTTTCTATCCTCCCTTCCTCCTCCTTAACGGCGACGTCCCGCACACCTCTTAACCGTCTCGGTGTACTCTCGCCGTCCTCTCGCCGTCCTCTCGCCGTCCTCTCGCCCTCCTGACCCCCACCATTCCGCACGACCCCGATCACCGCGCCATCGCCATCGCCGTCGTCACCGCCGCCGCCGCTGCCACCGCCGCTACCGCCGCCACCGCCCGCCGCCGCCGCTCTTTTCCGCAGCATTTTTCTCCGTCTGTTTTTCCTCGGCCCTCTCTGTGTCACCTACTTTATATTATGCTTTATCTCGCTCCTCTGGCTTCCTCGATGTCGCCCGCTCCTCAAGGCGAAACGCCGCTCGCGGTCTGCCTCTGGTGGGAGAGCGAGACTACGAAGGGGAATGCGCACGCCTCCACCCTCCAATGCTTTAACGTCATTCTGCATTATTTTCATTTTATCGTCAGCAATCTTGGTTAATGCGATCCTCCCTTCCGTCACCGCTCGCCTTCCTCGCTTTCGCGGGCGCCTCCTCCTCCGCCTTCCTCGCCCTTACTACACACGTACAGGTACTCGCTGCTCGCCCCGCTCGGCAGCAGCAGCAGCACCAGCAGCAGCAGCAGCAGCGGCAGCGGTGGCGGCGACGGCGGCGACGACGGCGGCGACGGCTATTCCGCTGGGTCCGCGTCGCTTCCCTCCCTCCCTCCATCCACCAATCTCCCGCCGCAACCCGCCAACCCTTTTTACTTTCTCTATTTGAATATATTATTATACGCGAGAGCTCGGGGTTTGACGCACTTCCTCCCTCGCCTCAGCCGTCGTAGTTACGGCTCGGCTCTAGCTCCCTGTGTTCCACACCGAGGAAAAGAAATCGTGGCGGACTTGGATGACGATGAGGGGCGGGGGGAGGACCCGGTGGGACGGGACGGGATGGGGCAAATCTCGCTACGTTAAGCTCAGTTTGGCTAGAGTTGGAAAGTCTAGGTAAACTAAAAGAGGTTATCTCGTGCGGGACTCCTCGGGCGCCTGACTATTGCTCGGCACAACCTCGACGTTCACGCACCTGTTCAGGATCTCATTGTTTCATTGTCCCTTGGGGGAGGGGGGGGGTGCGGAGGCGCAGTCCGTGATCCCAGACTAGTCCCAGACGTGGGACAGGGTCCGGGTGGGCGGGAGTTTCGGCGGCTTTTGGTGCGGCCTCGCGCGCACGACCTCACTGACCCGTAGGAGAAGAGGCGCGGAAAGACGTCAGCCGTATCGATCGTCGGATTAATGTTTAGTCGAGACAATGGGCCGCCGCCGCCGCCGCCGCCGCCGCCGCCGCCGCCGGACATCCCCGGTTATGCATCGGACGCAATGTAACGCGTGCCGTTCCAACTTATCGTCGCGGCGAGTGCCGAGTAGCGCTACGAGCCCGGCTGAAAGAGGCAGAGAAGGATGGTGGGAGGGGAGGGGAGGGGGGGGGTCGGTGACGCTAAGCTTTATTAGTCGCGGACGGCTGCATAATGAACCTTGCGTGCCGTTTCCCCTCCCTCCGATGCGCGGCTCAACGCGATAAAGCTGTCAACGGTTCTTTCTTAACGTGTTCCTTTAACAGCGAGTCTCTTTAATTAGCCGCGATCGGAAATGACCCTCCCTCCCTCTCTCTCTCTCTCTCCCTCAACTCTCCAACTCGAGCGGGCTAGATACGCGGTACCCATGACGCTAAGCCCAAGATAGTGTTCCTCGACGACAAAACGGCAGAAAGAGGGAGGCCCTCGAGGCCGGTACCTTACCCCAAATCCCACCCCCTTCCACAATCTTCTCCCTCACCTCCCTCCTTCCCCTTTATATTCCGCATTAGTATTATATCGACGTCGCCGTGCTATTTATTCGCCCCGGTCTCTCTCTTGCCTTTTTTTTTTTTTTTTTTTTTTTTTTTTTTTTTTTCAATTCATCGACACCTTCGAAATGAAGTGATGCGAGCGAGAGTCAAACAACTCGTGCTCGTTTCGAGCCTCGACGTTTTCAGATTTTAACGGCCTTCTCTGACCACGTAAAAAAAAGGGAATCATTTAAAGGCCTTGAGTTTGTTCAAAGGTCGAGATCGAGCACTTAACGCTAAGCTACCCAGATACCCTCATTAACTATTTCTCCGTCGACCTACATAAGACACCACGTTATTACTTACAAAGGGAATATATTTCTTCTTCTTCTTTTTTTTTCTTTTTTCCTTTTTTTTTTCACTCAAAAGACGAACAAACAACGCTTTTCTTATTCTTCTTTTATTACAACAATTCCAAATTATTAGACGCTCGTTTAATCTACTCGTTCCTTACTACTTTATTAATTATTACTTGGCGAGAATGCGTGAGTCTCTTGTTTCCCCCCCCCCTTGCCCCTTTACAGCCGAGAAAAGAATTGGCTCTTCACGGAAGACAAGTGTGCGAAAGTGAAATGATTCCACTATGAATGCAAAGAATAAGAAAGAAGCAGGGCAGGAGGGGTTATTCGGGGATGGGGGATTGGGGAGAAGGGGGGGGGAGGAAGGTAGGAGAGAAGCATGCATACGTTCCTTTCAAACGCTAAGGAATAAATTTGAATAGCTAAATAATTTTTACGTCTCGTAATTTCCTCGAAAAACGTTGAGGCGCCAGTTGAGGATCTATGGAAGTAACCAGGATGTTCGAGAGCTCCCAGCCGACCGCCAGTGATTGACGGTGATCGGTGTGTACGTATGTCGGCGTCGAGTATTGGTAAGTCGCGTGAGGGATGACGGCGAGAGTCGGAAGTATTAGTTCTCGCGGCGAAATCTCGAGTAGCTCGAGATTAGCGCCACGAGGGGAGCTAAAAAGATTTTCCTATGTACAAGGAGTTGTAAAGGGGGGCGGGGGGCGGGGGTGGCCGCGGCGCCTTATTGCCGAAGCGAAAAGCCGGGCAAAAGTCGGGGGAAGTGTCGAGGACAGACTGGGAAAGCGTTTGTTTGAGAAGCTTAAGATGCGGAGGCCGTCCTTGGGTGGTTATCCGGATCCTCGGGCTTTCGCGTAATACCCCAGATCGCGCGGATATTCCAAGGACATTTTCAGCCGCTCGAACGTTCGACGACGTAAGAGGGCGGGGGAGGCGAGGCGAGGAGAGGGCTCGTGAAACCACCAATCGAGTACCGATGCAAGGCACCCATGCAGGTGGGCAATTGTCTGGAATGAAAGTGTCGTCAAGCTGTAAAAAACAGCCGGGAGCACGTGTCCGTCCTTGTCCTTAAGCATGCGTGCGTGTATGCGTGCGCCTGGGGGGTAGAGTCTGGCTGAGCACTCATCGGTTTAAACGGCCGATAAATATTGTCGGCTAAACCGGGCGACGGGACACTCTCTCGGAAGCAATATTCGTCTCTCGCGCTCGTACGCAAGAGACTTTGTATCCGGCAGCCCGAGATCGATAAGCCCGGCATTAATAAATTATTGACCCAGAATTTCCATATAATATCGATTTCGCAAGTTTTTTACATTCGCTAATTGATGCTTCCAAGTATAACTTTATGATTCGCGCCTACGGACAATAAATTCATGTACATCCCAGAAATACAATATTCCAATTTTTCATTGGCGTTCAATATTTATGACGTTATCCCGTGATCGCCTCCCAATTGGAAAATTCGTTTAATAATAATAGTCAAGTGAAATTACATCACTGTCAGGACATAATCAAGAATTCGTGGCGAGAGCCGGCCGCGTGAAAATAATAAAAAGTTGTTTAATGAATTTTATGAATGGCGGCTGGCGACCGACGGCTGTTGTAAGGGGTACGGTAAGGGTGGAGGGAGGGAGGGAGGGAGGGAGGGTCGGGGACGCTTCAGCGGTCCCCGTGATCCTCCTCCACCACCACGACCTCCACCACCACCACCGCCACCACCACCACCACGACCACCACCACCACCTCCCACGTCGCATTCGTGTGAGTGTCCGTCGTTATCGGCGGCGGTGCGAGAGGGAGGCGGAGCGCCCTTTGAGTGACGCGTGGGACGGGGCTTATCAGCGGAGCCTTCGAAGAGAGGGACGTCTCCGAATAAATCTCCTTGGAGCGCGGTTTCGGTCGCTGTCGGGGGTGAGACGAAGGAGGGTCGGTCAGGGAGGACCGCCAGGTACGTAGGCAGAGGCAATCTGCGGAACGGTCGGCCCATCCGTCCATCAAGTCCCCCGGTGCGTAATGTCGCGCTGGGCGGCCGTGACAGAGACAGAGAGATAGATAGATAGATAGAGAGAGAGAGAGGGGGGAGGGGTCGGGGGACTGCACGGTATTTATGCGCGCTTCGACGGGTGAAAAAGCAGGGGCCGCGTACGCGACGAGATAATTTCTGATTTACCGGACGAGCGACCCCGGCCCCCGGCTCTCTTCCTTTATCCGCGTCATTTGGGAAATGGAAAATTTAGCAGCCGCTAAGGCAGCCCCGCCGGACGCCCACGCTTTGACGGATTGTTTGATGGGTAAGGGTGGTCACGAATGGGCTGAATCGAATCGGTGCCGGTAAATCTCGCGCTTCCTCGATCGGTACCTCAATCACTCACTGATCAGCTCCGGAGATGAGCGACGTGTGCGACCAGCGGGGGTGAGGAGCGGGGGCGTGGTGCGAGAGGCGCCTCGGCTCGACGCACGCGAACGAGTCCTTGCCGATCGGAGCCGACGCTCATCTCCGGAGGTGGCCGCGCCGACTCTGGTGCACGGGGACGAGCCGGAGAAGTAGGAAGAGGTGAGAGGTGAGAGGAGAGAGGAGAGAGGAGAGAGAGAGAGAGAGAGAGGCGAGAGAGAGGAGATAGGAGCCGTTTGGATATCGAGAGGAAGTTAAGTGAGCCCCGACTACTATCTTCCATGGATTATATTCCCAGTATTGCCATTATGCGCCGCGTTTCCTAGGAAAGCAATTTGCGAAATATTTAAAACACATAGCATTATGCTATGCGGGAAGCGCGAGCCTCGAGAGGATGGAGCCGCCGCTACCGATCCCGAGCGGCCCTCATTTCAATACGCAGAGAAGAAGTCTCGAGAATCTATCCCGGTCCTGCCCTCCCCGTTCCCCTCGCCGACCCTCACCGCCGATTAAGTCCCTTTCGCCGAAACCTCTCGGCGCCTATTTGCGAATCCTGCCCTCGCAGTCGGAGCCGGGGCCCCTCGATCTATCCACCACCTCCCCCCTGACCGCCCCACTCCCGCCCTTCGACAGCGCCACCCACCGGCCTCAGAGTGAGAGAGAGAGAGAGAGAGAGAGAGAGAGAGAGCCCGGTAAGAATTATCATGTCCACCACGATTAGGCGGCTTCTTAAACGAACGAGGGTTGAACGTCGTTCCTCGTCCCCGTGTCGACGTCACCTTCCTCACCCTTTCCCCTTAAATTCACTAGCCAATACTCTTGCTTCCACGCGACATCTGACACGAATTCTCGGAGGCTACATTATTTCTAATGATATTGGCCTAAATTATTATCAGGGCCTAATGCAATATTTATTCAACTGGGCTCTTCAATTAAATTCATGGCTCTTTATTAAAGCTAACGTTAACAACAATTACAACATTAAGGCAGATTATCTATTTCTGTCAGTTTAATATCCTTCCCCGACCATCGCCATAGTTCTATTAATACAATAGTTTATGTTAAAATCGGCTAACCTCGATATACATACATACATACATACGTACGTACGTACGTACGTGCATACGTGCATACGTGCATACGTGCATACGTGCATACATATATATATATATATATACGTTGTTATTATTAATCCTCAGCCAAAGGCATTTATTGCCCTTACTCTTAATTCTCTATCTTTCGTTCTATCAAATTAATAAATTTGTATAAGAAAAAATAATTAAGAATCAATAATAATCAGTAATAATAATGGTAATAATAATAATAATAATAGTAATAGTAATATTAATAATAATAACAATAATAGTAATAATAATAAAAGAACAAGGAATAAAGAGGGAACGGGAGACTTAAAGAGGTAGATCTCGTAATTCAATATAAAAAAGCTGAGGTACCCGAGAAATATATATATATATATTATAGAATAATCTCGAAAAATTACGCTGAAATGGATTCACGTAATAAATAAATAAATAAATAGATAAATAAAACTTTTTGATAATATAAATTTATATAATAACAAGGTGAAAAATTATTTATACAGAAAAGGCCGAGTGTAAGTGCCGGTAGAAAATATTAAACAAATTAGGAGAGATAATGAAATTATTTTAAAAGAACGTACGGCATTCATGTACTTTATTAAATTTATAATTTAATAGGAGAGAAAAATTTAATTACGTTTGAAAGATTCTCTTTTCTTTCAGATTTCCTAATGAAAGTTCAGTTCTTCATATTTAATTTAACAAAATATTAACCATAACTTGCAATATTATTTCGAGTTAAGAAATTAAATTATTGATTTATTATTATAAAGGAATATTTTTTTGCTATCTGCAGATGGTACTCTCCCTCTCTCTCTCTCTCTCTCTCCTTCTTATTATTATTATTTTTTTTTTTTTCTTTACTCAATCGCTGCGCTCGGCTCGAAGGTTATTGGCAAGAGATTTACGTAAGAGAAGGAGGAGGATTCCTTCCTCTCCGAGGTAATGAATTTTCACGTCCTAGGCATTATGTTTACTCGCAATTATCATCGGATGGCCAATCTCCAAGTGAAATTAATATTATTACGTCGGGAAATGACGTGGATTTTGTAACTACGGATACGACTGCCGTGCGCCTGCCTCCGTTACTTCCAATCGAAGAATTCAATTTTAACGATACGATCCTTCCCTCCGTACGTTCACGTTCACGAGTCTCGACGAGCAGCAAAATAGTAAAAAAAAAAAAAAAAGGACAGAAAATTAAGGAGGCTGGCTGCTGGGGGAGGGGGATAAAAGAAATTTGCTTGATACGAGCGCTCGAGGGCATAATGTGACGTAACGGTAACGGTCCGGGCCGATACGCGAGACGGTGGTGCGCGGACGGGTTCGAGGCTATTGGGACAAACGGACCTAATGGGACGCGGGCGCAACGACAGCTGAGAAACTAGCGCATTGATTGAATGTGCGCTGGCCAACCTTACCGTGTATCCTATCGCAGTAATCTAACGCGGATACGTCAATGAAATAATGGGAAATAAGAGGCTACGGCTGCCTCCCATGTAATATTACGCTGACCCACCCCCCGAGAGGTTATTCGGGGGGGTTATTCGGGGGGTTTATTGGGGGAGGGTTATGGGGGGGGTTATTGGGGTTATGGTGGGTCGCAGTAGGAACGGGGCTCATCGGAAATCTAATGGTTATCGGGGAAATTGGCCCGATAGCTACGGTAGAAATAACGCGACTCCAGTCACTATCCGCCGGGGCAGACGTCTGTCTGTCTGTCTTGGGGTGAGACGCGCTGATGCCGGGCACCGCGCACCTATCCGCTCCCAGGAGGGCGCCCCGTACTAACGAACCCGCGACACACAGACATCGGAGACATGAGAGAGAGTAAGAGAGAGAGAGAGAGAGGGGGCGGAGGCGGAAACGCGATCGGGCCAATAGATCAAAGTTTTCAATTTGGGGGCGCGCTCGCTTACCCCGACCACGAGTGAGTAGCAGAGGAGGCCGAACGGGGGGGGGCAGGGGGTCGGGTGAGTAGCAGAGTAGTAGAGGGAGGCCGGCCCCGCAATCAGCTAAACGATCAGCTCCTGATGTATGTCGCTGGAGTGCGCGCCTCCTCCCGATCCCGAGATCTACGGGGCTGTCGGGAACGGCCGATAGCGCCCGACAGCGCTCAACCAGCAGCGGGCCTCGCTCCTTCTACGGGGGCGTGCGACTGCAGCTGCGTCACCCCGATACTCCCCCCCCCCTTATACCCTCACGACTCTCGCCCCCATAGAGCGTCAAAAAATACTAATTTAAGCGGGAGCGAAGGGAATGCGTAGTGTAGTCGCATCCGGTGTATATCAGGACGAGCGGCGCCTGGCCACTACAATTCACGATTTACAGTATCGCGACTTCTTTTTCTCTGCCCTCCACCTCCCCCCGCTGCTCGCCTGCCCAGCCAGCCCAGCCCAGCCCACCCCACCGCAATAACCCAATCTCACATGCTGATCTTCGTCCTTCTCCGATCCCCCTTTCCATCGTCCAATGCCTGGTCGGTCCAGGTCGAGGTCGCGCACCGCTCGGCTCCACGGCCACCTCCGGTATCTACACTATTCGGCTGCCGGTCCGTCGTCCCCACTTCCGGGAGCCGTTCGGTCGACCCCTCCGAGCTCGTTACCGTCCCGGGCGCACATTAGGCCCGCCAGGCGAGATAACGTTTTCCCTTCTTTTTTCATTTTATTTTTATTTTAAACTCTCGCCCCCGCCTGGCTGCCCTTCCCTCTTTCCCTTCCGCCCATGGCATATCCCGACCTACCGAGTACCCTCCCGCCTCTCCCCACCCCCCCGCCATCCTTTCTCCTCTTTCATCCTAATGAGCCCGCACCATTGCCGCTCGAGCCTATTTCTCCTTAACTTTGTACAGTACGGAGCCGTTCCCGTCTCCCCCTCCGCCCCCTACCATCCCTCCCGGCCATCGTCGCTTCGCTAATTTAATATAATTCATATTAACGGGGTCGAGGACTCGCAATTATCCGTCCTTTCGTTCTGGGTGGCGTGCGACCCCCCCCCCCAGCCATCCTCTCGCCAACCCCCCCCATCCCCTCACCATCCCCTAGCCACCCCACGCCGCGCCGCTGTATGCGTGCACGTGCACGTGTGTGCGCGCGCGCGCCCAGCGCTTGTGTTCAAATTCACGGTGCAATACGATCTTTCTCTCGCCCCGCTTCGTTCCTCTTGTCTGACAAGTCGATTCTCGGGGGGCGTTCGACGAGGCCCGTTGGCCCCGGAAGCTCCGGCGAGCCTCCGACCTAATTACTTTGGCGATTCGAGCGCTGGATCGCTTTTAACGAAATCTCCGGGGATCAGAAGCCAGGGATTAGAAGTACCCCGTGTAAGTATACCTATCGATCGGCCTCGACAGAGCCTGGCCGGCTCGGTAAACGACGGCTAGCCCCGTCGGCCGAGGGGTGTGGGGTGTGGGGTGTGGGGTGTGGACGACAGCGGTGAAAAGTATTCAATGATCGAGACTCACCCTTTCCTCCTCGCGAATGAGCTCGGCGATGCCGGGCTTCAAGTCCGGATCTTCCCCGAGCGCGGCCTGTGCGGCCTGTAGGTGTTGTTGTTGCTGCTGTTGCTGCTGCTGTTGTTGCTGCTGCTGCTGTTGCTGCTGCTGCTGCTGCTGCTGCTGCGACTGCTGCGACTGCTGTTGTCCGACGAGACTCTGTTGCTGCTGTTGCTGCTGTTGCTGCGCGACCGCGTGGCCGCCCAGGTGGTTGATGGGCGCGTGCGGGCTCACGCTCACGTGGCCCGCGGACACGTGGTGGCCGACGAGCGAGGGGTGCGTGCCGCTCTGCCCGCTCGGTGGCGGCGGTAAGGGCGGCGGTGGGGGTAGGGGCAGGCTCACCGGCAGCTCCTGGAGGTTGATCTGGGGCGTGACGCTGATGCTGGGTACGTTGGGCGAGCCGAGGGAGCGCGGCGTCGAGGAGGAGCCGAGGCCGTGGCTCTCCTGTCCGGTGCTCGCCGAGTCGTGGTCGTCCGAGGCGTTGCGATCCGGGCTGCCGTGGCTCGCGGTCGGCGAGCGCTCCGCCGAGGCCAGCCGCCGTTTTTTGCGCTGTAGGTCGCCCGCGAGATTCAGCGTGTCCTCGAGGCTCGGTCTCGAGGTCAGCTCGTGCTCGCTATTCACGTCCGCGAGACCACGGATCTTAAGGCTCTCGGCGACCTTGAGCAGCGGCCCGATCTGCTCCTGCGAGACGTTTATCTCGCCCTTGTACATGAACTCGACCGCGGCCTTGAGCTCCGGCCACTTAATGTCCTTCATTATGACGATCGGATGCTGACAGGGATTGTCGAAGAAGAGGGTCTGGAAGTACGGGCTGCATGCCGAGAGAACCATCTTGTGAGCCTTGACCGAATGGCCGTCGCAGGCTAATGTCACGTCGACGAAGCTCTCGCTCTGCAGCAGCTGGTCGAAGACATTGGTTAGGTTCGTCTGGTAATTGTTCCAACGCAGGCAGAACTGCTGGGGCGAACCGGCGCCGCTCTGCTGCGTCATCGTGTCGGCCTCGTCCTCCAGCTTGACCGGGCCCCTCGGGCAGTCCTGCTTATCGGGGTTTTTCCTCTTCCACTCCTTCGCGGCTCGTGGCTCGCTCACCTCGCCTCCGGCGTCGGCTGCCGATTAAAGTCGGCGCCCTCTCGGTCACTCCGGCACCTCCGCCATCTGCAACAACGGCAACGCGCGCACCGCGTCCTAGTGTCACTTGGTTCAAATACCGCACAGCCACACAACTCCCTTCACGGCTTTGTTCACGGGGGGGCAGCCCGAGCACGTGCCCGGGCCGGCCGGTCGCTGCCGGTCCCAGTGCCTGGACTATCGCGCTCTATTGCTCTCTCTCTCTCTCTCTCTCTCTCTCTCTCCTCTCTCCCTCTCACACCCGTTCTCTCCCACTCACGCTCTCTCTCTCTCTCTCTCTCTCTCTCTCTCCCTCTCTCTCTCTTTTTTCCCGACGCAACGCGAGGAACTTTAAACGAGCAGCGTCCTCTGGGCCGACGAATTTTGGCGCTTTATTTCTCGACGTCGACCTCGAACGCGGCCTCCGCGTGAGAGAAACGGGCGTCTCGCGAACGACTGTCGGACGATGTACACCGCGTGAGGAGCGCGTCGCGACTGACGGGGCCCCCACGACTCGCGCTTCCCGCCGCCGGTTTCACCGCTGCGCGGGTGGCGGAGTGCGCGCGAGGCGGCCGGAACCCCCTCCCCAAGAGTCCAGCGCTCTCGAGACTCCTGCTGCTGCTGCTGCTGCTGCTGCTGCTGTTGCTGCTGCTGCTGCCACCAGCGCCGATGTCGTCGCCGCCGTCACCGCCACCGCTGTTGTTGCTCCCGCCGCCGGCTCCCTGCTCTCGTCTGCTCTTCTCTCGATCAGCTCCACTATCCCCCCCCTCCCCGCCCCACCACTCCTCTTACCGAACCGCCAATCCTCCCTCCGTCCACTCACCCACTCTCACCCGCAGCCGGCGCCGTGACGAACCGACCGACCGACCGACCGACAGACCGACCAACCATTCGCCCCTCCACGTGCCCAGCCGCTCTGCCTCCACTGCCCCCTCCAACGTCCGTCGCCGCCCCACCACGGCGTACCCCCGCCCCTCGGACGCTTACTGCCGCTAGAGCCGCCGTCACCACCACCAACGCCTTCGACGCTGCAGCCTGCTGCTGTTGCTGTTGCTGTCGCTACCGCGTGCCCATGCTACCACGGCCAACACCACCACCACCACCACCACCACCACCACCACCACCACCGCCACCAACTCCATCAGCGTGATAACTGTCATCGTCATCGTCGTCATTGTCGTCGTCATTGTCGTCGTCGTCGTCGTCGTGGTCATCGTCATAGTCGTTACTATCGCCACCGGTACCGCTGCAACCACCGTCTCCGTCGGCGCAATCGTCCCCCGTATCGATACACCACCATCGCCGATAGCGCTAAGACAGGAACGCACGCGGCTACCCCCGGCCCCGCTTCGTGGCACATGCCGCCCCCGGCCCCACACCGGCAGGCCCCGCCTCCCCCAGAGACCGCCTCCCAACGCCTCTCGCGGCCGCTCTCTTGCCACTCTCTCGACGCTCTCTTTCCCTCTCCATCGCTCTCACTCACACTTTTTATCGTTCCCTCTCCCTCTGACTCTCCCTCAGTCGCGCAAACGAGGATAGGCACAACGGTCTTTCGATCGTCGAGCTCCTGGTCCACCGGACCCAGACCTCTCCCGCGCTCGCCGATTTCCCCCGTGCTTTCCCGCTTACCTAACACGCGCGTCCCCCTATCTCACCCCCACCCATCCACCCACCCGCCCCCTAACCCCCCTCTGGCATCACGCCGCCGCCGCTGCCGCCGCCACCGCCGCCACCCAACGAGCCTCCACCATTAGATCATTAACCCACCTCTCCCTGTCGTATTTCTTACCTCGCCCACCGTCGCTCTCGAGGATCCATCCAATAAGCTTCCCCGTAAGCTCGCGCGTTATCCTTATTTTTCTTTAATCGGTCATTGACCTTTTAGCTTCCGAGGCATTTTCCGGCCACGGTTACGAATTCATCGGGGGCCTATGGGGGGCCTATGGGGGCCTATCGCCGCGGCATTTCCATCCTCTTTCTTATTTTCTACGCTTCGGCCACTCACTCGTTCAATGAAAGCGCAGCCTCCCTCCCTCCCTCCCTCCGCCCTCAGCCCGTCCTCAGCCCGTCCTCAGCCCGTCCTCAGCCCCATCAGCGCCCATCTCGAACCCCCACCCAGGCCCCAAACGCACTCGCACGCTGATTCCTTCGGCTGAGTAATTGCAGCCAATAATTCAAAGCCCTCCAACTTCTTGCCACAACGTCATTCTACTTGACATTTTATCGAATAAACGGCCCGACTTTCTTCATTCGTCAACAGCGGATACTTTCGTAGTATACGCACGACGGATCAGCAGCATCCACTTGCTCGCTATTAACATTAAAATAATCTTTAACGACTTCTTCTTAGGTTTTTCACTTACGCGCGCCGCGTATTTCCTACTGCGGAGGCAATTCTTGCGGATTTCCTAATGCGCTCTCTACAATCCACGAAATCACCACCAACACGGACAACATTACGTACAAGAAGCTCATGCATTTCAAGACTTAATTCATACCTTACGAATTACATTGTATTACCGTAATGTACCTCTGTAATTTCTACCGAATTAGCTCGTTTGCGAAAATGCAACAAAGACAACATCGAATTGGTAAACGAAAATACAACAAAAAACAAAAAAACAAAAATAGTACGGGTCTTTTCGTTTTTTAATTTCGTACATAATATTATTATTGCATGTCCGAGCAGAGTCCGAAGCACGTTCCGTGTACTCCCCCGTAGAGGCGAATTCCGTCAGTCAAAGTTCCCTATTTCAATAATCCTTAAGAGAATATATTATAAATAAATGAAAAAAAAAAAAAAAAAAAAAAAAAAAAAACGAAGAAGATTCGACGGAGGAAAAGTAATTAATGAGTGAGGCCAAATGCATTTGTGCATCGCACTTTCTTATAACGAAATAAAGTCTGAAATAGCTTGGACTCGCGTCGACAGCTCCCCCCCTCCTCTATCGAATAATCTAAATGCAAAGTTCTCCAACTCATCTGATTTTATAATATCCTTTATTTCTTTATGCAATTTATTGCACCGCTAAGTTTTTTTAAATCTCATAAACGTATTCCAACGATATATAGCTTACGCAGACACGGACCGCCTTGAATTTTTATTAATAATTATGCGTAAAATATTAATTTTTTTTTCTTTCTTTTTTCTTTTTCCTTTTTTCTTTTTGTACATAATATATTTAAATAGTAATTGTACTAAAGAACTTTTTAATTGAAATTAAAGTTTCAATCGTCGGCATTCTAATGTAAAATAACTAAATTCGGACAATTAATAAATAAATTACTATAAAATTAATCTAACGAGCTCATAAAGTTTATTATAAATTTTCTTTTCTTCTTTTTTTTCTATAAACACCTCTGCGTTGCAATATCGTTCTTCATTCGAAATCTATGGATTATACAATTTTTTGACCTGAAAATTTTTTTAACAATTTCTTATGTAAGCAATTAAAAACTGTTAATTAAAAATAATTTCTAATTAGTTGCCTTTATTGTTTGATTAAATTTTATTCTTATCGCGTTACGATTATATATATACAACAATGAGTGTATTGCCGTTAAAATCTCAGCCGAAGTTATTAAATTATATAAAAAAGAAAAAAGAAAGAAAAAAAAAAGAGAGTGACGTTAATATTTGTCCCCATCAAACGTTATTATTCGTCAATTTTAATACTTATTCATTTATCGCTTTATTGATTTCATTAGAAGAACCGGTAAAATAATATTGCTATTACCGCGCTTACGTTGTCGGATAATCATAATTTATTTAAAAATTGTTTCTAAAAATATCTTAAGGAAGTAAAACCGATTAAAACTTCCAATCAGGCCAACGAGATGATATTTTTACATATTTTCTCTGAATGTGTAAAAAGCTAATGTAACATCGATCGTATTGTAATTATTACTCAACAACAACAACAACAACAACAACAACAAAAACAACGAACGAGAATAATATTAATAATAAGGAGATAAGTATGATATGATCTTACTTTATTTTCCATAGATTGTGTAATATCAGTAAGTAAATGTAAAAAGGTAATCTAAAAAAGGTTTTCATATTTTCTTATGAAACAAAAGTGATTTCACTCTGATTAAAGAATCTTTGGAAGACTCGATGAAATTTTAAGGGGATAGAGAAGATGTAAGTAGAAGGGCTTCTGAAAAAAGTGGTTTATTGCGAGACGAAATAAAAAGTCTTTGTCGTGTTTCCGACTCGTGATGCATTTTGTAGAAACCTTGAGGCTTCGGTGCATCGAGTCGGCCGGTACGGCGTATCAAAAAAACTAAGTCGAGGCGCATTCTCTTCATATATATGTATATACATATATATGTATATATATATATAATTAAATGCATGCGTTTGTGCGCGTGTGTGTGTCGAGTTAGGTATCTATCTGCGTCCCGATCTTCGTCTCTTTCTCGCGCGCGCGCTCACGCACACGCACACGCACACGCACAGAGAGAGAGAGAGAGAGAGAGAGAGAGAGAGAGGCGTGCGCGCTCGCGCTGAAAGCCCGGTGGATTAGCCTGCGGGCAGTCGAATGTAATACTGCGGGCACAGAAGGCGTATTGGAAGAGCACACAAATCATCGGTATAATAAGGGGCCCCCGATGAAGTATTGGAGGAAAGCGGAAACGAGCAATGGGTTACGGTGGGAAAAATATTGGTAGCGGCATCGCTCGCGAGGAGGCAGCCTGAACGGGGTCGGCCATCTTGTGCGAGCGGAGCGATAGAGGCGCCCGGTGAACCGCGGCAGCGAACCGGTCCGCCTCGGGAATAATAATCCGAAAGCACACCACGACCGCGGCACCGCCGGTCCCTCCCTGTCTACATCCGGAACCGCTCGCGAGTCTCTCCACCCCCGTCACATAACCGAGGCCGCTCGTCGGTTACCTTCGAAACCTCGCTCGGGGTAGGAGATAAAAAGAAAAAAAAAAAAAAATCCGCCGCTATCGTAGCCTCGCGGCTCGACTGGTTAGCCGGTGATTTAATTACAACCGGTCCCTGTATTACTGTCATATAGTACGTAGACGCGTGGACGCGACCGCGACCGCGACCGCGACATCGACGGCCGCGGCCGCGAGGAATAAAGGCGGAGCCTCGAGCGGCGCTACGACTACGTTTTCATTTTCTGGCATCGAGCCGGTGATTTTTCGTATAATGTCGCCCGGGTTATAGGCCGCAAGCGGTAAAGGGCCGTCGGTCCGTAGTGCTCGTGCTCGTGCTCGTGCTCGTGCTCGTGGTCGTGGTCGTGGTGGTGTTGGCGGTCGTGGTGGTGTTGACGGTGGTGGTGGTGGGTGGTGGGGGTGGGTGGTGGGGATGGGGTTCAGAGAGAAGAGCTACGGGCGCTAAGCGCAATATTAAACGTGTAAAAGTGTAACGACAGCGCGGCTACGAGGAGCGACGGAGGTGGTTACACGTATGCCGCTGAGTAACGATGCCCGCGAGATACTGATGAAAGAATATTGCTCCCCTTTTTTATGGAGGCGCACTACATAAACGCGGGAGTCCGGGGCTCCCAGCCCTTCCCGAGGCATCCTCCTACGGACCCCGCACTCCTTCACGCCGCTCCCCTTTCCCCGAGACCACACAACACGGGGCTTCGATCCCTCGTAATTCGGGGGCTCGGCCCATGTCCCCAGGATGAGCTCGGGGCCCCGGCCTCCTCGGCGGGCGCTCCCCGGCGCTCCTTCGACGCCGGATTCCGACTGCGCTTCGGTCGGGAACGCGCGAAGAATCCACGGGACGCTTATATAAGGGAGGGGGCCGAAGGGTGCCGACGCCATGGAAGGCGGCTACGGGGTCCGTAAAAAACAACAACAAAAAAACAAAAAAAAAACAGAAAAACAGAAAAAAGAAACGGCCGAGCGAGAGCGGGGGTGGTATCGGCCATAACGCGAGTATTTTTCATATCGCGCGTTCGCTCGTACTTTTTCCCCCTTCGGGAGGTAGTGAGGCTGAGGGATAGCGTCGGTGGATAGCAACGGCGGTGGCGAGGGAGGGACGGTCGGTAAGCGAGCGCACGACACGAGCCCGAGCCCGGCCTGGGACATAAATTTTACTACGTAGTATTCTTTAACTGCAAACAGTATACTAACGCCCTTCGTGCTCAGCTCCGGCGAGGGGAAAGATTTAGACGATCGTACGGTGCCGCGTCCGGACGAGCTTTGGCCGTGGAGTAGGGTTAGTGACGCGGGGGACCGACGGCCCCGCGAGGTCCGTGAGCGCCACGACGCACCAGGAGTCCGGCCCAGCCCGGCAACGCCACTCCGTCCTCCGTGGAGGCCTGGGTCCTCTGTCTCCTCGTGGCCAGTACTTTTCCATGCGCCACTACCTGCTTCACGCGGTCAGTTATGAAAAACTAGATGGGACTAGAAGAAATAGGCGAACGAGGTGCCCGCTGATCCGATGGTCTAATAAAGCCTGAGCAACGGCGAGGTATCGAGGAGAAATGAAGCGGTTGCTGCCGGGCACCGGGACCGCGGGTTCCGTTCGTCCTTGTACCGACACAAGCAGCGCACGTCGCCCAAGTCCACTCGATCGCGGTATCTCCCCCCCCCCCAATAATCCCCATCAAAGTCCCGTGATTTTTCTATTTTCATCGATACCTGACTGACAACCAAACCCCTCCCTCCCGCGATCTAATGGACTAAAGGATTAATTATCCTAAGACCTCTACGTTTTAAATCCGACGCTCTGTATACCGATGAAGCCCCGACGTATACATACATACATACATACGTATATATATATATATATAATTACATCTCGATGTCGAAAGCATTGCATGCGTTAATGGGTAAAAATGGGTAAAAGAAAAGTGGAACAAGAATAAGTGGAGTGGAAGATGAGGGGCGGAGAAGAAAAGATGAAATTGATAAAGAAATGATGAAAGTCCTGGTGAATAGCGCGGCGACGGCTCGTGTTTATGACACCACGGGGACATTCTAAAAATAAAGAAAAAACTGAGTTATTGTTGTGGCTGCGCCATTACATATTAAACGATCTCCTGTCAGCCGACTCGAGCCATACGTGAGATTTTAATTTCAGCCAACTATTCTTGCATCGTCGGCCACCATAATGCACCCCTTGCGCGCTCTTAAATATAAAAATATCACTCACCGGTATAGAAATTAATTTGAAATCGCGGTATTTTTAAGCGTCTCTGCGTCATGTATTCGTAACTCGTCAATAATTCAGGCCCACGCTCACGGGATCCGACATTTGCCTATTTTCATTTGCCCCTTCGCTTCAATCAAGTCAACATAATGAGCTTCTTCGGCTAGAAATCTTACATTTTTTCGGATAAAGATGTTTGGTGGCGATCGACTGCGTATCGCCAGGCCAATTTCCTTCTGCTTCACATAATTTTATTGTAAACTGAACGTAGCCCCGTCCTCCTGAATCTCTCCAACATACCCACCCGTACGCCCTTATTCGTCTAATAATAATAATAATAATAATACTAAAGGGATTAGATAATTTGAATGTTCCGGCAGAAACGTCGGCCGCCACTTACAATGATGAATCGTAAGGAAATAACAATTTTGCACGTGTAAATTTAATAACAACAATGAGCCGGTCAGCTGTGTCCATTGCGACTCTTATATGCTGGCTACATTTCACACATGAGAACAACGTGCGTTCGTCTAGCTTCGAAGGACTAATGGGCCTTAACACAATTACGTAACGTAGAAATGGCTTAAGAATTATTATTATCGTAATGCATAATAATTTTAACTACAAAATGTTTTGCAATTACTGGATGGAAACGTCGTGTGTTAATAATCACAAAGAGGAAGAAGACGAAGACGAAGAAGAAGAAGAAGAGGAGGAGGAGGAGGAGGAGGAGGAGGAATAATGTGAAAAACGATATTGGTAATGGAAATAAAATAGAATAAGGTAATAGAGTATGGCGTTTAACTTTTATTGGCGCCACGTTGCGCTTTTCAAGGACTCGTTAATCAAAATATATGGCAATCGGAAATATAAATAATTGAAAACGAAGATCCGCTTACCCTGGGCGACATTATTAGATTATAGAATTCTTTTTATTCCAAGTAAACATGTTGCGCGCGCGCGCGCGAGAGAGAGAGAGAGAGAGAGAGAGTCGGGACATCGTCGCGATAACTATTATGTCTCCGAGCTCCGTCCGGTAAACATCCGCATAGTATTAATCGTCGGGGGATAAAAGTAACACTTCCTCCGAGGCAGTAAGCCTCCAAGCCCAATAACCCTCTGATCTATCGATCCTGCAGATCGCGCAGGATAATCGAAAGACTTTTAAAATTGGCAGAGCTCGGCCTTTGCCAGACTAGACGTATATTTAAAAAAAGTCCGCGCTCTCCTCGCCCACAATCTACAATACACACACCCAGTCACGCACGCACACGAGTAATTACATCGACAGATCATCTCTTATCAATATGTCAATAATCTGCTGACGTGCAGGGATAGCCTGAAACAAGCTTATTGCCAGCGTATGCATATTAATTCTCTTATTATGTTTTATACGAGGGCGGGTAAAAATCTTATGATAATTACGGTAACGTCCAATTATAAAGAATCGATGTGTAAGACTCGAGCTCAAATGAAAACAAAGCATGGGAATGGGATTTATTATTTATACGGAGCAGTAGCGAAAATGCGCAGGCAAACGTTGGCTCGCATGGAAAAACGTAGCCCCGCTTCCCTAGTAATCAGTTGACGCACAATCAACAACAACAACGACAACAACAACAACAACAACAACAGCAACAAGGGTAACTAATTGATTTCTAATAAAAGTATTCAGTGTAAAGTAGACTTTACAATTACAAGCAAAGTTGTAATTCGTTAAACATTCAAAGTTATTTCTCAGCCAGAGAAGTATAGACGCTCTAAGGAAAAACTCAATATATCGAGCTTTAACTTATATTATAATGGGCTCGTTAATGGAATCCCCGGTAATACATTGCATCGTGTTGAGTTAAAAAATTAATCGCGTGTGCGAGTCGGGGGCTTCGAGACCAATCGGAGACCAAGTCAACCGTTTATTTATAAATATAATGTATTTTATTTTATTTTATTTTTAATTTTCTTTATTTTTATTATTAGAAAGAGTCGGTAATGGGGAACGATAGGGAATGATGGGAATGACACGCCCCGCATGGCCGAGTAATAAATCCCTTGGTAATACAATGTGAACCAATAAGTCCAAGTTTAAGTAAATGCGTCTCTAAATTCCTATAACCTATAACCTTTCATGCTTTCCCTTGCGTTGCAAAGCCACACCCTTATTACAAGGCAAATGCCAACTAACCACCACCACCACCACCACCACCACCACCACCACCACCACCACCATCGCCACCACCATCACCACCACCTGGTCTTTATGGAACGAACGAACAAAAGCTACGTCGTTAGCATATAAGCCGTACGTGTCGAATCCAGACTTATATTTTTTACTTTAAGACCAATTCCTCTGGCGACTACAACCGAATATTAATCATCTAGTTTACATTAAATATATATATGTAATGTATATACAAATAATGGCCGATCAATTTTATTACTTCATACGACTTCCGCGTGCTCACTGCTCTATGCAGCGAGAAAATAAAACGGCAACAAAATCAAGTAAATTATAAATACTGCAAATTAATGAGGCACAACATATTAATTGCACGGTCACATATGCTCATCCGTACGCACGCGTGCCCGCGCGCACGTATTAACATATATATATACGTATATACGTATATATTTATATAGTTGTGCTGGTAAAAAAATATTCAAGCGGTACGTTATTTATCTACGGAATATTAATATAATTTCTTTATAAAATTTAGCTTTTAACGCTCCATAAATATATTTTTACATAAAGTCAAGTACTTTTATTTATTTTTCTTCCTCGCTCGCTTATTCCAATGTATATTTGCAGTTTAAAAACTAATTATGTGCTCAGCATTAAAGCATCGTTGCCCGTACATGAAATTTTTCTTATTTCACATATTTTAAATTAATTGCCGGCTGAAGTTCTCAATCGGATGGATTAATAAAAAAAAAAAAGAAAAAAAGAAAAAAAATACATAAAAGAAACAAGGGAACGAATTACAGAAATGATTGTACACGTTTGGGGAAATGGGAGAGAAAGTTGAATGGCGTTGCTTAAATATTTTTCAAACGAATCGCTCATTTTTATAAAAATAGAATCAATTCTTTTCGAATCAGTAAGCAATTCCAGTGCTCATTAGCAATTTTTTAATTTGTACAAGCCTCTCTCGCTTGATTTATACGGATCATGTGACTTTATTTATATATAAGCACTTATTCCGCCAATAATTGTAATTGCCCCGACTTCAATTAAAATAGTTTAATTAATTTATAAGCAAAGAAGAAAATAAATAAGAAATAAGAAAGAAAAATAAAACTGTACGTACGCGTTTACGATTTAAATGTTCTAACGTGCCTTATTTAAACTATTAATTTTACATAATGATATGACTTGGATGCGGTAGAATATTATACTTAAAAATGGCATACGAGCGGCAAGACTCGTCGTCACTTAGCCAGTACAGTAATTACATTATAATAAATCATTGTTGGAAAAAAAAAAAGAAAAAAAGAAAAAAAAAGAAAAGGAAAAAAAGAAGAAGAAGAAGAATAATTATTAAAAATTCTTGGCAGCTTATTTATTTTAAACTTACTTCAAATGTACTTTAAAATATCCTTAAAGCCATTGTTCAGTAATTATTTGCTTTTATAACTAATGCGAACAACTATTAAATCTTTACGATAAAAAGCACATAATTCGTGCGTTTTTACGTTTTATGGATTAACAATACGCTGGCCAGTATTGTCATTAAGTCCATGCGCATTATTGCGTAGCATTGGTATTAATTAATCACGTGATTTTAATTTAATAACTTACGAATCAATAAGTTATTATATAAAATTACATTCAGGGTCAGACGTCGCATAAGAAACCAACACAAGCGCACAAAACATTTTATTACAAAATAAAAACGCCAACTTATATCTCTTATAATAATTTTTATAATAATAATAATAAAAAAAAAAAAAAAAAAAAAAAAAAAAAAGAAAGAAAAAAAAAAACGTTTCTAATTTTATAATGCAAATCTGCTGAGTATTACCAGTGATTTATAATGCTTTAGTGCTATAAAAAGTTTTTTTACTGTATTTAGACTTATATAATTGCCTGGCATTTCTTAGGCTATCAAACAAAAGAAGAAGAAAAACGATGGCAAAGACACGGATGAAACGAAACTACAGGGCGGATAGAACAAAGAACCAATGGATTCCATTAATAATTCATGTAAAAACTGTTATTATACTTATTTCTTCTCTCATTGCGCTCAAGCGGGCGCGCGCGCGCGCTCAGCTCTCTCATCTCCATTGTGAGCGTACAAAGGTGATTTTGCAATATCATAAATACACTCGTTTTATAAATGAATTAATGAAATTGTTGCTTTTCTTTTCTTTTCTTTCTTTTTTTTTTTTTTATCATAAAGTATATCGCGATATTCGCTGGTTTTGTCGATTAATCGGAGGATCGAGGCCGGCTTGGCTTTCTTGTATACCAAGCTTACCAACACTCGTTCGAGATAATGAAAGTAAAAAAAAAAAAAAAAAAAAAAAAAAAAAAAAACTTAAAAAATTACGCAACGCGTATTGAAATTTATTTTAAAACTACGTACAGCCTATAACTTATTTTACGCATTTCGTATTATATAATTTATTTGTGCGGACAGATAAACCTTTTTATAATATGATATTAAGATAAATTATTTCATAGCTGCGCCGCTGCTCTTGATACCGTGTAACATTCGGCGACCGAAAAATATTGTGTAATTGTTGTGTAGCAGTAGTCGCAGCAGTAGTAGTAGTAGTAGTAGTAGTAGTAGTGGTAGTAGTATTCCTTCGGCGCATAAAGTGCATTGGGAGTTAGTTCTGTTTTACATTGGCGTGATAAGATAAAGAAATGTAAATAAATTCCGAGTATTATGTAAATTTATGTAATCATTTATACAATACAATATTTTAAGCTGTAATTTTTATAAAAATATCAGTAAATACGATACGAGCGTTTTAAACGACGCACATTAACATATTAATATTAACATAGGCCTTAGATTGCGCTGGGATTTATATCTCTTCAAATGACTTTCGTGAGTTTCCTCATGCCATTACGCCAGCGTTACGAAATTACTGTATATATTAGGGGGGTGGGGGGGGGGGGGCAGGATACCGAGGCCCATTATCGGATCATCAAATTTTCGTTTACTCTTTCGGATGCGCTTGTCCATGATTCTCGTTGTGCATTGTGTATCGAACGATACTTGAGTTCAATAGACAAAGTAAAGCGGAACCGATACAGCGAAAAATAACAATAATAACTTAATGATTTTGAACATCAGTTTTGAGTATAACCGAGCGGGGTTAATTTTACTTTTCCTGCCTAATTGTAATTGGTCGCCCCAAGCGGATGAGCTTCGAACATCTGAATAAGGGAAATAATAAGGTCACTCGTAAGTACGTACGAGTGGAAGTAGCCAGTCCTATATGAAAGATCGCGGTAAGGGGAGGGGGGAGAAGGGGAAGGCGAATTCGATTTTAAAGCATTAAATTTGTAAGCCCGATAAATAGTACCTAATGGATAGACGGAAATTCGCGACGGTGAAATATTAAGGATGTCAGTCCTCAGTTCCTCCGATTCTCCCTTTTACCCCCTACCCCCTTCCCCTGCCATGCCCCTCCCTCGTCCCACGTACATTAGCCCACCGCGGGATCCCGTCCGTGATCGTGGAGCGTCACGCGGTCGAATGTGCGGCACATGGCAAAGGAATCATTGCGACCTCCTCCTCCTCCTCCTCCTCCTCCTCCTCCTTCTGCTCCACCTTCTCGTTGCTTCATCAATAATTCCCTTTGCTCATTGTTCTTGTGCAGTATGGCAGGCCTACGAATTCGCGGGCCTCTCTAAGTACTTGTTGAGCTCGTGAGCGAGGACCAAGTGCGGCCCGACGTCGCTCTATAAATTGTTAACCAATCAGACCCTCCCCCCCTATCCCCGCCCGCCCTCAATAACCAAACCCCTCGGTTAGCTCGCTGCGCCGTCCCGAAGTCGGCCGATCCCGACAAGCCCTATTTTCGTCACTCCTGCCCATAAGGCGAAATTCGAGAGGATTCTTTATTTATGGGTCCGGGCTCGTGCGTACGCTAAGGCGTTGTTTATGTCGATTATAGGAGAGGGGAGCGCGGGCCGGTGAAAATAATTAAGGATTGTCCCGCGGAGACGACCGCGACCGAGACGAAACTCGAATAAATCCCCCCCCCTCCCACTTCTATTTAATTTGCCTTTCAGCATTTACGGGATAAATTACCCTGCACTGACCCGCACAGTCCCGCACAGCCCCGCACAGCCCCCTCTGCACCCCAACCCCACTCCTCATCCCTCGTCGCCGCCCGCTATGTCTCGCTCTTTCCGTCTTTTATACGACATTAACTTACTATGTAAAAGGCCTCGAATCGCCGACAAGCGGTGCCTACATCCCACGACTGTGCCTACAACGCTGCCCCATGCCCACAGATCCATTTGGATCATTAAATTTACGTTCCGTTGTTGAGGACATATATATGAGCCGAGTCAACCGAGTGTTTGGACATATCGATGCTTGGCAGGTCTAAACGACGCCGGGCCAGCTTACGTGCAATTTGTTCGACCCTTTGGCATTCTACGAGCCCCGAATCCTCCGTATTCCTCCGATCTTCCCCAAAGCACATTTGCCGATCGATAGTCCCTTGGCTCATCCCCCTCCCTCCCCCTTCGAAAGGCTATTGGGCGCTCTCAAAGCCAGAGAGCTTACGCAGCGCGGCCTTTAAATTATTTTATTAACCGAAATTCGGCGGGATCGTTAGTTATTTTATCGGCTTCGATTCTCCGACTTGCTATATATATATATTTCTCTCTCTCTCTCTCTCTCTCTCTATCTCTCTACTCTCTCTCTCTCTCTCTCTCTCTACCTCTCTCTCTCTCTCTCTGCTTCCGAAACCGGCAAACTCCTGCATTTCATCAATAATCATTTTAAAGTAATCTACGGGTCCCTTCCTCCGCGTTCTGCAACGCGAGTGCCCACCCTCAACGGTAATACTAGATTTTCTAATCTATCATAAGCTCGGTCGCGGGGATTTTCAAGTGCGCAATCCGCGCGAGCTTATATAATTTCCCCATTACTCTTTCGACCGTATGCGAATTCGAATAAAATTTACCAAATGAATAGAGCGTTGTAATTGTATCGTTACAAACTCCGGTAATTGGCTCAATTCCATAATATTCGTACGTTAACGTCATCCATACCTTTATACAAATAACTTTATGCGCACATTTGTCAACCCCCCTCGACTTCTTTCGATAATGCAATAAATACTATTACAAATTCATAATTATCTTATCGTCCTAGGCCAATAGGCCAATAATATAGGCACCGACATTATCATCGTTCTTTCGTTATTCCATATTCTTTACCCTGGCGAGAGTTAAGGTTACAACGAAACCAACCAAGGGATCGCATTGTTTTTAAAAGAATCTTTTACTTTGCGCGTCAACTGTCGGAGATTAGGAATAATAAATCATCGTACTCTGAGGCATTAAGGAAACAGCGTTATAGTGTTATGGGCGGGGGGGGGTGGAGGAAGAAGTCACGAGTTGGCTCGTTAGCTCTGGATCAAAGGAGTCGTAGCTCGATGAAAAAGTGAAGCGCGAAGTGCATGCGTAGGTGAGGCCGAGGATCGCGGAACGTCGATACCGCTCGTAACGAGCTCGATTGGACGAATTTTTACTGCGCCCACGCGTACCGCACATTGCGGCGGCGGTGGTGGCGGTGGCGGTGGTGGCGGCGGGGGCGGCAGCGGCAGCGGCTGCCGACCAGTCGGAGAACATTCTTCGCTGTAGAAGAGGAAGGGGGGACGGGGAACGAAGAGTTTATCATCGACTCGGGATGAAATGACGGGGAGACGCGAGGCTCGCCTCGGCGGGCGCATATCAAATATCCGTCAAGTGCGCATACGTAAAAGGCATTAACGGTTAGCGGGGTGGCCGAATGGAGGAGACGGATCGATCCGGGCGGTTGGGCGCAAATAGGCGCAAATAGGCGCAAATAGGCGCAAATAGGCACATGCGGGCGCAAACAGGCGCAAACAGGCGCAAAGAGGCGCAAACAGGCGCTGTATAGGGAGGCGGCTAGGCGAGGCTCGAAGCGAGTCGTAAGCGGCGAGTCGTAGGAACGGCTAGGGAACACGGAGGCCGCGGTTCGTTCGCAGGCATTGTCGACTATTGCTCGGGGCCCGTAGTTATTAGGCAGCAGCGATCCCCGTAGTTGCTAGTCGAGCGTCCAGGTCGTCGAACAGAGGCAACAACAAACAAACATATCGACTGCTGTTTGATTTAGTAGGCGAAGGACAATGAGACTCGCGACTCCCTGGTCATTCGATACCAAAGTCCTCGCAAAGTCATCGTTCGAGCTGCAGCTTACTGATTCACAGCGGTCGTACTTGCAGAATCCGGGTAGGCTCCACGAGGTGTACTGATCGCTGAAAGTCGTGGACGTCCTCGGAGTCTATTGCTCGCCGCACATCACATTTTTTCGCACGCGCTTTACAAAGTTTCAAGCAAGCAAAAGTAAACGAGTTGAATCGCGGTTTCTCCAACAACATAGAGAGACTGAGTGAGACTGAGTGAGTGAGAGAGGAGAGGAGGAGAGAGGGCGCGATACCAGGATATCTGTAGTACGAATTTTGAATGACGTGTCAAGGCTACAATGAAACGTTGCGCATTTATTTAATACCCTTACGTACGTTTTGGCAGATGGTCGGCAACATCGATCGCTCCTCTTGGATCGCGTAATTCCAATCCTTATGCCATTTTTTCTCATATTTATTTAAGCATTATTAAACTTGTAGGTAATTGACACGAGATTTATAAATATTAGAAGCAATGGATCGGATGTAAAGGAATCGGAAGGGAAGGTGTGAGGTTAAGGTCTTTTAAGTAAAAATTCATTTAATTCCAATTAAACGAATTTTAAATACAATGAGCTCCGTACACTTTGATTAATTGCGGGACATTCATAAATTGCTCATATGATTATGAAATAAATATATCTTTATCGTTAATTAACGTGACGCGTTAATTTTAATAATAATAATAACAACAACAACTTACGAAATCATTTGAATTCCTATCGGAGCACAACGAGTTTCAATCGATTCTCTCATTTTAACTTTCATCGCGTTACGCGAACCCCTGCGTTTTTAACCAATATTTTATAAATTGACAATAAGAAAGATTAACGGGATCGAAATAAGCCGACGAGCCGGGGACAAGCGGTGTAGTGCGCGGAGGAGGTTGAAGGCACTGAAGCGGTTAAGGACGAGAGGGGTGGGGTGGGGTGAGGGGGGTAGGAAAGAAGAAAGGAAGGAAGGAAGGAAGGAAGGAAGGAAGGAAGGAAGGAAGGAAGTAAGGGTTGACTTTCGCAAACGAAAGTCAAGGATCCAGAGTGGCTATGCATTTGAAGGGGGAAAATCTGGAGCTTGCCTCGGTACGCAAGGATTCGTAGTTGTTGGAAAACAGTCGGAAGTCAGGTGCAATGGACCTATTGACGCGTTAATTGCATCTGAATAATTAAAGAGCGCGACACTCCGTAGCAGGTTAACAAAAGCTGTCCTTTTAAAATGTCTTGTGATCTCGCAAACTTTTCTCCCCCCTCCCCCTCCCCCTACCCGCCCCTACTTTTACAAGCCATGGCGATACTCAAGCTGACACACACACAGACACACAGGCACACAAATGTTTATATATATATATATATACGTATAAATATAAATAATCAGTAGTGTATTCTGTCCGGCCGAAAAATCTACGATTTTAATTATTTTGAAATGAATTAATGAATCGCATTTGTTTTCATTTTCTAAATAAAGCGTATTTACGAGTCGCTCTGAATTATCATTAAAGTCGTCTGTTAAATCTCTATTATAAATACAATGGCGGGAGGGTGATGCGAGCTGCATAGCTGATTGCCGTGAAAAATATATATTGTGAAGCGTGCTTCTTTACGTGTGCCAATGCATGCACGTCCTCGAACATTACGTTCTAATTAAGACATTTTTGGATTTGCCATTCGTCATTTATCGACGATCAGTTTTTACGAGACCTTGAGAGGCTCTTTTTACTTCAATCTCAGTGATATTGGAAACTGCATTTTTTTTTCTTCAAATCTCTGATGATATTTTCACAATCTTTTATGAAATCTTTTATGAACGTGGGAAATATCGATTGGGCGATTTCGAATTGTTGTTTTGAATCTGGAATGGGATCAATGAAAAGTCCGACTTGCGGTATTGAAAGTACTTATGTAGAGGTAATAAGACACCGCGCCACATCATTCGACTAATACTAATCGATATTTATTTATGTATAAAAGTTAATAATTTCGAGGACAATTATTTTATATAAGCAACGCGCACGCGTTGGTATAATAATTCAGGATTGTAATGGCGAGAAGCTGCTGTAAAAATAAAAAACAGCAATTACAGTACTTGGAAATCTAGAGTGACGTTTGTTTTATTTTATTAAAACAATAGACGATTCTTACGTGGCTTAGTATTTATATAAGTCAGCTGCTAAGCTCGATATGAAAATAAATGCAGTACGTGGAAAGATTTTTCGAAGGTAATATTTTATTTAATTAGCGCATGGGTATTAATTACGTATGAATAATGGCGGTTCGGCTAAGAAAGAAAGAAAGAAAGAAGAATAATGGATAAGAAAAATTTATCCACAAGCAGAAACTTATTGATGGAAAAAAAATAATAAATATGCCGAAGGCTTTCTTAATTGTTATTTCGTAAAGTTATGTATCTCAAGACCTCGGCGGGCCTCGAACTTTTCAGGCCCGGGGGTCTCGACGATTTATTATCGAGAAAACTTTGAACAGGTAGACACGACTCGTTCCCGTAGTAGTGAGCAGGGATGGAAAAGGCTCGCAAGGGCTCGCGAACTGCTTTTTCGCGGGGCATCGATACGAACGAGAGCAGACTTTCTCAATATTCTCACTTGAGCCGTGAACCTCATGGTTATTGGACTTTTTTTCTTTCTTTTTTTCTTTTTGTCAAACGGGGAAAGCTATCCAATAAAAAAAAAAAAAAAGAACCGCGTACGAATGAAACGGCGACAACTGATTAAATTGATTATGACAATTAATCCAATAGCCGGAGATTTTTTTTCCCCCTACTAAACTCGCTCCGTGTTTACTTCTACGCTTGAAAGGTCGAACGACATCTTCTCTAATCGATCGCTGAATTCTTTACGAGTCTCTTATACCGAATAGGAGAATCGTTATCGGTTTTGAATCCAAAAAGTATTGCTACGCGAGTATTGCATAATGACAACGTAAGCCGAGGCTACGGCAGCATCGCTACCACCACAACACCACCAACAACAACAACGACAGTGATAATAATGACGTTTGCGATACGCGAGGCGATGGTTATTTCAATGCTCAAAGAAATGTACTCGAAGTGTACTATAGGTCGGCATTAAAATCGCTATGCCAGTCCCTTACAGTCAATAATCATATAATAATGGCCTTACTTTCGGTTCATATGTATATATATATATATATATAGATCTAATCTGCTGATAGATATTATCCGATAGTATTGCCAGTTGCTCAAGTTCACTTGGGAAATTCAATAAAATAAATTATAATTTTCTATCACGGATATAAGACTTATTATTTAGTCTTTCAGTAGCTCATCGCCTACCCCCCTCCTCCCCTCACCCCCACCCGCCCCCAAATAAAATCACAATATCCTTGGACTACTTATCCTTTAAAAAGTAATTTATGCATTCGAATGTTCGTATGAATATTGAATCAGGTTTCAGAAAATTAAGCAATTCGTACGAGCCATAATTTTACTTGACCATAGCATAGACCCGCGAGCATCTTAATTTACTGTATCTCAAATTAATCTTAATTTCGCATCGATAATGCGACTATGGTTATTGTAATAAACATAGAGGCGCTGATTGCAAAACGCATAGAGTGATGCGTAAAAATTACCCGAATAATACATATAGGATAATACATTAAAGTCCCATCGACGTTCTAAATAAATATTCATTTATTTAGAATTTTGTTAAAACAATGGTACACGAGGGAAGGAAGAAAAATACAATAAAAAAAGGGATTAATATAAAATTACATATTTATGCATGTATATGTTTACAAAGATAGTAATTAATAACAAGGCTCGTTTAAGACATTATTACTTGCAGGGACATGAGCTCATTAGCTGATACCTGAATCGGGTTAGATTATTATTTTTAATTCTTATCACCCGACACAGAGTATACCGTAAAATACATGATTTTCAAACACAAAGGCTTGTAAATGATAAAGCAATTGTCCTACATGAATGCACGCAAATGAAATATATTTGGATAAATGTTTAAAAAAAATTTTTCAAATAACGAGGACGAACTGTAGGAGTGACCTTAACAAGAAATTATGAATAAATAAAAATAAATGAAGACGAAATAGCAGCGCTGAACACCGAGTTGTCTCTTTAGAATAGCTTCATTGCAAGGAGTCATCTTCAGACAGATAAGTATCGTCGTTTCACTGTAGCGATTCAGGAAACTCGACGGCTGCGAGAGCGAAAAATAACTCTTTTACGATCGGAGTTTAGAAACAGACTTCTTATTTAATAGATAATAATATCAACAATACACCATAGCGTATTAATATAGAAAATCGATGATGTAAACGAGCTCACGCTCACACACAGAGACGAATTTTTCAAAAAATTGATACAAGTTATATTGATTGCTTTTATTATTTTATTTTTTAAATAAGATATATTTAGATATTTTTCTCACTAAGTATTATGAATTAATGTGAGTGATTGCGTGTAATGGCTAGTGCTTTAGTGCTAAAACTTTCAATCTTTTATGTATTACAGGCGCTAACACTTAGACTACTTGAAGATTTATAAAATCATATATATATATATATATATATATAGGTACATAATTATATCGTGATTTCGTTGATTTTATAATGGCTCTGATAATTAAATCTCAACTACAATTACAAAAAAAGATTGAAAATAAAAGCGGAGAGCTGCTCGAGCAGTGGAATAAATAAATCAGGAATCAAGTTAAAAGCATTAATAAATATATAAACTCGTGAGCTTATAAATAGAAAACGTTGTTACAAATTCAAGCAATACATACAATGGTGTTAAACAAAGGTGAACGCAATTATAAAAGAGAATGAGTTTTCAGAGCAAAAGTAATTCATAGATCGATTTCAAATGCAATCAATAGAAAAAAAAAAAAAAATAAATCGAGAACGTATATATTAATGAGAAAGAGTATTAGAGAAATATCGTTGTTTTAAGAAGGCAAATCGAGAAGTCAAAATAAAGAAGCGAGACGTAGAAAAATATCCGTCTAACATAAATAATAACAATATAATATAGCAAAACATTATTAAGAAATTATTTTGATAATATTCTTAATCGGAGAAAAGTTTAATTATACAAAAACTATAGTAGATGGCTGCCAACGTAGATTCACGCTTAAGCTTTAATATTGTACTTTAGTATTATTCGTGGGCATGTATCGTCGGGCATGATGAGACGCATTAAAATTCGTATTTCGGAAAGCGAACTTAAAAACCGATAATTATAAACCGTTTAATTTCTGATCTCTTAACGTTGACGTATTCTGAAATAACCAGAGCAGAAAATAAACTGTAATCGACAAAAATTGACACATCTATGTTACGACGATGCTATGGAGCTCTCCAACATTCGAAAAAAATACATGTTCGTCCTAGAAAAATTAATAGGCTATACAGAAAAAAAAACCAAACAAACAAACAAACAAACAAACAAACAAACAAACGCAAAAAAAAAGAAGAAGAAGAAGCAAAGAATGAAAGAAAGACAGAAGGGAAAGAAAAGTCTAGATATTAATTCTAGAAAATTGGCAAACCAGTAGTATTATTACAAAATTAATAATCAATAGGAAGTTTTATTTATTATTCCATTACTAAGATCTATCAAACTAACTCGAAAATTCAATTCCATAATATACTAGAGATTAATTTAATAAGCAAACAAGGAAGTTATTATTAATAACCGGAACTGCTGTAAAAACGATAAAGAACTTTTGAAAAGTGCACAATAAACATTACCAGATTTTAACTGCTTTTCGTATTCCCAAGTAAGTCGAGCCGAAAGCGTAATTAAATTCATTTAAACTTATTCGAATATTATTTATAATAGAGTTTCACTCTTGTAAAATCCGCAATCTATTCAGTTTCTTTATTTTCAGCAGCGTATCAATTAATCAAACATTAATGTTCTCACTGCTACCATGAAAGCATAACGCACTCCCAAAACCCCATACCCTTGAATTTATTGTTAGAAAATAAACCATAAAGTTTTAGAGAATCGCTATAACGCGGATAGAGACATCCTGGGATTAGAAATCGGTTATATAAAATTACGTTTGTATTATTAATAGGACAATTAAGGAGCCAGAAATTAAAAATCCCCAGAGTTTATAGTCCTCTTTTCATAATAAAATATTGAATTCGCGAGTTGAGTCATACAAAGCTGGCGATTTGCCTTTACCGCTCGATAGTAGGACGAAATAGAAAAATGAAAAGAAAAGAACAGAAAAGAAAGTCAGAAAATATTAAGATGTACACGTAAATGTAGATAATCAATAATAATGTATTAATTACAACGCCAATCAGACTTTCATAATGAATATTAATTGATTGAATAACAAATTAGATGAGCATCTAATTGAGGAGCGGCCCGTTCTTTTTATAGCCTGAGCTTTTTCAGGGAGAAAAGCTTAAACTTAGACCCGAATAAGAATCAAAGCATCAGGAGATAACAAAGACAACAGGAAAGACAACAACAAAAAAAAAAAAAAAAAGAAAAAAAAAGAAAAAAAAAAGAAAAAAACGAAAAAGTAGGAAAGACAATGTGTTTTGATCGCGTGTTTAATGCCGCTTAAGGAGAAAATATCATTGCGAGGAAATTTTAGATCCGTTATAACATTAGCCGAAGTATATATTATAAGTTAAAATTTACTAGTTAATTATTCACTGGCATTGCCCCTCAAAAGCTCTACTTTCCCCCATTAAAGAAGGTTAATGTTTGTTCACAAAATTTAAAGCCATTATTTATTATATCACGATACTTATTGCTACTTTAGTTAATGTACGCGTTGAAAAATAGCCGCGGAGCTATTTATAAAGGTATTACCGCCGAAATGAAGATCTACCCTCAAAAAGTTATTTTCAGGAGGCAAGAACGGCTTCTCTTGATTTCGATCACGTAAGACTCTGATAAAGAAGCTTTAACTATGTATGATCGATATTAGCTAGCGACTCTTCAATCGTACCTTTAAAGCACATAAATTCCATATAATTCCAATATATATATATACATGCATGTATATATATATATACAGGCCTATGTGCGTATACGTATACGCATATACGTATGGGAAGGCATTCGTTGCGACAGGGAATGTATGTAAGACCAGGTAGATTATACGGGAATTCCGTGAATTTGAAATAACCAATTTGAAGCTCTTGAACTTTCGCCCATGAAAATTAAATGAATATAGGAGATAGGACGGGATGCTTTTAATGTATTACATAAGGCTCCTCAGTTTGTTGAATCAAAAAGCATTTGTTTTAAATTGCCGAGCACTTTTTTACATAATTCGTGTTCTCGAATTGTGCATGAAACTTTTCTACATTACTAAGATTTCACCGAGGAATTATTAAAAGCGGAAAGTACGATTTTCCATTTTTTTCTTCTTCTTCTTCTTCCTCTGCTTCTTCTTCTACTTCTTCTTCTACTTCTTCTACTTCTTCTTCTACTTCTTTGTACGGAAGACGAGATGTAATAGCCGACTGGAAATAAATAATAATACTCCCGCCCCGTACGAATCATTAGGTTGATGTGAAAAGTCAAAAAAAATAGCGATGCGAATGCCCTTGTAAGCTCTCGATTTTCCTTATTCGCACATATATATATATATATATACATATATGTAGATTGAGCATCCTTTAACGATAAGCTCTGAATCGGCATGGGATCAGCGTTGCAAACTAAAGTCCACGGGCTTACGTTTTGCCCATCGATTCTAAAAATACGTATTACATTGGCCGACTTGAAGTTTTGAACTTCAGGTGCACTTCGGCTCTTCCGGTGTCAGATCATCATTATTTCCACCGTCCAAGCCTGTCCAAGTCGAGGACCGCGCAGTGATGCATTAACCCCAATAACCTCCACATTTACGGGGGATATTTTTTTAAATCGCTTTACAAATACTTACGGCCGTATTAATCCAATGCCATCTATTCGATTTTATTAATAATTACCTTTTCCATGAAATTACTTTAAAGGGGAAAGCTAACTTTCGTAACTTACAAAACTTTTCGATTGTCTTAAATAATTTAAACAACTTCGGCTCGCTCTTTCTTAAGCTTCGTAAGTTTATACAGCCGATCTCTCGCCTATACGTGCCATTATTAAGAATAATACGAATTTACCCCTTTTCTACTTCCTACTTTCTTCTTTCTTCCTACTTTCTTCACCCGGGCTCTTACGCGCTTTACCCTTTTCGCGTAACTGGCTCGTAAGGCGTTTCTTTCGCTTCTTCTTCTTCTTTTTTCTTTCTTTCTTTCTTTTTTTTTTTTTTTTTTTTTTTTGTTCTTCCTACGTTTTTCGTACGTAGGAGCGTAGGCTTGATCGAGCAGCTGCCGGGAGTGACAGGGGATATTTTAGAGAACCGCGCTGGCATGCCATCGAGTGCCGCAGACTACCCAGAGTAATATTAATTTTCTTTTATTTGCACTCGGAGGTCTCGTGGCGAGCGATCGCCGATGTCGATTGTCGGTCCACGAGCTCTGTCTTATTCATCGGCCTCGGCTCTCAATAAGTGCTCGAGCGAGTAAATTTGCTTTAATGTCGAGAACTTTTCGTTAAAAATTATTAATCGTGTCCAGAAAGGGAAGGAAGAATTGATTGGCATTGCGAGAGCTTATTACGACCTTAACGTGTATTCTTATACGTATCCAAAGATCTATTATTTATCGTTCACATCGAATAATGTCGTAGAGCCGGCTAGAGTTTGCGCGTTGCCGTATAGGGTGGGAGGGAGGGAGGGAGGGAGACCGCGGCAGAGACATCAAAGGGGACGGGGTCTTTCTAAATGAATCCAGATGATATTTGTGTGGTCCGGTAGGAGTGGGAGGAAAATGAGTGTCCGCACTCCCGAAGGAGTGTGGTGGGGGGGGGGAGGGGGGCGTGTACGTTCCGGCGAGTCGGCGAGTCGGCGAGGCGAGGCCGAGACGTGCCGAGAGGTATATCGTAAATACACGGAATTGAAAACAGGGGAAAATGCTCGAGCCCGGGCTGAATTATTGATAATGGCGTGACACGGATCGTGCGAGACACGCTCGATGGTAATCGTAAGAATGCCTGCACACTGCCGACGCACCTTTAATTATTCAACTCTTTCGTCCCTTTGGGCGAAACTCGCATCCGAAAAACGAATCATCTTCCATCCCCGACCCACCCCCGCTCCCAACCACCCGTTCCGCATTCAAGTCTTTTTTTAGCGGTCGACCAACGACGCTTTCTCATCACGCTCATTTTCAATACATATATATATATATATATATATACGCATCGAAGAAAATTCACTCTGTCCTCCTCCTCGACTTCCCTCCTAGTTGTCAATCTTATTGTCGGCCTTCCGTCTTCCTCTGCCGGGCCTCCTCGACCGAGCGACCACGTTCATCCGAATGGGAAACGATTGCCTTGTGTCACGTGGCTTATCAACATCAGCTTTGTCCCCATTAGTTCCAGTTGCTTTCTCGTCGATCCCTTTGAATTTTATGGATTTATAATCCATAAGAACGTAGGAAACGTCAATGGGAGAGCCAAGCCGCGATTCTTCCCCGAGTTGTTATCACCTCTGCCGGGATGATCGATAACTGGCCGAGGTATTGGCTATTGGGCCAATAGGGGCCAATATGCGGTTACGCACTTCGTTGCAAGGACTGCGAACCGAGTCAGGCTCTCCCCGAGCCGTGAGCCGAAGACGTAAAACGTTTAAGGTACGCCGTATCCCCATGAAATTATTCCCCGATAACCTTCGTCTGCACGCAATACAATATTCTACTCATTGTATTTCGTTAAATAAGCTCTGCTTTTACACAATATGTATTTGGCCGAGGCAGCCACGTTCGATTACAAGCTTCCTTTATTTAGCACACGAGATATCGATCGAATTAATATTCTATTGTATTTACAGTCAACGTCTCCGTGAAATTAATATTTCCAAATTTATATGTAAAATTTATATATAAAGCGTGCAGTTTCGGAATAAAATTTTGCCTGAAAATTGAATTTCACAGTCTTACTTCGTTAAATATTTCACGGCATTGTCATAAAAATTATTACATACATTATTACGAAGCCTTTTTCTTTCTTCTTCTTCTTCTACTTCTCCTTCTTCTTCTTTCATTCATTCTTTCATTCTTTCATTCTTTCATTCTTTCTTTCTTTCTTTTTTTTTTTTTTTTTTTTTGCATTCTCGTATACTTTTTGAGGATATTTTTACTTCATTTACATAATTTAACAATGAAATCGCTTGTTTTAAAATAGATGCAGCAGGGGCATATGTAGTAAGCAAATGATATAGGGCGGGGCGAGTGCGGTAGATAAGTATAGTTATGTTGAATGATATCAGATTGTTTAATTCTGATGTTGAAATTTCAATTGTCAAGCTGGAGGAGGAAATCTGCGAAGCTCGACAAATAATTTTATACTTTTATCGAATCAGTCACATCTAAATTTGGCCAATTAAATAATTATATAACAATTAACATTGAATAAGTAGTGAAATTTGTCTGAATTATTCAGGGACTGAATTATTATTAGAATTCTTTAATTATAATCAGTAACATCAGAATACAACCGGTTTTTTTTCTTCCCTTTTCCTTTTCTATTATTTTATTTTATTTTATTTTATTGTAGTAATCAATAGAGCCGAGCCTATTTATAAAGCTCAATTATTTCAAGATTTACCAAGATCCTGACAACTGACAAACCGTTTCTTCGTCATCAGATTTTTTTCGTCATTATTTTGTTATTGTCGGATAGGCTAATTTGCCCGCCGTGGCCGTAAATTCGATTAGAATTCGGTGAGAAATATTCTGGTCGGGCTCGATACCGCCAATCGATAGCTACGAGCTTCTCTTTCGTCAGCTCGAAGGCCATTAAAAATCTACTTTATTTATCATGTGCACACACACACGTGTGCGCTCACCTCCGTGTCCGATGTATATTGTTCATTGTAATGAGTGCAATAAGTAACGCGAATGCGGAACTAACCCGCTACGTCGACTCTCTTTGCTGCCGAAGTAATCGAAAACAAGGTCACGCACGCACTCACGCACTCACGCACGCACGCACGCACGCAGGCACACATGCACGGGCGCGTAAGGTATACGTAGAGGGAAGAAGGGGCCGAGGGAGCGTAGACAAGAGTGAATTTCAGCTGTTCGCGAATGCCTAGCGCGTAAGAGTACCCGAAAACAAGAAATCAGCGAAGCCGGAGCTTGGCCTTGATAATACGGGGCAAAAAAGTTATTGGCTCTCGTTGCAGTAATTAATGCGGACAAGTAACCGGCAGGCTCAAAGACAAGATGCGTATGAAGATCTTGAAGAATAAAGAAGAGCGTCGAAGGGTAGTGGCACAAGTTCGCAATATTGGCGAAGAGGGGAGCTGTTCACCAAAGGACGGCAAAAAACAGGGGGTGTCTATTTATTGGTTGCTGCTGCTACTGCTGCTGCTACTGCTGATGCTGATGCTGCTGCTGCTGCTGTTGCTGCTGTTGCTGCTGTTCATACCGCTGCTGTTTGCTAGTGATTCTCGTTCGGGCTGTCGCCAGCCGGAAGGGAGTGAGCCGAGGTGCGCTGCCGTCGAGCGGCAAAAGCTGAGGGATGGGGGCGGAGGGTGGGTGCGTAACCATGAAAATGACAAGCTTGCTCACCGCGTATAAAAGGGATCGGGGTTAGTCGGAAAGGGGATGCGTGGTTGGCCGCGTGGAGTGGAGTGGAGTGGAGTGGGGGGGAGGGGGCAGCAGCGGGGATAACGGCGGGGATAGTTGCGACGACGACGACGACGACGACGACGACGACGACGACAACGACGACAACGACGTCGACGATGACTGGCGGTAGGAGAACAGCGACGTCGTGCTTGTAAGGGCTCGTGTCATCGACCTGATCGGCGATGGGGACGTTCATGCGGGCGCGCTTTGGCTTTTCGAGTCCCTAGCCCACCGAGCCTTGGTATAAACTGTGATTGATATTTAGGCGCATCAAGCGCCACTTAAGAGGATTATGTCCGGACCGCCGGGAGGCCTCCACCGGCGAACCAGCACGGTTTCCTACCTTGCGCTCCCCCCTCACCCCCCTCACCCTCACCCCGGTCCCTCCATGGCTCTGATTACAGTTACGCGCGATCCAAATCCTCATAACCCAGCCCGCTTACCTGTTACCGAGCGCTTGATATCCCCTCCCCTTGATCTCCCCAACCATCCTTCCCCAATATCCACCCGAGCCCGGGCACGCTCTCTCGAATTTTATCCCGTTCCAGGGTCGAAAACCCGAACCGAGCCGAGGCCGAGCCACGACCTCGTGATCCGGCGCCGAACCAATGACAAAGTGCCCGCGCGCCCCAAAGCCTAGCTTGTGGTTTTAGCTCGTGGGGCTTCCGGCTCCGAGAATTAGCTTCTTTCCTCCTTGACCGCAGCAGCGATACGAGGCGCCGGCTCTCGACCCGGCTCCCCTCCCCGATCACCAAGCTCCTGACCGAGTACGGGCGCGATCCACGGTCCAGCATAACAGAGTTCGGCCGCGACTCCCGTTATTATTATTTTCCAAAATTCTCCCGACATCCTCATGTTATTCGACACTTGTCCAGTTTTATTACCTAGTGCCTTGACAAAGTCCCTTCAGTTTTGTATGAAGGGCGCGCAAATGTACCCCCCCTGCCCCTACTTAAAGTAAGGCTCATAAGGATCAATGGCACATCGATGAATTTACAATTAAGAATCATTGTCGCTCGCTCGGCTCCTCGAGAATACATTCATATAGTTTGAGTTCCGAGACTAGCCATTCGCAACATCACGACGAGCAAAAGTCCTTGAGTTTTCTTGGCGGCGTGGAGAATGCGATCCTCACGATAAACGTAACGCGACGCAAGCTCCGATTACTAAAGAAAAAAGAAAAAAGGCCAAAGACTACGAAGAGGTTTATTTTTTTTTTTTTTTTTTTTTTTTTTTTTTTTTTTTTTTTTGTTAAACGATTGCTGAACGATGAAAATTGCCGAGGAAATTAGCCGGAAAAGCGGGACAAACGACATCCTCGCCTCGCTTCCTCGTTCTTTATCAGCCAGATAAGTTGAGACGGTGAAATGTAATACCTTCCTAAACTTTTAAGGAATTTACCTACCTCTCGTCGACTTTATTGCCCGCTCCTCTGTCTCCCTCCCCCCCCTCCAACGCTCGTTTTAATAGCTTTTTAAAATGCATTTAGGCTTATCGGCCGAAAGAATAAGAAGAAGAAGAAGAGGAAGAGGAAGAGAAGAAGAGGAAGAAGATGAAGCAGAAGTACGGAGCGTTAAAAACGTCGTGTTTGGCTATTGTCCATAAAATCGTAGAGGCGCCATCTACGCAGATGAATAAAGGACAAGAGCCTGAAGACGAGAGTACCTACCCACGGAGATTGTAATTTGAAAATAATTAACAGCCTCCTCGGACGTGCGCTTCTCCGATCCAAGAAGTTGCAAGCACAGTGCATTCGTTTAGCGTTCTTCGATAGACGAGCGGCTCCGGGACGGGTTACCGGGTTTTATTTTAATTAATGGACACGGACATTCGCGTGCCGAACAAGCCCGCAAAAAAAAAACTCGCACGGATTATTAGGTAAAAGAGATCACGGTGGCACTGTTATTTTTCAACCATCGAGGCGATGCCGCCGTGTGTTCGGTGTGTTGGGTGGGGTGGGGGTTGGAGGCAAGGGGGCTGGCAAAGGTTTTCCCTTGCGCAATGCACTTGCCATTGTTCATTAGTAAAATTGAGCATTAGGACACCCTTGCGCTAACGAAACATGTTGGTAGGTGCGAGGTCACGCGTCTACCGAATCCTCGATACGCAACTACAGAAACCGTTAAATGTCTCGTAAACATCGTCTTCTGCATTGGCATTTCTTGTCATTGTATTGCGGTATTCCTCGTGGGTTGCAAAGCCACTTTAAACCCATTCGATTGATATCTTTAAGGCATTCCTATTGCAGAGACTTACAATGAGCTACCGATACTTTATGAGAATCCCTCGGTTAAAGCGATATCGAGCGACCTTTTTCCAAATGTCTCGGCACTGCCAACAACATAACATAGAGACAACGAAATAGAGATCCTAATGAAAAATTGCTCCTTCGCAGAGGGGGAATTTATATTTCAGTAAGGAAGTTTGCTTGCCAAGGATATAAGAAAAAAATAAAAAAAAAATCTTCTTATGATAATTTATATGATTTTCATGAAAACTAAGGACAGGTCATTTATATCGTTTTCGATGTTTAGTCTTTTATTGCAGCTCTAAGTCCAAAAAAAAAAAAAAAAAAAAAAAAACGGAGACAGGCGAATCAGTCGAAAAAGCCGAGAAAAGAAGAGAAATAAAAAGTTGTCATTAAAATTTTTGAGGATGAAGCCATAGCGCTTAATAATGCTTATTATATTTGTATTTAAATTAAGTGAGCGAGCGGTGGTGCGGTGGTACTTTTTAAATTTTGCAATTCTCTCCTCATTTTAATGCGTAGTGGAAAGGTTTTACTTCTAATCAACGACATAATTTGTTTACTTTCTTTAGCTGACGTTAACGTATCATTAATAAGTAAAAATACCTGGCTGGCTTATTAGCCATGCCTGCGAGGTAAATATTTAAAGGCCAGCGGATCATGTTGCAAAGATAAAACTGTTTATTACTTGAGCGCAAATGCGTTTTACATAATATGGAACAACTATAAATAAAAATAATGTATTTCCTGTAAGAAAAGGTCTTCTCGTAATTTATGCAATAGGATAAGTTCCAGTATAATATTTTAATAGCCAAAGAATCAACAGGAACGACGTTAAATGCCGCTTAAATGCAAATATCTCGTGTTCCTTATTGTTTTCGACAGTTCTTCAATTTAATTTAGCTTAATTTAAAATAATCAAGGTCCGAGCGACCGCTCGACTTTCATCAGCGCCCATTGTAAAAAGTGCTCAAAGCCGTTAAAAATTCGAGTCCCCCCCCCCCCACAAAGCTCGTATTTTAGGTTTTTTGAATTCCGAGAAACTTACCGAGTGGCACGTACTGTATTAAGAAAAACAAAAATAAATAAATAAATAAAATCAAATGAATAAATAAATAAAAATGTATACAAAGGGACGGGGTCGAATGGAAATGGGCATCTTACGTTCGGTCGTCGAATTTGTCGAGTTGGGCGCTCTCTAGCGGCCGACTTTCAAACCTCCATTGTTATTGAATAATAATCGTTTTTGTTGGTAGTTGTAGACTACTGTGGGGGGGGCGGGGAGAGGTCGCCGTAGCTATTTGCAGCAGGGGGAGGAGGGGAGCTTGTGAAAGCCAGGACTGCACCGAGAACCGACCTTGGTTCTCGAGCTTGGACGCGTGCGAGGAATACTCCCCGCTGTAGGGATCGTCTTTTAATGGCTGAAAAGCATTGGGAGAAAAAGCGACGGGGAAAAAGAAGACGACTCGGGGGGTCATTTTATTATAATGTCAGTGGATTGATAATTATTTTTCAGGAGAGGGACGAGAGGGAGCGTGAACCAGTGGCGTTTATCCGATACGACAAGTGCGCACCTCCGTAAATGGTTTCGTCACTTCATTAACGATTGATGAGTGGATCATAAGGTCAGAGTTATTTAAGCGCCCGTCGCGGGATGAATCGTTGTATTAGTCACTCCAAGTTTCCATAATTAAACGCTGCCTCTAACAAGGCAAGGAATTGAAGGGGCTTTTTAATAGCCGTAAACTACCACAAATCGTTATCATTACTACGACAACTACTGCCACTAGTGCTACTGCTACCACCGCAACCACCACCACCACCATTATTGCTAGCGCCACCACCACCACCACCACCACCACCATTATTGCTAGCGCTATTATTCTTAACTACCTATTCTTCCCCGTAGATGTCGGAGCTTTGAATATTATTGCAACTAATAATAAACTAATAGAGCGGTAGAGGCCGGTAAAAGAGTTATAACTGTAACAGGAATAGCGATACGAAGTGGTAATAATGTACGAACTTTGAGCTGCGGAAGGGGTAGTTGACTGGCAGGCTTAATCGGCTTCCCTTATTCGTAAATTGCCTACATTTTCTCAAAGTCCTTGTCCCTGCGGCGGAGGGCGGCGCGCTCTCTCGAAGGAAGGCATCGGTCGGTCCCACCCAGCAGCGTCCAGCACAGCGTCCAGCACAGCGTCCAGCAGCACCCGCGTCGATTCCACCCTCGATGTTCCAGGTATCTGCAACGAGAAAGCGGAGCCCTCGATCAATGGCTCGGCAATTATAGAGAAAGAGCTTATTAATTCTAGGACTGCGTTTCACGAGTCGGCGTTTACTATAACGAGACAATTGATATGATTTCAACGCTTAAAAATGATACATCGATTGTGAAAAGTGTCAGATGATATCGGGCTCGCGAGACCCTCTAGGAAATCAATCGAGTTTTAAATTGCAGCTTGTGTATTTAAATTAGAGCTCGACTATCTATCTGCTCCTCGTCAGTACATTGGATAGCTTAGCCGGCGACGACGTTCGTTCGAGCCCGAATCAGCTCGTGAAACAGCTCGTGAAACAGCTCGTGAAACAGCCCGAGAACAGCCCGAGAACAGCCCGAGAACAGCTCGAGAACAGCCAGAAACTCCGAGCCCGCGAGATCCCCCGACCCGAGACAGGCCTTTTAATAGTTCCTCTTCCGGTGACGGCGCCGGTCCCGCGCGCGCTCCAGAGTGGGAGTGGGTGAGTGGGAGTGGGAGTGGGTGAGCGAGAGAGAGAGAGTGTGGCGAGGGGTGGGGGGGTGCGTGAATCCAGATGGGAAGCTCGAGAGGGCCTTCGTCGCTCGATGCCGCGACAAGTTTTGACAGCTCGGTGGCGAGGGCATTCCGTACCGAATAACGTATGCGCGACTAAGCAGAAGATCGGAAGCGAACCCTCCCCGCTAACGCCAATTTACAAACCCCCCGACCCACCAAACCCCAATAACCCCGCCCGTTTACCCGCCACCGTCACCGCCGCTCTACACTTTATCTGTTCGATTTGAGCTCTTTTTTCTTCTGCTTTTTTTTGTCATTTGCTTTATACCCGGGACTCGTCGCAAACTTGTTTCCATTGAACCGACGCGTGACAGAAGAAAGAGGAATATCGAAAATCAGTCGGGTAAATATAAAAAAAAAAAAAAAAAAAAAAAAAAAAAAAGAAAGAAAAAAAAAAAAAAAAAAAAAAAAAAAAAAAAAAAAAAAAAAAAAATGAACAAATAAAAGTAATATATATATATATAAAAAAGGAGGAGAACCTGAAAAATGGAGGAAGAAAAAAGAGCTACGAACCCGTGGCCGCGAGAGAGCGTTCGGTGGAGGGAGATGAGAAAAGTGAAATGATAAAAAATGAAAGGAAAGAAGCGTGTAAGGGAATGAGTGGGCCGGCGAGGGTGGAGGCGAGGGGAGTAGGAGGAGGAGGAGGAGGAGGAGCGAGCGAGCGAGCGAGGGAGCGAGGGGTTGGACAGACGGGCAGGTTGACTGGGAACGAGAATGGTCGTAGGAATGGTTACAAGCAGAATAAACCTCTCAATAATGAGTACGGTGAGAGGATTCCCTTGGCGAAAACGCGAGATGATAAAACAGGAACAAGCTGAAGCGGCGCAGGCTACGGCGCAAAGTAATAGCGAGGCCAATAAAATGTAATGAAATAACATCCAATCCAAGAGAGATATTGTGAAAATATTATTACTAACTTATTACTGGCGCAAGCTACCGGAGGAATGAAGCTGCTGCTGCTGCTGCTGCTGCTGCTCTCTCTCTCTCTCTCTCTCTCTCTCTCTCTCTTGCCCTCTCTTTCCCTCTCACTCAGTCTCTCGTATTCTCACTCGCACTCGCACTCGCACTCGCGCGCGCGCGCGCGCTATCCCACTTCCGCCTACCCTCTCGAGTCCTCGTTCGCTCGCACGCTCCCTCGCTCCCTCCCTTCGACTCGGCCACCCTCTCTCACGGGCTCACTTTGCCGACGCTTTTCTTCCGCGTCCCAACTACTGCCTCTCTCCCCCTCCGCCTCACCCGACTCACCCCACGTCGGGGCTCCCTCCACCTACTGCCTCCCATGCTTCTACAAACGCCGGGATTGCTTTCTACTTTTCCAATTCTATCTTTAACCTGAAATATTCTATTCCGACGTTCGACGTTCAATCTCACTGATAATATCGTTCAATAACCACCAGGGCATTCACGGGCCGAGCACCGAACGTGTAAAACTTATTCGAGGGCTCACATTCATCGGCTCTTTTCCTTCGCCCCGGCCCTCCCCCCCTCCCCCGTCCGCCGATCCCTTAACGCCGGCATACGCGAGCGAGCGCGAGCGCGCACACCCGCGGGCCCCCCCCAAACGTACATTCGCAAAAATTACAAGCGCATCGTTGTTATTCAATTGCGTTATTAACCCCATTAATTCAATAACCCGATTTATTATTAACGCCGATTGTTTTCTCACGGAGTCCCTTTTGCCATCATCCACCTCCTCCCCCCACCTCCTCCACCTCCTGCACCTCCACCTCCACCTCCACCTCCACCTCCTCCACCTCCTCCACCTCTTCGACCTCCACCACCGCCCACGACCCTCTTATCTATCGCATTTGCGTTTATAATTTAGCCAATTTTATTGATTTATTTTTGCCCGGCTCTTTCTCAGCGCCCGAGCTCATTAGACATTAAAAGTACTTACAGCTTTCGTACTAATAAAATATTTCTCGGCTTCCTTCCGTGCGATGGACAACTCTCGACATTAATTTATTAAAAACGTTATATCTCATCAATGGAATATTCATACTGGCCAGGGCTTACCGTCAACAAAAGAATTCCCTTCCCTTCCCTTCCCTTCCCTTCCCTTCTCTTCCCTGCTTCTCTCGGGTCTGCCTCCAATTCAAATAAATTCTATCCTACAGAGCCGTATCCTCTTCATAATTAAATATCGTCCGGTAAGACATTGGAATCAAGATCTTAAATGAGGGACACGCGACGGCGCGGACGTATGGGAGAAAAGCCGCCGCCGCCGCCGCCGCCGCCGCCGCCGTCCCGGTTAAGGAGCCTTCGCAAGAGGAATATGATAATAATCTGTAAATACCTGATATTAACATACAATGATGAAAATCGGTGCAGCCTATCTACGTTTTCAGCTCTGACAATGAGCTACACAAAGGAAAATCAAAAGCCAGCATATTGATGCCCCCCTCCCCCCACCTCTCCTCCCACCCCCGCGACGGATCAAGTGGCCCTTGTAAATCAAGATTGCCTTTTTTACACAACTACGACGACGGAACGGCCACGTAAGATCCGCCTTTTCGCAAAGCTACAATTCGCCGCGTAAATTTCGTCCCGTCGACGATGGAGCAAAAAAAAAAAGAAAAAAAAAAAGATACCAAGGCGATTGCAGCCTCAATCAAATAGAAGTCATTTGCGACTTAGCCAGATGCACCATCGGCCGCTCTCGTACGCGTACACGCACAGCTCACTCGAGCTTATCATCAGCTCGCTCGCGTTCGATTGTTTTACAACAAATACCAGTGCTTTTGTCACCAGCGTAAAAGAGCCTTGGCTGCGCTTACAATTTTGTTTATTATTAAATTATTTATATACCAAAGATAATAACGCTGAAGAAATATAACATGGCTTTACTCGTCGTGCTCGGATTAACAACGTTTTACTGTTGACACAACACACATTTATTTTTTACTATTTCATATAGCACACCGACGACAGTGGCTCGGTATTTACTAAATATTACATAGCCATATATTAAGTTTTATTAAACAGAATAAGAAATAACGAATGGTACATTAGAGCACGTTCTATGCTTATTGATCTAGCTTAATTTAAATAATTTTTTTTAAGCCCTTCGTACGAAAGCTATATTGAGGATTATGTCATTAACGCAAGGATTACGGATTACGGGTTTAAAAGATAAATAATATGTAAATAATGCACGTGGAAGGAAACTAATGCAATGAAAGCATGGCGTGAAAAGAAACCTCGAAACTTCTTTATCTGTTCCTCATTATCTCTCAAGCATATCTGTATCTTGAATGTCAATTATTTTCAATACTACGAGACGACGCCACTATTTCACCGCTATTTTTATTGAATAAATAAATATACTCCTAATTTACATTTTAAATTTTAATTTACCTCTTGGTATATCTTACGGCCGGCTCTTGGCCATATCTATCTTCCAAATACCAAATAATATAATAAATTATTTTCATTCTAAATTATCGCCTTAACCCCTACTCTCTTTAACTCGGATTCTTATCCGTTTTTTGCCTCACCGTAGCCTATGATTTTTAAAATAATTCTCTAAATTTTATAAATAGTATTTGTCCGCAAGTATTGACGGATGCGCAATGCAATGTCCTTATGTAATAAGATTGATTTAGAAATTAACAATTTCTAAATTCTACAATATAATTTCTCATGGAAAAAGGCTTATTCTTATTCATATTCATCAGCTTTCCCATTCACGAGCTCAAATTCAATATTATTACATAATATTTATGAAATACTTGACACGTACTGATATATTTGTTATATATATATATAAAATTCCGTAGTTCATGATGACATGCTAAGCGATTTAAGTAACAATGAGATAAATTTACAAGAATTGATTTATAAAAAGTATTAAGAGCCAGAAATGTTTAAGCATCGATTCTTCAAAACCAAGTGAAAATAATTAAATTTGCAATTGAGCGTGTTAAAATCATGTGAATTTCGCGAAAGTACGTTAACGCGTGAGACGATAAATTTCCATACGAATAAAATTTGAATGCGGTGTCAATTAATAAAAAAAAATTTTCTCATTCGTAATGATTTAAAGATTTTGTAAACGGCCAATTAAAGGTACGGCGCAATTTTTTTTGCAAGTACATTAGCCGTACACGGCAAGCGTGAATTATTGTAAATGATTATTTACCAAAGCATGGGTACGGCATAATTTTAAATTCTCGTACAATTGAACAAAAATTTCTTTTAATCACTTTTATGATTTGAGCTTTTAGAGTAGTTTTCCTAGTAAATTAATTTCGCATAAGAATTTTCGCTTGCGATACAACGGCTACTCGAAGCTTTTAAAAATAAATTCGAGACTCAATGCTTTTATTACAAAATTACTGGAAAAACGTTTAAAGTCAACTTTGAAGGATTCCTGCTCCTATTCCCGCGCGATCTTCAAATATATTTGTAAAAGCTTCGTAAATTGCAGAATTTATTAAATATTTAATCCACCTTTCTAGATTTTAGCAAACATTTGCTGCTAATGTAAACGTGCTAAGAGAATTAAATACTCTCCCATCCCTTCTATTTATATATATATATATTTTTTTTTTTTGTTTCTGTTTTTTTACTTAGCCTGCAATATTAGTTATTTTTAGTATATTGGGCATATTTCTATTTTAATCTGACTCGAATAATATTATTTGTGTATATTCTCATAGACGTTTTATTGAAAAAATATAGCATTTTGATTTTTTACATTTTATTTTGCATTTCATCGGACAATCCCCATTTCCGTATATAACTTTTAATTGCTATTTATTTATATCATTATGTTTATAAGAAGATGTCATTTATAATATATATATATAAAAAGTTTGAATTTTCAAAAAGAATTCTGTCGCATAAACTGGTACAGATTGAAATATAAATTCGTATTCGTACTTGATAAGCCTCCACCATCTCTAGTATCTGTTTTTTTTGCTTCTGAAAGGTATATAAAATTCCATCAGGTTTACGGATTATTTAAAATATTCAACTGAAAATATTAATTAGTGCGTCTACAATTACTTTACTTTACATTACAATTCTTTTATATAATAGCTTATGCAATGATTTTATTTTTGTTCAAAAATTGTTATCCGTTTCGCGTTGTTTTGTACAAATGCATATTAATTTAAGAGTTATTGAGAATTTTTAAGATTAAAAATCACAACATTGCCCACACGAACGAGAACTCGTAATTACTGCATAAAGTATAAAATATAATGTACGCACGTTCGACTTTATTTCGATTTCAGTAAGTTAAGGAAACGTCTAATTAAAATACAACGACTGCTTATTGCTAATTCAAAATACTATCCGCGTAAAAGAATCGAATTGAATATGCAGTTACATTGCGATGGATTGCATAATACTTTTGCGCGCAATATTTATAGTAAGTATCATCTTTTAAAATACAAGACATAACAATCCTCGTACACGTATATGTATATATATATATATGTATATATATATATACAACTACGGAATTACCATTTCTATATATAATTTTGGATTATGCTCGATCGATCAAAGCGCGAGCGCCTCCAGAAAATTTGAAATGTAAATGTACAAAGTATGCTATGTTGAGAGAAGGACATAATACGAACACAGTACTGAGAGCGTGGAATCCCGATCCCGACACCCGCGATAGGTGTCTCAAAGCGAAATGTGCCGTAGCCGCTTGGTAATGACATAAGACATTATAAGAGAAATCGAGTCGGGATATGATGAAAAGGAGCGACGGCCATCTACGGCCGTGAAAAATGCGCAACGCGTCGGAAGCGCGAGAAAAGTAGGGCGAATATCGCATTTAAGCTCGGCCGCTTACGTTTCTTCTTTGCAAACAAAAATTAATTGATAAATGATTGGTAGGTTATTGATTGCATTCGAGTCGTCAGTCCCGCCGTCCTATCGTTATATTATAATCGCAATTTATTTTTTTATATGATTTCGTATGTATTGCTCAAAACCGTTAGGCTAATTACGAAATAATTCCAACGCGGCTCGACGAGTTCGACCCTTTGAATTTGAATATTTATAATATTTGGAAAATTAGCCGAAAGATAATGCCGAAATACATTGAAGGGATTAAAGTAAAACAAACAAACAAACAAAAAAAAAAAACAAAAAAAAAATTATATAACTATTATGTTTATCATTATAATTAACATTGCAATGTTTCTGGAATAAGAAGAAGAAGAAGAAGAAGGGAAGGAAGAAGGAAAGAAAAAAAAGAAAATAACAAAGTAAAGGCGTGAAAACGAAAGCAGTAAGCATTTCGAGCGGCGAAAAAAGATATTTAAGACATTAAAGCGCGCAAGTAGTCGAAGCGTAAAGTTTTATTAAAGGGCTTTGCGTTTTTATTAAATAAAAACCACCTCACGTATTCGAGGAACGCGTAAGTTTTTTTTAGAATCGGATTGAAGAAACCATTTGGAAAGCATGTATTTTCAAAACATTATTATTTTTGCAATTAAATTATTACGTACTATCGGCAGGATGAAGGCGATGCTGAAAACGACATAGCTACAATCGTATCGGGCATTGGCAAGGCCTTTATTTACAAAAATTCTTACAATACATCCGATTGTACTGATAATTATTATTTGGGCGTCAGAGTTCGCCCGTGCGATTAAACTAAGGCTCCATTGGAGAACTGTAGGCGCAAGGCAAAGCGTTTTCTTCTCTTCCTTTCGTTGCCCCAGTTAAATAAGCGCGTGTAATGGAATAAGTTGTTTTACAGGACAACGGCTATACGTCGCTGAAATAAAGCTGATCCAGATCACGATCTGCATTCCGGGACGAAAGATTGGATTTAATAACGAGGAAAAGAGAGATTTTAGAGTTAATGAAAGAATAGTTCCGCTGTAATGCTTAAGCGCGTAAAAGAAAGCACGGGACATTCATTGTAAATAACCATAGCCAAGTTGCATTAATGCCCTGCCGGATAAACAAAGTAACTATAAAAAGTAAGTATAAATGTGGTAGTAAATATGCCCGAGATTAGCGGTAAAAGCGAAGCCTATGCGTTCTTATAAGATCAAAATTTCGTAATAATTATAAAGGGAAATATTCCCAGTATATTTCCATCCGTCTCTTTATTATTATTATTATTATTGTTGTCGTTGTTGTTGTCGTTGTTGTCGTTGTTGTCGTTGTTGTCGTTGTTGCTGTGTCGTTGTCGTCGTCGTCGTCGTCGTCGTCGTCGTAGTCGTCGACGTTGGTATTATAGAGTAAATTGTATATTTGATAATTCATTGACAGATCCTTACGTAACATTATCCCTTCGATTAATTCACGGTCTGAAGTTTTAGTAAATTTTAGTAAATAGCAAATTGCAGTAGAAACGGCCGATTTCTCGCATTTCACTGTGGATAAAAGTAAGTAAAATGTCCAGACAAAGTGTGATTTTGGTTGTGGGATACGAGGCAAAGTGAAAGGCTAGTAAAGTAAAGATCAAGGATCGATAGTGTAATTTCTAGGACAAGATTGTTGCCGGGAAGAGGGAAAACGGTCCGAGGACGATGAGGTATTACAAGGCGGACTGCACAAGAGGTTCCCGCGCGCGTGGAGGAAAAGGAAGAAAGGGATGCTGGATAATATATTTAAGTATCGAATAACGTAGCCGAACAGGAGTCGGCGCAGATGTACTCTTATGCAGACGATGTAGTAAATGAGAAAACCACGAAAGGGAATAACACGAGGCTGATTTGATGAATGGACCGTACACTACTGGATATTACATGCATTAAACATTAGCATATGTAAGTATACATCCGTAGGCAATGTATCACGATCTTGCCTTTTTAAATTCTCTAATCACGGGAGCTTTGGCAACGACGGGAAAATAAGTAGAAAAGGATGAAAAAAGTCGAGCCAATTCAGTAATTTTGATTTCCTCAATCTCCGCTGAAATCAGGCATAACCAATTAACTGTGTCATAATTACTTACTTACTTACTTACTTACTTACTTACTTACTTACTTATATACTTTGGAAATTGCTTTAAAACTTTACGAGCAATGACCGCGTAGTCTAGGATGGTATTTGCCGAGGAGCCAAATATAATTGAAGATCATAACATTCGGAAAATTATCAGCGGCCCCATTAATTAAAGCAAAGGTAATTATTTTGATTGCGGGGAGGATAATAAGCGGAGGAGAAGATAGATGTAATACTTATGCAGCACTCGTTATTCAGTCCGAAGAAATGGAAACGCGCGTCTCATTGATACTCAGCAGGAGTGAGGGGGAGGGGGGGGGGGTAGAGTTGTAATTTATCGGCTAGATGCGAGATTTTCCCAATTGTATTTTGATTTTTCGTTCGGGCACGGAGTAGAAAAAAGTAAATAAAAAAAAAGTAAATAATAATAGTAATATAGTAATAATACAAAGCGCGGGGATCGGTGGACGTGAGAGAGTCCCCGGGTCATGTAATAGACTCTAATGCAGTTCCTTGTCCCGGTGTATTTTCAAGTCCTGTCGCATGAATAAAATACGGCGTAGGAGGTAGGTTGATAGGAGCGCGTTTTCAGCGAGCCAGTCCACGGCTATTAGCTGCATTTACATGTGCATTACACGAGCCGCTTCCTTGCGCAATAACCCCAATGAGCCGCGACGGAAAATGATCAACGGCGGCCTAACGCCACTGCGCGGCCCCCCCCCCCTCGAATCACCTCCGGCCATTATTTCCCATCGACATTCGCTCGCTCGTGACATTTTTTCCGACTAATCCGCGTACGGGCCCAACCACCGCCCCCATCGCGATCTACCGACCGACCACGTGCGTAGATCCGTAGATCGGCTCTCCCGCTGTACGGGCCCGGCGCGGTATCGACCTTACGCGGACTTATTTATCATTTTATGTAATTATAACGAGTCTCCAAGCATTAGCGAAAAAAAAACTAAGCATTACCGCGGATGTAATTTTGCAATTCAATGCCTCAGCCTGTCCCTTACCCCGTGGAAATGCCATTGGAATGCAATTTTCTCTGTGCACTTTTGGATTTCGTATCCAAGGTATCTGCGCACGACGCTTAAATACATAGTAGTTGTAGAGTCCTAATTTGTTCAAAGAATTTGCGATACCCGACCAATGGGGGGGGGTGTGTGCATGGAAATTATGCACTGCATCGGACAATTACTCCCTCATATGTATTTCCGAAAACCTTGGGATTAATAAAATTTCGCCGCAATGCCCCTCGAATATCCCTCGAATACGTGTATATCTACGAAGAAGAAGAAGAAGAAGAAGAAGAAGAAGAAGAAAAAAGAGAAAATGTTGATTAGGTCGGAGTCTCAGTACCTAGTTAGATAATTGTTTTGCCTATAAGTCGGTAAGTCGGATTGTAAGGGGTAAAGCTCTCGTACGGTAAGGTAAGGTAAGGTAAGGTAAGGTAAGGTATGGGAAGGGAAGGGAAGGGAAGGGAAGGGAAGGGAAGGGAAGGGAAGGGAAGGGGAAGGGAGGCTCGCGGATCATTAGCTCGCGCGCACTAATGGCTTCTTTCTTCAGTTCTAATTTGTTGTATTTAGTCGAAGCAACAGAAATGTCTTTAGGACGCGAACGCTTAAGCCGCGCTCTCCGTATCATTTCACCGCTTCTGAGATTATTTTCATTTATTAAAATGATGGCTGGGCAGGTATATTAAAAACCAACAGAAGGTCTATTTACCGCGAGGGAAAGTACGCACGTCGAGGTAGAAAAAGAAAAAACGAGAGAGAGAGAGAGAGAGAATAAAAGAAGAAGAAAAAAAAAAGGTTGCATGTAAAAATTTCTAAACGCAGAATACTTTTTAAATTGTAATTACTTTGAAAGATAATTTGAAAAGCAGTGGGGTGCTCGGTTCGAGGCGGGCCCGGTGGCTAGGGGTAAATGCCGGAGGAGGTGGCGGAGCAGGGGAACGGGCAGGCTTGAAAGGGAAGGGAGAGGACGGGGGAGTCGGAGAGGAGCTTTCGCAGCTTTGTATTCGTAAGAGAGAGAGAGAGAGAGAGAGAGAGAGTTTTTCTCTAAATAGGGGCAAAGAGCATGTGGGACCCGTGCAGGGATGGGTCAAGCTCGATCGCGCTGAAATGTGCATGCATACGCGACCGAGCACTTATTATACGCGTGTAACTCGAGGTTCGTGCGAGAGATCAATACGCCTAATAGAGGCCGGTATCTATAGTATATACGCGGCACAACCCGTGCTCATTTACTTAATTGTGTTCTATATAGCGTATATAACCAAGCGAGGTAGGTACAGCTAGCCCTTTCAGCCCAGACCTACCCTCCCTCCCCCCCCCCCTCTCTCTGTCTCTGTCTCTCTGTCTCTCTCTATGTCTCTCTCTCTCTCTCTCTCTCTCTCTCTCTCTCTCTCTCTCTCCGTCGACTTCTCCACCTAACCTGCCCATGCCCCAGCCCCAATCCAGTCCCCTGGACGCGTTTCACCAGCAGCGGTATCACTCGCGCTTACGGTTTTCCGCCCGTGTGCGTGACGCGATGAACGGGAATATGTGTTTGCATGATATATGCATGACGGTCCAGTCATCGATAACACAAAAGTGGCAATATGTCTGGAAAAAGTTTGTCCATTCAAGCAGAACTTCGTTTGGGGCCCAAATTCGTATAATTTCAAGCCGAAAGTCCCCGATCGATGTACATGGACCTCGACAGTCGATAAAAGCTCCTTGGATCCCCGTTTCTTAAGCCAACGACGTCCAATTCGATTTCGTCATAATTTTTTTTTTTTTTTTTTTTTTTTTTTTTTTCGACGCTCGACGGTATACTTCGTCGACTCGAAATAGTTCGTTTAACCCCACGAAGGATCGAATATTTTTATTAGCCAAAAGCAGTTTCGGAATAATCCCCTTTCGAAACTCGTTAAAATCACGCCGAATCGATATAATACAAGCCCAAAGATCCAAGCCGTCACCCACACACACACGCGCCCTATTTCTAAGTTTAAAATCCGATCGAACGTCATTTTTATTAAATCCAAGGTTTTCAATTCCCAAATGTAAAATAATGGGATTACAAATTGACGGACGATTTGCGAGAATGGTAAAAAAAAAAAAAAGAAACTCGCGAAATCGATTTCTCTCCTCCTTTCTCTTAATACGTATTCAACGTTTTTTTTTTCTTTTTCTTTTTTAATATTTTGCCTTTGATTTGTCTTTAATTGATTTCCGAAAGAGCCGCGCGCGACTCTGGCTTTTTTATTTCATTGTATTTTCGTTGCACGGACTCGGGGCAGAGCGACGATATTTATATACAGGCGGAATGATATTATTAAAAGTCCAATGCTCGCTAGAAAGCCTTTGAGATACCCGGGGAGAGCGGACATGGTCTATCAATACATTTCTTATAAAAAACAATTACGTTTATTTATAAAGCGGCGCCACGCGTCAAGTAATTCGACCCCATTCTGCGACGTTTGTCATAATGGTATATGCCCAGAGTGAAAAAAACATCTCTCGTAATTACGGAACAAAATGGCGATAGGGTGGGTGGGGGGAGGTTATTGGGGGTGGTTTTTTGGGCAGGAGCGGAGCAATAGATGGTGGTTAATTGGACTTTTAATTTTCAAGGAGGATCACGCCTTCTGATCCAGCCATTCTGACCGGCCAATGCCTCTACCGACAAAATGTCATTATTATATTTCAATTAAGTATTTGAATTGAGAATCAATCGGCAATGTGGCAGAGTATCGTTATAAAAAAAAAAAAAAAAATGTTAATAGTTTGATGGACGACGGGAGGGTGCGTCAGTCTCTCTGTTTACGAGGGACGGCTTGGGTCTCTCTCTCTCTCTCTATCTATCTATCTATCTCTATCTATGTATCCGTATGTATCCGTATGTATCCGAGGGCTCAAGTCGATCAGAATTCTCGAGTCCTGTTCCCGGAAATTCCATCGTTCTCCCTCTGCTCTCGTTCGCTAGCGAGCGAGTAAATGCTAATTTAAGTAAAGGCGAAATGTCGGGCTCGCATTAGCCTGGCTGCTTGTGATCGAGTCTCGTTAACAACCGGTTCTCCTACCAGGAAGTACGGCCACGTGAAATATAGCCAATAACCCTATTCGCGGAGGTTCTAAAAAAAATATGAATTTCAATATGTGCTCGAGGTCTTTAATCAATGGAATGCCAGGGGCTTATCCAATTTCAGCAATTACGTCCGCCGATTCCCTCCTACCTCCGCGAGACTCCTACCTCCGCGCGTACTCGGGCTATTATTTCAACTGCACCACCACCACCACCACCACCAGCACCACCAGCACCACCACCACAGCAGCAGCAGCAGTGCTTTTTTACTTGGGCCTTACTTACGCCGTGTTCGTTGGCCTAGATGGATTTTCCCTACAAAGTACACTGCCCCGCTTACGTACAACAAGCATCGGATGAAAGATTATGATACGCAGTGTACGCGGTGTGCACAGGTAACCGGGGACAGTGGTTGCTGCCGCGGTCGATCCGATTGATAAAGCCAGAATCAGAGCCGAAAGCCGAAAGCCGAGCAGCTGGTTACCGACCGCAAACCCGGGAGTCGGCTTACGAATGCTGACCTTGGAACGGCCAACCGAGCCCTCGAGGGAGCACTTCCCATCCCGGAGATGGGAGAAAAATCGGTACGCGCTCTAGCTGCGCAGCCGCCGTAGACTCGCTAGTCGAGAACGGCCGGGAGGGAGGGAGGGAGGGAGGGCTTACCCGGACAACGGACGTACAACGGACGTACAACGGACGTACAACGGACCGGGGTCTATAAAAGAGACAGCGGCGTGGCTCCGCGATCGTGACAATCGGCATGCTCCGCGGGCTCGGGGCAGAATGTCGACCGCAATTATGTCGCAAATTAGCTCGGATAGACAGCGAAGAGTACCGGCGGGGACGGGGGGAAGGGAAGAGTCGGAGGCGCACACAGGTGGTTGGGAATTTTTGTATTAAGCGCGAGGCAGCGACGAGCCGCCGACGCTTTACACGTTTACACGCGGCGCGTGGCTGCATTATGCATGTTTGCGGTGACGGAAGAGAATTTAAACTAGCCGCGGCCGCCCTGGTCATCCCCTACATCGGTGCCACCGACCGAACCACCCCCCCCACCCTCCCATCGCTTGACCGCTTGACGCTCTTTCTCGCGCTCGCGCCCTTCATTCCTGGAATCCCCGACGTAGCCGGTACGCGAGTACGCCCTCGCACATTCCTCCCTCCGTCCTGCCCTCCGTCCGATCCACCGCCGGCGATAAATGCACTCTTTATTCTCTACGGCTCCATTATTCCTCCCCCCTCCACCCCTACCCCGTCATCGGAGAGGGCGAGGTTTCGCCGGATTTTTTTCAGGGACCCGGGCGCACTCGAGGTGGCCGAACGACCGCGACTCCAAGGAAAACAGCTCCTGCCGCTTTTCCGGCTGCTGGCTAATGAACTCGAATCAGTGAACCCCCGCCACCCGCCCCTCTCCAGTCCTGTCGCCGGTAGGAACAAATTTAAAAAAAAAAAAAAAAAAAAAAAACAGAAAAAGAAAGAAACAAGCGCATTTAATTGCCTACGCAGGCAGTAAACAATACTACGGCACGGCTGTGCCGAGAATAGGACGACGCACTCGACACACGATCGATTTGACCGCGAGCTTTCGAATACTAAAGTCGTGATTCGGCTTGGGCAGCGCTTTATCCGTCATGCCTAACGAAACAAAAAAAAAAGAGAGAAAAAAAAAAGAAAGAAAAGAAAAAAGCCGAGAAGCCGAGCATTTCAAGGCTCTAAGAGGCCTTTGCTCCTTTCCGTACGTATTTCCTTCGTTCGATAAGCCGCGCTCCGACTGAATTGTACCAATACCCCCCCCTACCCCCGACATTCTCACTCTCACTCGTTCATCTAGCCATCTATCCATCTATCTATCTATCTCGAGCTTTCTCCAAGGTCGTAAATTTCCAGGCACAGTTTGCCCACTAAAAATTAGCATAAATCCATCTCTTTGCTTAACAATTCTACCCGCCAGACTTATTGACTCTACTTAATAATAATAAAAAGAAGAAAAAAAGAAAGAAAGAAAGAAATAAAAAGAGAAAAAAAGTCTGGCATTAAGCCGCTTAAATAGACGCTCGAACGTATCGGCGCTTCAATTTCTTAAACTCGAAATTACCAATTAAATACTTGAGATTACTAGCGATAACCAAGACATTCTTCAGCTTACAAAGACTGATCTTTATCTTTATCCTTAACTTTATCTTTATCTTTATTAAACAAACCTGACAAATTCTCCTCTTATCAAATCTACGGGCTTCTACCAACTGTAGCTTTATCTAAATCACTTTTAATCAATAGCACGATCTACAAGCAAACATCTCGATCTCACCATATTTTAAAGCTTACATTTAAATCCGTCAACTTCATTTCTCTACTCTTCCCCACTATATCCCTTTTATAAGCTCAGCATAATACCCATCTCGAGCCCATTTCTAATAATACAATTCCTTTATTTGGACCATTTAATTGCTCTATCCTTACTTTGTTTTTCATTAGTCGTTGTGTACGAACTGCAGTCCCAACCTAACCTCAACTTTACAATACTCATTAACCTTTTTAACAAAATCAAATTCCTAATAATTTCAATTCAACTTCGCTCTCTGTGAGTTTTAAACATTTTTTGTTTTGTTTTGTTTTGTTTTGTTTTATAAATAATTATGAGAATCGACTTATATAACCGATAACAAGTAGCCAATATTACTTTATACTATTCCAATTTATTATAAAGATTACTATTGTCATCAATATTATCACTGACTCGACTCCTATTGCGACAATAATACTTTCGCGGAAATCTAATAATTAAAGAAGATATTTTTAGAAGATTAAGACAAATATGAAAACTTCTCTCGTTCATTACAACTGCTGATAAACTACAAGAAGCAGAAATTCTTCCCATCATACTTTTAAGTCCAATTATCATTGTCTATGTATTATAAATCCCATTTCGTTATTGCCGGCCGACAAATCGTGTACTGTGAATTCACACGCACAAACCAATACATTCGTAATGATCAGCTTAAGAACGAGCTCTTTTTAATAAAAAATTCAACTACAAAAGAAATATTTATTGCATGACATGCAATTGCGCATTAAAAAATCAATGGAAACAATTATCAAGATTAAGGCGCTTTTCTTCTTATAATAAATTATACGCGATGGACGATTATTATTTAATTTTTTTTCATTAAAGTTTTTTTAGACCATGTGCTTGTGAACTTGTATTCTGTGATCTCATTAACTGACTCTGCGTGTACCAAGAGATTAATGAAAAATTGAATTTCCGTGTGCAAAACCGTGATACATTTAGTGTATTTTACAAATTACCTAAAGTTCTCATTCCGAATTTAAATATACTTTATGTAGCACCTGCACATGAGATACTTTGATTAATCATAGTACTTTTCTTAGGCAACGGAATTAAAAATATAAAATGAAGCGACGTTACAAATGTATATCATTTCTTAAGATTAAATATGAAAAATACCGAAAATAGTACCCTCGACTTACAGTATTATACCGAGATTTTATGCTTCGGCTGAATATTTTTTACTTACCTCCACATGCTGAATAGCTTATACGAACTGACGCGAGATTTTTATATTCTTTCAATCTATACTTAATTCTAAATAATACTCATTTTATATTAATAATTATGAGGCACGAGGCCGTTCTATAAAACGAGCCATAGATAAAATGAGGCTGAGAACCCCTATTTATATTTTATGCCCTAAATAAGGCAACAAAGATTTTGAATATAATATACGACGCGCCATATCCCACGAAGAATACGAAAGTTTTATTAACTTTTAGTTTAATAAGTAAGAATTCGTAATTAAAATAACGGGAATTGGCAGAACGTACACTAAATTCATTAATTAACTAAATTTATTTATTAATTCTCTAGTTTTTATTATTCCTTTTTTTATTCTCGGTTTTTACGTAAATTATATTATTACACGAACATGAATTTCTATTTCTCTATACATGCACACACATATGTGTATATATATATATAAATATAAATATTAATATTCAATGTAATTGACGTTTTGCCAATTAACAGTAATAAACAATTGGGCGGAATTGCAAGATAAATTCCACAAACCATTAAGCAATTCATTACATTTGGTTAATCTGAATAATTAGAGTTAATTTAGCCGCTATAAATTATTTAATTAATGTTAATTCCATTTAAGATATTATTTGAGTTTGCAAAGCATGCATCTGCACGAATGAATTCTTTAATATGTACAATTTACTAATGACGAATACGTTATATCAAGAATGAATAATACTTTGGCAGAACTAAAATTATTTTGATTAGTCTAAAACCGGCAGAATAAAAATTTACGCAGTTACATATTATAAACGTAAAATTCATTGTCATTTTATTTTATGTTAATATTTAATTTTGCAAAACTTTTACGATGACGAAAATAACGACAACAACAACAACAACAACAACAATAATAACAATAAATAATTACAGTATGGTATTATTGTAATAAAAGTTTCGGAATTTTATAATATAATAATTAAGAAGACGTAACTGCAAAATTTTTCCTTGCACATTCATATACAATAGTTTCATGAAAAATATGTTCGGCTTTGGATTTGACTATAGTTCGTACGTAATACATTGATGCTTGTTTGATGAATGTAGTAGTAAAGTAATTTGAATATCACAGGTATAAGGCTATATATAGGTTCGTCTGTTCTGTAGGTATAATTTGCGTCGAACTCCACGTATTATCCGTACGAGTCTTCAAATAAATTTCAAATACAGTCCTCGAATCGAAAAGTTTTAATGCTTCTTTTCTTTCCTTTCTTTTTTTTTTTTTTTTTGAACATATAAGTGGCATCGGTGAATTTATTTAGTCTTTAATTTGAGAAAAATAATTGAATGAAATTTTAAAGATAATGCGAACAAGAGAATAACGGAATAATGAACTATTTAAATATTAAAAAAGGTTAAAAGAAGATTCGTTTATACAAATTGCTGCGTTGTTATGGGGATGCATAAGTAGAAATGCGAGAAGAATAATGAATGGAAAAGAAAAGAAAAAAAAAAAAAAAAAAAAAGGAAAAACTTTACTTAAGCCCCTGCCCTGATGCTTCTAAAAGGTCATACAATATTTTGTTTAAAACGTAACGAGGTTCTTCTTCTTCAATTTTAATTTAATCTCACGTGTGCGGATTTACGTAATGGCCAATGCTTCGTTTGGGCACAATTTTCTTTGCTCGTGGACCTCTGTAATTGGAAAATGGAAACATGAATTCTCATCATTCCCAGATTATGCGCCAACACTCACTTCAGACTCTCCGTCTTCATTCCCAATCACATAAAACCTCATCGCGTATTATTAATAAATTCACTTGTTTAGATAAACTATTAAACAGACGCAGCCTCCTTATCGATTAAAATTAACTCCGGCTGGACTCAAAGCTCTCCCTCGGAAAAGACGCGCAGCTTCGCTCGCCCTGGAAGTGCGATTGGCGGCTACGGGCTCCGAGGGAGATGGATACGCTCAATTAATTCTATGGGTACGCGCGTGTACACGTACGCACACGTATCGAGGACCGAAGGACGATTTTTCTTTTAAAAAAAAAAAAAAAAAAAAAACAACGGACTACGAAAATGATAATGATAATAATAAATAATAATAGCCGAGTAAAAGGTAAAGAAAGTTAATTAATTTTTCAGGCTGTTGTTCTAGGAAGGAAGGGGGGGAACTGGATTGGTTTGTTGGTATTTCATGAAATCTAATCAAAATGTACAATGCACGCAAATCATTTAGAATATTTCATAATGGATGCAAAATATCATTAGCTGCGACAGTGAGCCGAGCGCATCGGTGACATTGCACGTGCATCTGCATACATACTGAACTTTTCTCGAGTACTGGCGCTATGCACACGCGCAATTCCGGTAACAATATAAGGGGAAGTGGGTGACGAGGCTGTGCGCGCGGACTACGAGGCTCAGCGGTCTGGGATGGGGTGGGGGGCGGGTACGAGGAGGGCGAGAGGGTGCGATGGGAGGCGAAAGGTGCCGATTAAAGCCGAGTCAGACCGAGAGCCAGAGAGAGAGAGAGAGAGAGAGAGAGAGAGAGAGAGAGAGAGAGTGCGAGATGGGACGAGGGAAGGTAGGAAGGGAGGAGGAGGAGGAGGCTCAGTGGAAGGATTGAACGGGGGAAAAAAATTAACTGGAAAAGGGGGAGCGCCGTGGAAAAAAAGGAGCGGAAAACGGTTAAGGTGGATGTAGGGACGGGTTTGGGAGAGGTAGGTAGGGGTGGGGACGGGGATGGGGAGGGGTCGGGGGAGTGGAGACCGAGGGATCGAGAGATACAGACGAATATGTAGTAGCGAGGGTAATCGAATTATGAAAAAGAGACGGGCTGAGTGCGAGGGTGGAGGACAGAGACGGGAAAAGGATTTGAGCGAGGAAGTTGGAGGGACAAGGGGATGAAGGACTGAGAGAGCGAGAGGGTGAGCAATGGGACAAACGAGGACCTGAGAGCGGTGGTTGCGCGTCACGAGGTATATTCCAACGATACACGCACACTCGCGCGCGCGCGCACCGCGCGGTTATTGCGTTCGGACGCTACTGCTTAAATTACGTTTCGCCTAACGCATTTAACCGCGAATCACATTGAGAGCGATCCGTGTAACTCGTGTGACGTCCCAAAACTCAATAACTTAATTTCTATAATCTTGGCTGAAAGACTATTTTAATACACTTTATTATAAGCGAGCCATTATCCTGTTGTGCTCGTGATTTATCAAAATCTTTTTGGTACTCCTTGTACTTTTCAGAGATAGTTATTACTAGAGCCCGGGTATCAATTCCTCCTCCGCCCCCGCGCCCCGTCGCCCCGTTCCCGCTTCTCGCGACAATTCGTTCGTTTGCGTAAGGGACTTCCTTACCTGGAAATACCTTTTAAGGCCGGAGAATACCTCGATCGATAATTAATATAAAAGTTAAAGAGAACAAGAGGAAAAGGTAAAGAAAAAGTGGGAGGAAAAAAATTTGATTTTTGGAAAAAGGTTTTGTTGCGCAAAAATGTTTCATAATTATATTCGAGAAGAAAAAGTTAGCGCCGGAAAACTTTTTAATTAAAAATGAGAATGGAGTCAGAAATTTTTGTATTTATGCATTAAATGCTTAAATGTTGAGTTATTACCTCATTTTAAAGCATTGTACAATACTGCTTTTATGAAATACAAAGTTGAGCTGCTTTAGAGAGTTTGAAATTAGTATAAATGTTGATGTGCATTCAGTTACAAATTACACCCTTGTGATTTAATATAAAGATTCTTATAAATAAAGGTTAGTTCAAATTAAGGCTCAATTGAGAAAAACACAGCCCGGAATTACCGTGCACCGCGTACCGCGTCTCAAGTCCTTCCCCCCCTCACCCAACCCCCCTTTCACTCTCCTTTTCATCTTTAGAAATTTCAATCGAAATAATATGATTTCTTTTCTCCACCTCCCCCCCACTCTCTCTCTCTCTCTCTCTCTCTCTTTCTCTCAGCCCCCTGCGTCCCGCCCCTCTCTTTCTTTTAATACGCCTTATTGAACGTTAATCCTCCCGGCGATTGGTAAAACTTATGAAACCGACGCAGGCTAGAGCTTAGAAAATAAAAAAAAGTTTTTAATTTTAAAAAACATTTACCTTCCTGAAGGCAGAATGCGAACTAAAATAAAAGTCGAATTAATGCGGCATTCGATGCATTGAGGGGGGAGTGGGGGGAGGAGGAAACGAGTCCTTAAAAATTCTATATACCATACGAGCAAAGAAAGCCAAGTGGTTTTTTTCATCGACTCTCACCACCCTCGCCTCCCCTCACTCTCTGCGTTAACGAAAAAAAAAGAAACAAAAAAGAAAAAAAAAAAGAAAAAGAAAAAAGATAGAGAAAAAAACACGCGCGCGATCACTCGTGCAGAGACGTTTTATAAGATTTCTATTAAGAAAAAAAATAAAAGAAAGCATGTGTGCTATATGCTTCTTAACTATTGACTTGATTACTTCATTATAATTTCTTTGGAGATAAGGGGCCGTTGACTATCTAATTATTACGAATGCATGTAGATGAACAACCCGTGCTCTCCTTGCCATCACTGCACCGGCTAGAGAAAAATGAAACCAAAGGGAGCGAGGAAGTGAGGGAGAGAGAGAGAGAGAGAGTAGGGAGGGAGAGAAGGGAGGGAGGGAACAAGGGAAAAGCAGCAGCAGCAGCAGCAGCAGCATCCTCTCCCCGAGTAAAAAACATATCTCACCGTTCCTTTATTATTTTTTATTCCCTATCTGGCCCTTGGAATATATTGCTTACGTAATAACTCAAAATTAAACTGCGAGTTATACGGCTCCGCGTATATAATACCGACTTAAGTGATTTTAAAAAAAAAAAAATCCTATCCGCTAAAATCGACATGTTAAACACAAATATTACGCAGCTCTTCTCCACAAGTCTCGCGATTTGTCTCCCATACAATATATAATCCGAGGAATACATTATACAAAAGCCATTGGGTGGACGGGGCATGGTGGGAGGACGGGGCAGGGAGGAGGAGGGGGAGAATTAATTATGAGTTTGGCGACGCTCTACGTTTTTATTAAATTGATGCTCAAAACAGTAAAACGTCGTAAGAACGGGTGAAATAAAAAAAAATGATCCAAGGCGAATGAATGGGAACGCCGCGGGCTTATAATGCATCCATCCAGCTAAATAGGACGTAAGTAACGTTCCTTCCAATTAACAATTAATTGCACAACTCTTTGTTCGTCGTAAACCAATACTCACTCAATACTATTTTCACTTAATGATACCGTAAATATTTTCAAATAATTAATAACGATTTGCACTTTCCATCGTAATTGCGCTAATAATGTTTTCGAGTGCGGCGTAGAAATCGGGCGTAGAAAGTCACTCGGCAAACAATATCAACTTTGTTCTCAAATAATTTTGTTAATCTATCGTTACGTAAGAAGCACGGGTTTGCATATTTTAAGAACGTAGTTTGTTGTATTTGTATTAGTCGCTCCTCCTCCGTCCCTCCGCCCCTCCCCCCGCCCCACCCAACGGAAAAATACACACATTTCTTCACGCACAGTGTATGGATAATTATATAAAAATATCTGACAAACAATTAAAAATTATTACGGATTTTCTTATTCAGATAAAAGGGACAGTATGGCTGAGTATATATTTCTTTTAAAACTAAACAGTCACTTGATTTTGTAATTAGACGGAGCTATTAATATATAATAGCGTGCACCGTAAATAAGACTTTCACGTTGGAAGGCGTGTGCATTGTTCGAAATATAACAATCAATAAAATTAGCATTATAAAAACTATTCTTTGTAACATGATTCACAGGAAATATTCATTATAAGTAACATTAAAAAAAAAAAAAAATATTATATTAATAATACATTTATTCACTCTGCTTTATTAAATTCACTACATTAACTTTCCAATTCGCTTTAATACAAATAGGATACTTCGTATTTCATTATTAAAAATAAAAATAAATAAATAAATAAATAAATAAATAAAATAGAAAATGAAATTGCTTAATAAATCTTATTTCCGTAAGCAAAACATTGACTTTAGTTTAATTCACAGGAAACATAAATTAAAAATAAATTTAATTTTCTAAAGTTAAATTTCCTTACACCAAATGTTTTATCTATAAAATAATATTGAATTAATAATAAAGATACTGCTTATGCTTTTTTTACGCTAAATTTCATTTGTTTCTAATGTACATAACATTATTGATCTTCTTCTTCTTCTTCTTCTTCTTCTTCTTTTTTTTTTTTATATAAATATTCACACTGTTCGAACGTTGACTTATTTCATAACTTTAACATTATACAATATTACTAACGAATTACTAATTTTTCAAATAAAAAAATCAAATTCATCAAAACCGTGCAATAATAAAATTTCATAAATTAATTATTATTTAGAATTATATATTTAAGGCAATACAAATATGCAAAGAATCGGGTATAGAGACTTTAATGTTTCATGCAAACAAGGGAAATTAATAATTCTGATAATTAAAAGAAAAACCAATATCATTTGTAAAAATTGAGAAGTTGGAATTGTTGGAATGGCGGTCCAACTGAAATTCTTATTATGAGCATACTTTAGTACATTCTTACTGATTATTCTTCATACGATACTGTTAATATCAAATCATAAATTTGTCGTTTTAATAATTAAAAGAAATTACTCGATATTAAAATTGTCCCTTTTATAATTATTAATTAGAAATTATATCAATTAAATAAAACTGTAAAGATATTTTTATTACCTTTTTATGAAATGTGATACGTATAGCGGAAAAAAATGGAGCTATAAACATTAATAATTACGATAATTACGATAGCGACGATAATGATCATAATGATAAATACAACAATATAATATTAATAATAATAATAATAACAATAACATCAGTAGTAGTAGCAGTAGTAGTGGTAGTAGTAGTGGTAGTAGTAGTGGTAGTAGTAGTAGTAGTACCCATAGTAGTAGCAATAGTAGTAGTAGTAGTAGTAATAGTAATAATAATAATAATAATAATAATATGAGCGATTGTTCGGGCGGACTTTGAAATCCTAAAACTCCAGCAGAGAATTCGGCTGCGGAGCTCGAGATTAACTGGGGCTGAACACGGATGAGCGAAATACTAATCGGTAAACATATATAACTAATAATTTGACACAGGTGCCAAAGAGATTCATTCTTAAGCTGATTTTCACGCAAAAGTTTTATTAAAAATCCAAGTATATATTTTACAAAATGTCGTTTTTCTAATAGCAACATATTCATGTAAACGTTCCCTACGTATAGCACGTAAGAAGGTAATAAAAAAGAAAGTGAAAAAGAAAAGGTCGAGTAATACTATAAATACGACATTTATAGTACTTATTAGAAGAAGGCCTAATGGATTTAATTCATTACGATCGGTTATATATGGATCTGCAATCTGTTAAGAAATTAGTTAAGATAGGAAGTTTTTTATATTCAAATAAATGTCGATAGTACGCATATACTATTATTACTCTCGCGAGTATTTGTCTGAAAAAAGAAAGTTATCACGGTGACATGTAACTATTAACTCATATTAATATTCAATCGGAGAGCCTCACACATGAATATTGATTCCAAAAAAGTATTGGCCTTAAGAGCCTAAACAACACAAAGTGCAGATTTATCATTAGGTTAATTATCCTTTTAAATAGGATTTCAAATGAACCTCCCGGAATAGTTGTTTATCCATTATTTATTTATTTATTTATTTAATTATTTATTTAATTATTTAGTGTCAATTCAAGTGCAAATGGTGGTGTTTATCCTCAGAATAAAAGAGAAAGAGGAAATTCTTGAGCGTAGAATGGTTTGATCCGCGAGAAAATGAAGGATCGCGAAGTGATTGAAGTCTTGTTGAATTGGTGAAGGGACGAGTAACCTCGTAGAAAGTAAGCCGGTATTGGACAACGTAGTCGTAATTTTATATCAATTATAATAAGATTGGATGCGCAGTTCGACTTCCGACAGGGGAAGTCGTCGAATGCGACCTCGAGAGCGGATTGCGGCGGGCTAATGTTTAGCCAATGAACTAATTAAGATCGGTATTAGGAGCTCGGCTCGGCTCGGCTCGGCTCGGCTCGGCTCGGCTCATTAAATCACACATCCGAAGTAAAAGGATCGGTTGAGTGTAATGGAAGGATAAGAAACATGGAAATAATAATAAAGCCGGCCCTCGGTTGGCGTGCGGACGAGGTTCAGTGCGTTCTTCATTTCATTACCCCCTTTTCTATCAATCCCCCATATGCCTGGGACCACCGACTCTACAGGATAACAACGAGAAATGGAAAAAGGACTGATCTCTGATTGCGTGGGAGAGCGAGAGACAGCGATTGCTAATGGAGTTCGAGTTGGCGGTGTAAACAAAAGCGCGGAAAGGCAAAAAATCGGTGACGGACTCTCGAGACCGGCAAACATATTTGATTTAGCATCGGCGATCGGTTCCGCCGCATGGGGTTATTGGGGGATGGGGGGCGGGAGAGAGAGATGAGGGAGTGCTCCGAGGGCGTGCTGGGAGCTGGGCGGGGGTTGAGAGTGAGAGAGAGAGAGAGAGAGAGAGAGAGAGCCACCCGGGGGGGGGGTGACTAGAAGAGGCCGGGCTCGGGACTGCTCGCGGAGCCAAGGCCAGTCGCGAGTCGGCGCTATGGGGTGCGGGGAGAGCGGCGGTCCGCCCGAGGAAAGCCGAGGAGGATCATGCTCATCCGGCTCTCGGCCCTTGATCTTTCGATAAGCTGACGATGATATTGGCGAGGTCGGGGCTACTACTTGAGGTAGGCGCGCAGCGGCTACATCCACTCGAACTCGCACCGCCGCATCGGAGCTGCGCTCCGTGCACTCGAGGTAGAGCTTCCTCGGCCCCGCGAGCCCTCGTTTCATTCACGGTAATTCCGTAGTTTCCTAGACGCAAATATCCGCGGCCGCTCGCTCGCACGTACCCACAGAGACGCGCACGCGGCTACACACGCACACCGGACTGGCTCTCAGGGGTTGGCCTGACGGTGTGGCCGTCAGGGTCGTGGAGAGGGGCGAGGGGGATGGAGGGTGGGGTGGATGGGGGAGGGGGAGGGTGCCTCCGAGCCTTCAGGCCGGAGATATCGTTAGCGTGCCTTGCTAATCACGGGCTCGATAATAATACCGTGATTGATAGGACGAACCTCGAGCTCCGCAGCTATTCTCCTCCAACCGCTTGTGCCTCCATTTCCTCCTCCTCCTCCTCCGCCGCCGCCGCCGCCGCCTTTCCCTTCAGTCCTCGAGCCCTCAAGCCAGCAGCAACGCACCACCCCTCGAGAGCCACTTCGGACATCGCTCTCTACCTCCAACCCCGTCTTCCTGACCCCTCGCCCATTCCTCTTTCTTTGCCCCCCCCCTTTTTTCTTTTTTTTTATTTCCATTTTTATTTGCATTTTTATTCCCGTTCTCATTTTAACCGGCTTTCTCTCTCTCTCTCTCTCTCTCTCTCTCTCTCTCTCTGTCCCTCTCCTTCTCGCCGGCTACACCGATACACCTTTGAGCTGGAAAATCACATTTATGCCATTCCTCGATTACCGGGAGCTTTATTACATTTCATTAACTGCCGTAAATTAAAATCGAAGATCAGACCCAATGGCCCCCGCCCCCTCGCGCCCAACCTCCCTCCCACCCCCCCACCCTCCCCTCCTCTTCCCCCCTCCCGGATTTTCGAATATCCCTTTAAGCGCTTTAAATATTTATTCGTTAAGTGCGAGCGAGGGGACCTTGCCAAGGTAAAAGAAAAAATCGGGCTTGCGTTTGCCCCGGCTCCCTTCGACCCTGCACATCCCCTACCCCCCATAACTCCCTACCCCCGTTAGCAAGACTCCGCAAGTCGTCCGCCTCCTCTTTTTTTTTTTCTCCAAATTGACTTAGCCGTCGGAAAAGTTTTAAACTTTTTTACCGCGTAGCCTCCTCGGCCTTGAGGAAAGAGCTGAAGGCAACGAGTGCCGATTGAAAATATTGTCCGACTCGTGTGCAGCTCCTTCCCCTCCTTGCTCAGATTAACCACTTACCCGGAAAATCCAACTAATTCGCACGACTCGCTATTGCGTATTCGCGAATGCGAGGAGCTTCGGAGGACGAATCGATATATCTATCGGCAAAGCTTTCCGTATATATGTACGCGTTTTAAACGGGTGAGTGAACTTTGCTCGCTCACCCACCCACCCACCAATCTCTACAATACTCTATCTATCTATCTCTATCTCTCCCCCTCTCTCTCTCTATCTCTCTCTCGCCGCTTCTAAGCCCGTCGCCGAGCGAGGCCGAGCGCGAGTCTCCTCTTCTCTCTGCTTCTCTCATCGTGTTCCTCGGACATCTCACGGGTCGGCACACGTGCATAGGCGAAAGGACAGATATGCCAACTATGATACCATTAGCATCGGTGATTAATGTATGCCGAAGCTTGTTTCACGCTAGCCTGCGGTTTTCACGCACATGATCAGCGAGCAATTTCGTTATAGCGCCGCCACGCTCGGCCCGGACGTCACTAACCTTACTCACATTTCCCCGTCCAAATAATATCCCGGATATTTTATAAATAGTCGTGAACTTTCGTTATCCGACGAGTTGATTGTCGTCAAGTTTTCTAGGAAAAAAAAATGAAAGAAGAAGAAGAAGAGGAGGCGATCTACGGAGTCTCGCGGACGCGCAGAGGTCTCGACATTACGTAGCTGCTCGGGCAACAATCGAAGCGTCTACGCCGTCGTCCTTGAACTTCATATAAGAAGACTCGGGCTCGTACTACGGTACGTTTTGTCGTAGTTCGGCTATCGATGCGCAGGTTTTAACGACCCGCTGGACGACGGGACTGGAAGCTCCTGCGTGCCTGAGTGTGCGTGACTCCATGAGGTTTGCCAGGGATAACTGACGAGACACGTAACGAGACGCCGAGGCCGATTCTAATTCTCTAATTTGTAAAAAGAATTTCTAGTACGAGGGGTGTGAGAGAGGGAGAGGGAGAGGGAGAGGGTGAGGGAGAGGGAGTTGAGTGACGGCCGGAAGCGAGAAGACGGACAAGGCCAATTCTTTATACGAGTCTCGAGAACAACAATCCGGCGACGTCAACGAACGGAACAGATATGATAATGCCTCGGTCGCTCACCCTGCCTCTCCCCGTGATACCCCTTCCAACGAAACCGACGAAGAACGAGAAGAATTGGCGGGGCGACGGGTCATCCGGGCGCGTTAGGCTTGGACGTGAGTCTTCGTACTCCCTGAGAGCAGAGGACACCTAGCGGCAAGAGCGGGCAGTAGGCGTCGGGGGTATCGAGACCGAGGGGGGGGGCCGAAATAGCCGAACCAATAAGGCCGGGGGCGTGCGAGTCGTAGTTTTCGCGGCTCGAGAACGACGGGGCGCAAACCAACACATCTAGCCGGGTTACAAAGCGGCGCCTTCCATTAAGTATGTATTAAATTTACGAATTTATAGGTGCCTCGTGGGCGCCCCCGTGCCCAGCGGCGTCTCCAGCCTCCACGTTGTCCTCTTCGTCGTCGTCGTCGTCGTCGTCATCGTCGTCGTTGTCGTTGTCGTCATCGTTGTCGTCGTCGTCGTCGTCGTCGTCGTCGTCGTCGTCGTCGTCGCCGGAGTAGTCGTACTCTCATCGAGTCCTCTGCGCTGCCTTGACACAGCAGGTAGCCCGGAACCCGGGTCCGCTTCATCGGTCTACGACTTGGGCTACGACGGGGTTACGCAAGCCGAGGCCAATACTCGGCTGCCAGTATTAAAATGAATTATTTAATATTAAACTTGGTAATTTTTAACGACGCCGTATCAGGAATTATTTATTATCTACTTTGGCTCGCGCTCCCTCCAGCTCGACGGGTCCTCCCGCCCCTCCGTCGCCCGTCCGTGACGCTCGCTCTCGCCCCAGCCCCGAGGTGGGTCCTTCACCCCTTGCCCGGCCAAGGCGCTCGCTCCGGGAGTCGACGCATCGGTGAACCGAAGGAGGAAGCCAGCGTTCCTCGCGACACCTTCCTGCATTACTCTATAGCTCGTCGATCGCCTCCCCCCTCGCCCCGTCATCGCTTTCTTCACCACCCCTTATCTCAGTCGCTTCCGTATAATGAATATTCAACGTAATAATTCGCTTTCGATTTTTCACCGGCTATTTATCCGCGGCGACGATTCTCATATGGCTCTACGCCCTACCGACACGGGCTAGACAAAGCTTCATCTACGAGTGCTTAATTAAGTACCGAAATTGTTAAATTATTAGTATTGATCGACGATTGGTCCAGATTGAATTTTCAATTGATTGATTCAATTTGTAGTATTGAATTGAATTCATTAGTGTAATTCACAGGGGCAAGAGTTTTTTTTCTTTTTTTTTTTTTTTTTTTTTTTAAGCAAATGTGATGAAAAACGGCTATTGGAGGATCGAGCTGCTGGATCGAAGCTTCGCGATCGTAAAACAAGGAGGATCGTCGGAGCCAAGGAGCACGAAGTTGTAGCGCGTTTTAGCTAAGCGTGTAAAGCGGATCGGCGAACCTTCAAATACAAACTGATAACGCTCTCCGAGCGACTTTCCCCTCCCTCCCTCCATCACCCTACCTCCCTCCCTGCCTCCCTACCAGCGCCGTACACATTAAATAGAATATTTTCGTGGCGCGTTCTTAAGTTGCCCGATGCGCTTGTTGTGGCTCCGTACGCGTAACGGGCCGGTCGCACGCCCGCGCGCTCGCGCATTCGTTGCGCGCGCAGATACCGCGTTAAGCAGATTTATTTTTCCAACTTAATACTAATTAGTGAATTAATTTATTGACAGACTCGTGGAGGAATAATTGTGGAAACTTTATCTAAACAAACAAGGGAGAAGTGTACATTGTTATTGGAGCGCACGAGTGATTAGCGCACTTTCATAGCGCGATGTGTGATACGATGTTACGTCGTGTTACGTCGATACGGCGCGATACCCACACTACGTATAAACTGTGGACAAGCCCGACTGCCTGTATACGTACTGACGCCCCCACCCATACGCAGTCACATGTATTAGCTACATAGGAATAGATATATAGGCGGTTGTCGCTCGGCTCATATTAATTATTACGACGCGAAAGGCAAATAATTATAATAATTGTCTGGCATAATGACAGAATTCGCGCAATACTACGATTATTGCCTGCCGGCCCGATTCATAAAATAAATACGTGCATGTGTGCCTATGCGTACGAGCTTACGTATATACGAAGGCGACTATCTGCCTATCAATCTATTTATCCGCATACAAGTAGCCAACGATTTCTACCTATACTTAATGCATTATTTACTTATAATATATCTATATATATAAACATACGCGCGCGCGTATTTGTATAAATGTAATGTGTAATAATAGCGAGGCGGTAAAAGGACTACGCTGGTTCGAACGAGTCCGTTTTGTCCGGTTCGTTGGGCACGAAGGCAAGCAAATCAGCCGATGCCTGAACCGCAATTGGGCTATCGCGCAATTATTTACGCACAATTTGCGCCTGAAAACAAAAGCGCAGAGGCAAACGATGTCGCCGCCGCTTAACTCTTGCCTTTTTCAGCATCTTGGAGAGACACGGGAGCCGACGACGATTGATATAGAGGGGGCGCGCGCGCGAGAGAGAGAGAGAGAGAGAGTGTGGGGAGTGGGGGGGAGAGGGGAGTGGCGCGGTGAGTCGCGTGGGCGCTAGGTGTTACTTATACCGGAATAATAGGCAGTGGGGCAGGCAGGCAGGCAGGCAGGCAGGCAGTGGAGGGGTAGGATGGGGGGGGGAGGAGGAGGAGGAGAGAGAGAAAGAAAGAAATATAAAGTTTCAGCGAAACGGGTCCGCGATTAAAGGCAGAGGCCGAGAGAAAGATGTGGCTGGACAGGTGGCCAGTTTTGTTTAGGGCTTAGGGTCGGCTAAACTAAGGTCGCGTTGCCCGGGGTCCGAGCGTGGCTCGGCTACGGGAGGGGGATCAGGACGGACGGCCAGATATAATTCGTCCGTATTTGCCGAAGAGATATATTATCTTGGCTATCGTCGAAGAGCGGCTGGGACGGGGGGGCTCGTGAGGTGGTCGCGCGTGTGTTGCAATTTTAATCCTGGCCCCCGAGAGGGAGTTTTAGCACGTTTCCCGTGCCTCCGTTGCTGTTTAGATATAGGCCTCGCCTCGGCTCCCTCCCCCAATAGTCGTCGTCGTCGTCGTCGTCGTTGTCGTCGTTGTCGTCTCTCTCTCTCTCTCTCTCTCTATCGAGTCCCCACCGCCGCCACCGCCACCGCCGCCACCGCCGCCGCCACCGCCGCCGCCGAGTCTCTATATCATCCTTTGTTCGCCCTTCGTTTTGTTCGAGTGCTCGTTCGTATGTGGGGGGATTTCCGCGGATGAGAAACGGCAGCACGCGAGCTGGATCAGCTTTTGCATACACAAAACTTATACGCCCCGGCGCGACCCTCCGCCGAATAAAACCTAATTCGCCGATACGCGACGGCCGAGATACACGGCCTCCATCGAGTAATCAAACTTTGCGAGGAGACTCAACTTTTATTTTTCATTCTTCTTTGTTTTCTTTGTTTTGTTTCGTTTCGTTTGTTTGTTTGTTTGTTGCTTTTTCTTCTTTTTTTTTTATTTCCTTTTTCTTCTTTTTTTTTATTTGTTTTATTTTTTGGTCGAGCGCGGCCGTGGTGGGTTGTAGTTTCGGTTTCATTTTTTTCCCTGACTGGCCACGAATTCTATAAAAACGCGCTGCGTCGCGGCCCTTTTCTGCATCGACGTTCATTCGATTTTATGCGACGGATTTCTAACCGTCGTATTCCGAGGGGCGACCGACGCGACGAATCTCCTCGATCACCTCGAGCCACCCCCGCCCCCGATCCCACGCTCGCTCGCTTATATCCTTTTTCGCGGATTTTCTCCGCTGACCGGGAAATCGATCGGACGGCAACGGGATCGCGTCCGTTCATTATTAAGAAAATAACTCCCTGGAGCGATTGGGCCTTGGGGAGGCCAGGGCCGAAACGATCGTCCTGGCGCCTCGGTCGCAACCCGCTCGCTCTACCCGCCTGACCGACAGGAGGCTCGCCAGTTTTACTCACCTGTTAATCGACGAATGACTCCGAGCTCTCGAGGATTCCATTGTCATTCGAACCTTTTCAACACGTCCAATAATGCAAAGTCATGCGGCACTGTACCCTGCTACTACTGCCCTCCTACCTAAACAGATATTAACCCCCCGCCCATCCCCCGACCATACCCGCGGTCTCGCTCGAGTACGTATTTTCTAGAACATTTACCTCTTTACGCCAATTTTCAAGCCCGAACATCCTGAAATTATCTAATCTCACCTATACGCGTTTCCATCCGCATTCCACTAAATCTCACACGATGACCTGATAATACATTGCCACATCTGATTTCATTCGCTTTCTCATCCGAAACTAAGACCAAAGCACTTGTAGAACGTAAGTTTTGCAAAAATAAAAAAAACAGATAATACACGATAAGGGATCCGTTAATAAGCCAAACGAACGCTCCTTCTAACGAGACTTTTTAATATTTATTACTGATTTTTTTAAAACTACTTAGCATTCGTACTTATAAAGATTGCATCAAAATTTACTGTAGACGTTTGCGCTAGACTGTGTATATGCGCGTGTTCTTGCGTCTGTGTAGCATTAAGCGTTATTGCCATAAGAATTTTTACTAGTTCTCGCGATTGGCTTATCCTGACGCCTGAATATTCGAGATCAAGAAAAAGAGGCTTCATTCAACTGCATGTTTCGTCCGATCTAGCGTCTAGATCTAAATCTTAAACAACGATCATTTTCAAATGACTGCGGGCGTACTTGGGTACTCAATGCTCGAGAAGTCGGACTCGAATCGTTTTAATTCTATTCCCGACTGGGCTTAAAATTAATTTCCTTTCAGGAATAAAAATTATTCACAAGCAAAAACTTTAAAATATTAATCATGAAATATTATTACATTATTCATGATAGCATTACTGCTTAGGTAATAAAATTTATAGTACACTAAAATATTTATTTGCTACTTACTTTGCCATTTATGGCTTTGTGTTACAAAATTTTTTTTTTTTTTTTTTTTTTTTTTTTTTTTATTTTTATACGCACAATAACCATTTACTTAAGAGTAATAATATAAAATTATTTAATTTGCTTTTCCGCTAAAGTAGGTTATTCTTAAAAAATTTCTATACTTATACAAGTTAATTACGTTTAGTTAAAGAGAAAATACTTTTTTCTTAAAGCTTCAACTTGCCTCGGTCTCCAATATTTTTCCATTCACATTTAATTTAAATATTCTATGTTTGAAATTATAACATTATAACTAAGGGTCACTAAAAACTATTTTATCTATTTATACGTATACCAAGAATATATAAAAAAAATGTCTAAGAAATTTAGAAAATTTCTATTACTATTATTTCAGATATTTTTATTGTCGATCTTAATTATTTATACTTCTTGGGTCATTAAAAACTTTATAAATAAAATACTGTCCTCATTTTAAAACAATCAGTCGTCGTTAATTACTCGTAATTACAATATTATCTTAAATCAACGAAAATAATTCATTTTATATTAATTGTTCTAAAACGATGCTTAGAAATGTTGTTATTGCAAACGACAGATGTAATATAAGGATATAAATTAACGTTATAACTGTATCATTAGTTGATAAGTACAACATTTTTCAATGCTAATACCATTAACAATTTACAAAAAAGGTCATTACCATTAAAAACTCTTAATAGTCACTGCATATGGAATGGCTAACATTCTCTTTTAGCAGCAGCTCTGAAAGTTTTTTGACTCGAATTTTAACTTTTAAGATGAAATTTATAGCGATTTCATGATAAAAATCTAGAATACGTTAACGTATTTTTTACGTATTTTCTAAGCAAATATTGCACTATTTTATTTTATTCACATAGTAAAGTCTAATGCAGCATTCTCAGAGATAACCTATTTGAAAGGGCTAAATTACAAATATTACCGAAAGTTTTAATTTTTTTAAATTTACCGTACGCGACGTAATTTTTTCATCCATTTTTACAAACTTTCTTTATTCTCATATTTATAGGAGAAGTTGTTTTTATAGTAATAGTCGTATGCTGTTGCGTACGTTACAGCAAAACTGTTTAACATTATGATTAACATTATAATTCATTATTATTAGTATGCGTAATTAAATTTCCTGAATACATTTAATACGGTTTTTATGAAGCAAATAGAACAATATTTATCCAGACATTCTAAAATGTATAATCATTGTTTATAATCTATTTAAATTAGAGCGAGGATGAATAATATATATATATAATTTAATTATTAAAATATATAATGATACTTGGATTACAGTTAATGTATTTGTTATTCTATAATATTAGGAGTTTTATATTTATAGCATGGACACGTATATAAAAGCACGTAGTAAGTCAAAAAAGTGCTAAATAATAACAATATCGTTGCAACATTCGAGTTTCTTGGCATTAATATAAATGAATTAAGTTTCGAATCGTTTAAATTTTTTTCAACATTAAAATACATAACATAATCGGAATCATTAAATACAGATGTAATTTAAAATTTATTGCCAATCATGAAAATGCTATGAATATTATAGTTAAAATTATAATTGTGCTTGTAATATAAGTTTGTAAAACATTTACGAATTGTCAAATTGTATATTTCCTCGGAAAGTCGCTTTAATTTGAATATTCATGTACGTATAAACATACATTTTTGTCGTTATTTTATTATTTACTTCAATGAAACGAGCTTATGAATAAAGTAAAAGATCCTTCCGATGAATTTGCTATTATTTGCATTACGGTTACGCATTAAAAGAAAAACAGAAGAAGAAAAAAATCGCGCTAACACATCGTAATAGAAAATTCAGCAAAAATTGATATTATTATTATTGTTATTATCATCATCATCGTCGTCGTCGTCGTCCTCGTCGTCCTCGTCGTTGTCGTCGTCGTCGTCGTCATTTGATCAAAAATTAAAGCCTAAAGATCTCAAAATAGCTCACGAATTCATAGAAGGAAATCGAATAATCTATTTAATAGGATTAGCCTATAGGCGCGCGTGTGGGTGAGCTCGCGCATATATATATATATAAGATTTACATATGTAAATCTTTAAAGTCCCGATAATTGTTCAATATAATATAATGCAAAGAACTTGATGCCAGAGGCCAAAAGTCAGCCGGAGCTAGCTGCTGCGTAATATCAATCGTAATGTAAAATGTGCAAAAAAAGAAAAGAAAAAAGAAGAAGAAGAAGAAGAAGAATCCCTCGAATGAAATGAAATAGGGACGGGAATAAAGGTTGTGAGAGAACTCGGCGATAGAAGGCGGCTACACGATAGAGCGTGCGTGCGTGCGTGCGTGCGTGCGTGCGTGCGTGAGTGCGATTTTTTTTTTAATTTAGCGACATCGACGTCAGGCTCGAAAATTTGCAAATAATGCAAATTCAGCCTTTGGAAAGCTTAAGCAATTTGTTTTAATGTTGCAATGTTGTTATTTCTTCGCGTATTTTACGCATTGTATTTGGAGCGCCAATAATATTTAATGAATTTAATTAAGATTCTCGGGCAGGCTTTCTCGTCGGCTAGCAGCCGGCAGCTGCCTTTTCTCTATGGCCATCGGGGGGCTTAAGCCACGTTAATGCCACTACGGACATTTAATAATGCATGTATCAACGTCAATCAGTGTTTCCAGATCAGTGGCGGACCGGCTCCCAATGAATATTCAAAATCCAACGGTTTTAATTGCCGAGCCGTACAGCCACCTAATCAGCGGCTTACGTTATTTTCTTATTTTCTTCTAATAAAATATAACATTTGTTCCTTCATGAATGTATCTCAGGGGCAGAATCCGGGCGCAATCGCCTCTTTATTTTTGCATTGCCCTTTTTTTTCTTTTTTTTTTTTCCCCCCCCAATAAAGTTCGGGAAATCAATCGGCCAAACCAGATGACATTTCGCACAGGATCGTTCAATATTTTTTTTTTTTTTCTACCATTATTTTAATAGTTTTTAATGTTTTAATGGAGTTTTTAGATGTTCCGTTGGCTAATGTTTCAAAGTATTTTCATGGCCCGCGAGCTTATAAGAAGATTATATTGAAAATAAAACGTAATTCTAGAGACGAGCTGGCTACAAATAAATATTAATGTCGTTATATAATAATTGTTAAAGCGTTGTATATTAGACTTCATTAATAAAATTACTTTCGCGCTGAAAATACATTTATATCTGAGAGACCTCAATTACAGAGCCGCCGATTAGAAAAAGCCGAGCGTTTATAATGCTTTTTAATAACAAAGACGTAAATTTATCAATAATCTAATTCTAGCAAATGCTTTTTTATTTCACGTCATTATTTCCTTCATTATTATTATTATTGTTGTTGTTGTTGTTTGTCGTCGTCGTCGTCGTCGTCGTCGTCGTCGTCGTTGTTGTTGTTGTTGTTGTTATTTTTTGCTCGCTTTTTAACGTTAACGTTAATTTATTTGCGGATAATTTTTTTCAGGTCGACTTTTGACCAGGATGAGATTAATTAATCTGTCAATGTAATTTAATCGATCTATCTTATTAAAGGCATTTTGCGTGAACGTTAAAACTTTATGTTACAAAACGTAGGCAGAAAAATTATTACACTTCCAAGAATTGTAAAATTACACACTGATGTTTAATGTTGTCAGAATTCCAATAAAACTGTAAAATTGCTATTCGTAGCTGTAAGAGTAATCACTGTGACGTTATAAATCACAAATTATAATAAGCATAAATTGCGGCCAGTGCAACTATTCTTGCATTGAAGCTATTTCAAACAAATTTTTCATCTAACCTTGATACTTTACATACAAAATACAGTTTTAATTATACATTTTTTTTTTTTTTTTTTTTTTTTTTTTTTAAGCGAATAATAGCTTTGGCAAATAACAATCGTACAATATGAAAAATGTTTTATATATTTATTGCTCGCTCCGAATAAACTAAATTAATATACCTGTTTTTGTAAGGAGAGTGCGTTGACGCGCTCGTCTTTATAGAAGTAAGCAACTCGAAAGTAAATATTCCCTGTAAGGTGAGAATACGCCATCATTACCACTTGTTATTAATATATGATAAATCAACCAATGTGTTGGATGATTATAAGTAAAATGTTTGCTATACAACTTTATACGCGAGGTTATATGCAATACGTGGATATCCCTTGGCATTTCAAGAAAATTAATCGGACGAATGAAATCGCGTTAAGAATTCCGTATATTTCTTTAAGACTGAAGAGAAAATTATTATTCTGAGCTATATTAAGTGCCTTGGTTTAAGAAAATAACGTAAAATCACTAAAGCTATTACTCCGGAAAATATAACAGCTTATTTACTTGATGATATTACCACAGTGATCTAAAACAATTGTAACTTATGTTTAGATGTATTGTAATAGAATGAAAAGTAATTAAATCATATTAAATTTAAATAAAACTCCATGGCTGCACTTTAAGATTAATGATTATGAAAATAAGTATTGAATAACGGAAGCTGTGTTTTACCGAAGCTCGAGACAAATAATGTAGATGGATTGAAAGGAGGCATGGGATAAGAAATAACGTGGATTTTAATAATGCCAATGAATTATAAAAATAGAAATTAATGAAATTACATGGAAATCGGCGGCTTAATAAAATATGTATTTTTGTGAAAGCCAAAGCTGAATTTCAATGCTCATTCACAGACTGCATAATGACTTTTGGCTTTCTCGGTATAATGTTAGAAAGACAAAACAACTCTTTTTTTTTCTCTCTCTCTCTCTCTCTCTCTCTCCCGTCATCACTACGACCAGTGCCACCGGGTGCACAGATACGTAAATATTAAAAGAAATTTATTGAAAACAAAGGACGAAGGACAAACGATACGCTATTTATTTATCAACTAATGATCAACAAAAAGGTAAATTATAAATAAGAAATGAATTATCCAATGGATCGACTTATTTATGTTTGCGAAATAAAGAAAACTACTTATCGATTTCTAAAGAATTTAAATTATTCTCGAAAATTTCGATTCACGGTGAAAAGACGAAGGGGGCTAATATTCACGATATTCTCGTCAAATTTCGATTTCAATAAACAATTATGTCGATGAAATTTATTGTGTAGCAGCTTCAAAGGTTATTTAAAGCATTCTATGGATTATACGTTGGATTCGATTGTCCATGTTTATAAGCGCGAGTCGCGTGGCGTGGCCTGGCGTGGCCTGGCCGGGTGCGAAGGGGAGGGGGTGGGGGTGGGGCGGTGAGTGGGGCAATCAGAGAGAGAGAGAGAGAGAGAGAGAGAGAGAGAGCGAGAGCGAAAGGGAGATAGAGAATGACGCGTCGTTATAATTACGTGAAAATCTTAACTCTGGCGGTACAAAGGTAAATAAATAAAATAACGAGGTTAATATAGAATCTGCCTCTTCGTAGATTAATAAGATAACACGTCGAGCGGGTGAAAATGTTTCGATAGCCATGTGATACTAGGGCTGGCCTTTCACGAAGGGGCTCGAGGGGTGTACGCACCAAAAAGGAACCGTTAATAAGAACAAGTGCAAGAGTCGTAGAGACTCCTGGGAATCGCGATGAGCTTATACGATGTTAGAATGGTTTGGATGGGGTGGATGTGGGAGGATGGCCACGAGGACTATTTATCGTATAAAGTACACGCATTGGCTCGCGACGAGCGGGACGCGAGCTCACGGAGCCGTGCTATCGAAAATATCGGTGGAACTAGAATTTTCACGTAATATATGGGCTCGGAGTGGGAGGTCCCGGACAGAGCCCCCAACTCCTACGTAATATTAAAGCAAACATCCTTGAACGCTCGGTTATTAACGTGATAGCAATGCATTTGTATTGCAATGGTAGAATGACGCGGTGTCGTCTCGTCACGGAACTTATGTAAATTCCAAGCCACGCTCGGCTTGGAAAATTCATGCCTCCTGACCAACGTACCTCTTCCGTTTCCGGCCGCGCGGATGAGCAGTCGACGAGGCTCCTCCGCACGGCCTCGTGGACATACCAGGAGAATTAAGGATTCGCGGCTCTATTAAAGAAAATTGGACAGCCCCGGAGGGCTCGTGGAAAATGTATCCTGAGAAATAATCGCTCGGCTCTCTTTGACAATGGCAATCCGAGAAGTCGGCTAGCCGTGTTCTCTCTCTCTCTCTCTCTCTCTCTCTCTCTCTCAATCTCTCAATCTCCTCCATCTCCTCCATCTCCTCCATCTCCTCCATATCCCTCCGCCGTCGCTACCGGTGCGACCGCCACCGCCGCCACCGCCGCTGCCGCTGCCGCCGCCGCCGCGCTTCCATCGCTCCCTCCTCCCGTTCCTCCGGCTCTATCATGCTCCGCAGGGAACGATATTTTAAACATCGAATGCCATATATTTCCAGAACGGAATGGCTGTTTTGAAAAAACAGTGAGAAATATAAAGTTAAACAAAGGAATTGGGACGGGGCGCGGAGAGAGAGAGAGAGAGAGAGAGAGTGAGAGAGAGGGAGGGGGAGAGGGAGGGGGAGAGAGTGGAGTGGGGAGGGGGGTGTTGACGGTGGCGGTCGCGGGGTTTAGTAGGAGAAAACGGAGGCGAGTGGGCGCAGGAAGAAGAAGTAAAAAAAGGTCCGGCCGCCGAGTGGACCACACACACAGAGAGAGATGGAGCAAACGTGACCGAGCTCCGGTCCGAGTGCATATTGTAATGCGGTGGTACCTCCAACGTATTATCGTACAGTCCGGAGAGAAACTGCTCCCGTCCGTCGCCGGGTCTATTTATTCTGGAAATCATTTCCAATTACGAGGGCATTTTTCTAACCGAGGCGAGCGCGGCGACGGCGCCCGACTCCGGGGAGGCCCGTCGGCTTTCGGGGGACCCGCGCCCGTGCTTCGCGAAAACGCAATCGAAGCCCCGATCGGCTTAGGTCCGGCCCCTCCCCTCCCTCGCTTCAAGTGCATGCGCGGGCGAGACTTTGTTTGAGCTTCGCAGGCAAATGTTTCCGCAGCGCTCGAGCGGAGGACAAAAAAATATCAACGGGGAAGAGGTTGATTCGTGGGGAGTGAGTTATCGAATGGGCCCGGGAGTCCGGGACTCGTGTTGCGGGAGCAGGGGGGGGGAGGAGGAGGTGGGTCCGTGAAGGGCCAGCGATCCCCGGCTGGCTAACTGGCCGGCTGGATGGCTTGCATGCTTTCTTGCTGGCGTATCGGAGGGTGGAAGGTTGGGGCGGTTGGGGCGGTGGCGGTAAGAGTCCAGCGGATGGGGGAAGCAGAGCCGAGCGTAGAATTGAGTTGCAAGAAAATTGAGCGGCAGCGACGACTGTACTTCCAAGATAAACGAATCACGTATTATTATAATGGCCAGTTGCTAAATGGTTTTTTCAATCCGTCGGTCTCTCGCGCTTGCACATACACATACCTCATTGGTCGCTGCCTGCTCGCCTTCCTTCCCGCGCCCTTACCCGCCCGCCCCGCGGCACCCCTCATTTCCTCATTTCCCGTTCCCCGTCCCTTCCCCTCCCGTCGCTCGCTGCTCTTCCCGATCCGCTCACCCCGCCCCTACTCCTTCCGCGCTCTTGGTTCCCTCGGTTCCCTCGGTTCCCTTGGCTCCCCTGGCTCCCCTGGCTCCCCTGGCTCCCCTGGCTCCCTTGGTTCTCGCTCATCCTTCCGCACCGCCACATCGCAGACTTAATAATTCATTATAATCATGTATACGAGAATAATAAGGTGGAATTTGTCCATGGCATCGCGGCGGCTCCGAGGCCAAGGCTCGACGACCGCCCGTCAATGTAAACATGAGTAATTTCTCTCTTACTGTCAAAGTAAAAGAAAAAAAAAGAAAAAAAAAAATTTTGCTCCCTCAACGGAACGACGATCACTTAATGTTACGTGTACGGGCTCCGGGACCCCGAGCTCAAGACCGATAAGCCACGGAGAGGGGAAACTCGGACTCTTCCGGAGAGATCCTCTTCTCTACATTGGGCCATCGACAGGAACTCTGTCTCTGCTGAACGGACGCGTATGACCTGTACCACGGCGCTTGGCCTCCTTAAATTTTCAATTGCCCCGTCCTTCTTGACCCCCCGCCCTCACCCTCCCTCACCCTCCCCCCTCCCGAGAATTTGAATAGTGCAGGGTATTCCTGAGGAAAAGGGAAGATACGAGGAAGCCGGGGGAATCTCCGCAACATTTTCGGTCCAAAAAGACGAAGGATTTTCATTAGCATAAGTTCCTTCATTCTTCCTTTCTATGCCGCTGCCGCTGCCGCCGTCGCCACCGCCTCTCTCTCTCTCTCTCTCTCTCTCTCTCTTTATTTCCACTCCACCCCCCTCCACACTCGTCCTTTCGACCTCGCCACTTTCTTTTTTCGCCTGTCTTTTTAGTCGCTCCCAGGCTTTTTACTTTAAAAAAATAAAAAAAAATAAAAAAACATAAAAGAAAATAAAAAAAAAAGAACGAAAGAAGAGAAAAAGATAAGAAAGAGGGAGGCTTGCTCGCGCATGAACTCACGGGACGATCCCCACTCCGTGTTGCCGATGGTCCGCGCGGGTCCGCGAAGTAACAGACCAGAGCCTATCATTATAGAGAAGGAATCATTGGATGATCTCAATCATGCGAACCTCTCTCCGTGCCTTCACCATGGCCAATCGCGTACGCCGATTTCAATAATGGTTCCCATCGTGCGGCTGTGGCTCGAACTCGGAAACATCATGCAGCCAGTACACGCTATCACCTCTCTCTCTCTCTCTCTCCTCCCTCCCAGCCCCCGCTAACCCCGCTTGTATCGTCCCCTCCTTCCCAACGGCCTACAGCGCGGGGCTCTCTCTCTCTCTCTCTCTCTCTCTCTATCTTTCTCTCACGGCGGCTCTCTCGCTCTCGGATCGAGCCTATCATCGATCGACCACCTCAGAGGTTAAGCTCTTTATGCTTTCTTTATTAACCTCGGCTCCTCGAGCTTCGAAAAAATTTACAAACGATCATTGAAAGTGATTGTCTTTACTATTACTGCTCTGCTGCAAATACTGATCTTATTATGTATTCAACGAGACACCGATAAGCAAGTTTCGCATTATCCAACGGCTCCGCTTCCGTTTTACTCCTTATCCTGTAAAGCATCCGAATTACATTTCAGACGTATTCAATTATCGATGATTCAACAACTTTATCGTAACATGACGAAATACTTAAAATATCTCTCCTACTACACTGCCTCTTACTTTGCCCTCAACGACACGAAATTTGTCACTGCGATTCGGATCAAATAGAATTTAAGCAACTAAAACTACACAAAGAGAGAGAGAGAGAGAGAGAGAGAGAGAGAGAGAGAGAGAGCAGAGAGAGCAGAGAACAGAGAGAAGAGAGAGAAGAGAGCAGAGAGGGGGAAGGATGCTTTACAATTGCGTATTAGCAAAATCATAAAGTAAAATTTCCCGACTGTGCGAGATTATTCTATGACATGGAAAGTTTTGAATGTCCGTATAAGAAATGCATCCGACTTCATCAAGTATTTCAATAATAGAGAACAAGAACAAGGATAAATTTGCATTGTAGCCACGGAGTTGCTTTACAAAATAGCTGAATCGACGATGCGGATTATCGTTCTGAGCCTACTTTTTCAGGAATATTATTTTGTTAAGTCGAGTTAATGGCATTGCTTTATAAAATGCATAAACAATAAATTCGGTTTATCGTCACGGCCGAGCGGCCACTGTTTACAATAAGTGCTGGGGAGGAATTATTAACGGTAAGTTATATTTTCCATATACCGCAATATCGCTTAAATGAGAAAGTCAGAACTACTTGATAAAAGAAATAATCGTTTCTATGGCATAGCTATAACTTTTATTTCTCATATATCACCGTACTATTTTTGCAAAACGATCAATACTGCTCAAAATTGATAAAGAATCTATGTTTTGACACAATGAAACTGACGGCCACACGTGAGACCAAAATGATTTGAAATTATTTTTTAATGCAACTTACATTATTCGATATGCATTCCATTGGTTTCAATACAAGCGCTTGTGTCCCGATACGCGCTCCTTTCGAATTATTAAATGAGCACAGCGGATTACGCTCGATTAACAAGTGTTTTGTCATGCCCGCGTTTCGCGATTTTCTCTGAAATTCTACGAAAGTACGTGAAACTTTAATTGCGCTGAAACGACAATGGACAATGGGAGCCGCGCCCGAGCTTATAATATTCGATACGTCAATATTGAATAATTAAGGGGCGGGCGGAGGGGGAGGGGGGTCGCGAGGGGACACTAAACGTCTTTTAAAATTGAAACGTCGTGTTACGTGGGGATCGCCGGTGTCACGAGATAGAGATTCGGCTCGGCGAGGATATCCGTCTTACGAGAAGAAGAGAACTTTTTCTGTAAACGGTACATTAACCTTTTTCAATGCCACACTAAAGCTACCATTCTCGCACCAGGTTTCTCCTCCGCTTCTTTTACCGCAGTAATAACGTGCAAAGCGCAACACTAAAACAGATTCTTTTCAGATATTTATTACATGCCATTAGCTAGATTCTTAATTTTTTCTTTTTCCTTTTTCCTTTTCCTTTTTCTTTATGTTTTTTTTCTTTTTTCATTTCTTTTCTTTTTCTTACTTATTACTTCGTCTCTGCACGTACGTATTCTCGTTACTCAAGAGCATCCTCTCGACCCTTTTTAACAAATCAATAGCCGAATAGCTACTTAATTGCAGTGGAATACCTCTTTGCTTCACATTGTACGTTAAAGTGTATCGAACGCTGTATCGAATATCCTTCAAGTGCCCAAATACTTTTTCAATGGGAGAAAATATTTTAATAACAGAGTATTTCGATCCGCGCTTAATTTATTTTGAATAACGAAATTCCTGCAGCTCCTCGGGACTATTCACAATGTCGTCTTATTTCGTAAAAAAATTTCCCCGGCAATTAAATTCGGATTACATTAGCAACAATAATCATTGCGACGGTAAAAGCAACAATAATAACGGCAACGATGATAGCTGATGATTTCCTACGTACGTTAATCGGTAAATTTTCAAAATTTTCAAATATTCTCATTATATTATTCTTCACATTTTTCTCTTAATACTTGAAATATAATATTACGTAATTTGCTCTTAGCTAATTGCCGGGCCTCAATGCCTGGCCATTTATTTTAAATATAAAATTTTTGTAATGGAATTGCTTAAGCTAATTAGAGGCACAATAGGAGTTAAATAGGCTTTCATTTCTTTCTTATTATTTCTGCAGTCGTGACGAAACAAAACTGAATTTACTAAGAAACCTAATTCACGTGAAACGCAAAAATATAAAAATTAGTATACCCTCGAATTTTCCAAGACATGTAGATAAATATAGACACGTTTGTATACAATAGTGTATATATATATATATATTAATAATAACAATATAAATGATGAAATTTTGATTATTTTTAACTTATCGCGATAACGGATCGATAATTCTTCCGGCAAATACTTATGATTTATTAAGTGGACTAGCAGAGTATTGATAAAAAAGTTCCCTGTCATCTGAAGTGACGCCTAACTTTCTTCAAAACTTTACATAATTTTAATAGTTAATTTTAGATTTACGATGTTAAGATTATCGGCATAATATAAAATTGCTTTTATGCATACTCAATATCAAAATATTGATGAACTACGAGTAAAAAGGCTTTGAAATTGTTATTATATTTGGCGAAACAATACTATTTGACTCTGTAGTATAAGTCTTATTATTTATTATTTATTTATTATTGTTATTGTTAGTGTTGTTGTTGTTATTATTATTGTTATTGTTATAATAATAAAGAAACCCTCGAGGACTAGAGACGTGGATATGAGGTACGATTTGTACTCTATTTATCACTAGTAATGATTGCTCCTATATTTTTCGATATGAATTTCAACTTTTAGCATAGACTTATTAACTGTAAGTCTGCGCTTACTTCAAATTTATATAGATGCTGAAGCTAAGTCTGGTAATAAAGCCTATTGTTAGATATTTTATTATACTCAGTAAAACTGCTCGCGTGTTCTTTTAAATCTAAGCAATTGCCATGCTAATTCTTAACAAACATAAAAAATCCGCGTTACTGGAAATTTTAAGTAAATTAAGAAGCTCGTCGCTTGGTCAAGCTCGATGCTTGATCTCTATCTACAATTCAACGAATTGTATAAATAATTAAAGTGCTCGGTACATCGGATTTCAGGAAAAAGATTGTTTGTCAATTGACAGTGAATTTGTATAAAAATAACAAATATTGATATCGGCTGCGAAATGGTGAAATTAGCTGTAATCATTCATTATGTGATTACTTAATTATAATATATGTTTGTACACATGTATATATATATAATGCTATAAATTAATCACGGAGCCCGAAGCTTAAATTATTAGAAGAGTTCGATACGTTCGGATTAAAATTGGAGCGAACGGAGGAAAAGTGGGTCTGGAGATAAGAAAGTGAAAATCCAGTGAGCATAAGGAGCAGCTTCGCCTTGACCGTGATCCTCGTCGCTTGTCTCAATCGACGCGATAAAGTGAAATATAAAGGACGAGGTTGAGCGTAAGTGATTCCACCCTTGAAATCCAAATAGTCGGTATCCTTGTGTCTGTGCTAAAGAATAATGGCAGATTCGCCCTTACGGTAACGTGCGTGGAAGAAAGAGGGAAGCGGCTGTTACAGCGAGCGGGGCTCGAGGGGGTGAGAGCGAGACGGACAGAGACCGCCGGCTAGACAGATGCGCCAAGTTTGCGTATGTGTGAGAATGAAAGCCAGAAGAACGAGAGAGAGAGAGACTGAGGGGTGGAGGGAGAGACAGAGAGAGAGAGAGAGAGAGAGAGAGAGAGAGAGCGTGGTCGGGAGCTCGTTCGTGCCGCATGAAATGACGCGGTGATACCTTTCATCCCCGAGAAAACCCGTGAAAACCGCCACTTGTTGCGTTCCCCTGTAGCTCGATTGAGCGAATATATATGTAGATAGGAAGTGTGCCACCGCTATTACTCTTACTGCTGCACCGACTGTTCCTCTCCCGTTACGTGAGAAATACTAGCGGAAAGCGCTCGTCGGGCAGAGGTGACGAGAAAAAGAGGAAACGCGTGAAAGAGGGAGAGACCGAGGAAGCAAGAGACAGATGACAAGAAATAGAGGCGCTCATCCGTGCGACCGCACTTGAGCTCAGTAGTCAACTGCACACTCAAACGATCGGCTCCTCCATGCTTTTCTTCGGCTCCAGTCTTCCTATATATATACCGTCGCATCCTAATTACTATAGCTTTCCAACCTATTTTCCTCGCTTATTCTTTTTCTTTCGCAATGTGTACGCAACGTAATTGTTTCGGCTCACTTAAGTACTTACGCGCCTACAAAGGGCAAAGCTTCAACTCATTTCACTTCCTTCCCAATAAAATCTTTCTTCTTCTTCTTCTTCTTCTTCTTCTTGCTGCTGCTGTTGCTTGTGCTGCTTCTGCTGCTGTCACAATAATTCGTCTCTAATGTGGTCGAAATAGGGGCCAATTCAAGTGAGGGCGTCGTTACGAGGGCAGTATTACAGAATTCCCGCGAGACTGGATTACGAGAAGATAAGAAAAGACGTAGCCGAGTAATTGCTTCTAGAGAAGATGCCAATTTCGGACAATATTCGCATTATTCGACAAATACGATCGAGCGATGCTTTTAACATTGAATTATTTAACATTATTAACGTTCGTAGAATATGAAAGAGGCGATTCTTCGGCATAATATTTTTCATTATTACAAGATGCCAGTGCACCCGTAACGCGACGAAAGATTCTGCAGCTTAATAGTCGTGCGCTCGAACGCGGGCTTCGTAAGGCCGAGGCGAATTTCATTTGGCCCCGTGAATCACTTGCGATTTTCAATGCGTTCGACTGAATCGGGAAGAAGTTAGGAGGCGATGGTCGGGTGAGAGCCCAGACGCAATACAAGAATCGTAAATGATAATAAAATAAAATAAAAGAAAAAAAAAAAGACGGAGAGTGGGACGGTTGGGTGGGACGGTTGGGTGGGACGGTTGGGGTGGGGTGTGGGGTGGGGGGTGGCTATAGGTATGCCAGGTAAAGGAGTGCGGGTAAAATTGGAAAATAAAGAACAATAAGCAAGTCAATAATTGCAAGCCGGCCGCGCAAATTATTTGAAAAACAATGTCGAGGAAGGTGAAACGGCCCGCGGTGGTTCGAGACCCGGCGCACGATGACCGTGAAGGGCGATGATCGGGAAGGGGGTTACGAGGTTTTAGTGCGCGTACGGGAGCGGCGCCGCAGCGAGCTGGAAGGACCGGCGACGCCACCGAGAGCCACGGCTGCACCGGCTCCCCGGCTCTAAGCTACGTAATAAAAAAGTAGAGGCGAGCTAGAGTTAAAAACTAGAGTCGGGCCGCGGCATTCGAGACGCGAGACTCCGGGCTGCCGCTCCGACTCCTGCATTTGCATCGGCAACGTGCAATTTATCCGAAGATCCCGCTGACTCTCTCTCTCTCTCTCTCTCGCTCTCTCGGACCTTTTTTCGGGTGCTCGCTGGCGCGCGGGCACACGCCCGAGCGCACTTGCACCGCGACCCGGAGTTTTTTTCCCCTTTAGTCCGGCGGCCACCCCCTCGCGGGTGAAACCGGCACTTAGCCCCGGCTAGACGCAAAAAATGTCGAATCCTCGACGGATGGAAGCCCTCGCGGTGCTCGATCCTAGTCATCAGGAGGAGCGACTAATAGCAGAGTCCGCGGGCCGCCCCGGGCGACGGGTAGCCCGCGACCGCAGCGCCCAGTCCAGGAGCTCTCTCTCTCTCTCTCTCTCTCTCTCTCTCTCGCTCCTCGAGGACTGCGCGTGCACTTCGGCGACGTTCGGCCTGGGGACGCGGGGCTACCGGGTGACCGACACATACCTCACGATACGATTCAAAATTATCGAGTTTAGGCTATCGGTAGATTAGGCTACCCCCCCCACACCCACCTCCCTACCGGTCCGCCCTACCCGCCCGCCCTCGTGTCTTTTGGCTGGGCGTAGATCGATATAATCATCGGTCTCTCACCTCCGAGACCACAGGATACGCGCGATCTTCGGCGAATCGGCAAATTACGGCCAATAACCGCTAGACCCCCCCCCACCACCACCTACCCATTCCCTGCGTTTTTGCGGACTGCTCGACCGAGCGTCTCCCCGTGCTTGTCAACGGCTGACCAGCACCCCTAATAGGAATAATCCCCACTTGCCGCTAAGGGCACCATCCCTCCCACTTTAAAGACGAAGGATCCCCGGGAGCTGCCCTGTCCTATCAGGAAAACGGGAGCTTCAAGCAACAGTGCCGTCCACCTGGGGACGATACGCTACTCTCTACTACTCAAGTTCCCTCTCCCTCGCCCTTTCCCCAATAATCCCACGCCACTGTGCATCTCTGCATTTAATTTTTGCACGCGTGCGACTATTACACGGTGATTGGTCCTAAAAAGTAATAATGCCCCCCCCCCGTAGCTGCTTTCACTCGCCTATTGCCTAAAATCTATTTTTACTCCACACACACCCCCCCGCCCCCGCCCCGCTCCGCCGAGTCGATTGCTCTCGGTCAATTGGTTGACGGATTCCATTTTAAAAAGGTATTTAAAACCGTTTTCACTCGTCTTGTCAATAATACCGATATCCGCTAATCCTGGAAAATATCGAGTGCCCGGCAGGTCATCTCGTCAATAAATACGCGCCGCAATCCGCGCAAACTTATATTGAACAAGCAAAAAAGCATATTGCAAAAAGCGGAAAACTTACTTTAAATTCCAGATGTTAATGTGGGACTGGCTGAAGTATCTGAAAAAAAAAAAAAAAAAGATAAAGTAAACGGTGCATTAATCGATATGGCGCTCTTCTATTACTACTCGAGCCGAGAAATTGTACTTGCAACGCAATTATTGGAGGCCAGTATACTGAAAAATTGAATCTTTATAGCTCGCAGTGCATACATTGTATAAGAGTAAAAAGATAACAATGAGCTGCAGTAAGAACAATTGCTCCGTAATTATTGTGTAATTTTATGAAGAGATTTGTAAGAATTGCACTGTAGATATAATTATTATGCGTGGATAATGGGGGTCTGTGGGAGAGTACAGTAATTTTTAAAAATCCAAGCTGAAAATGTTTTCCAACCGGAGCAGATGGAAAGATGAATAGTATAGATTATCAAAAAAAGGAATCTCGACGCTAAATGCGATTAATCTCCGGTTGGTTGGTCGGTCGGTCGGTCGGTCGGTCGGTCGGTCTCGCTCGCTCGCTCGCTTAGTTCAATTCAACGAGAGAGGGCGGAGGGGGAGAGAGGGAGAGAGAAAGAACCCGCGTAGCTTCCAAACGTGTTTTGACGCGGCGCGAACCATACTCACCCCCACCCTACCAAACCACACCACACCACCCCCGATAATGGAAGGAACAAGAGACTGAGCGAGAGAGAGAGAGAGAGAGAGAGATAACCGCTTAGCAGTGATTTATCGCGAGAAATTATTCGAATGCTAGAAAACAGCGTATGATTATCCCGTCGGATCTCAAACAGGGCCCCACATATATCTGGCCGTAAGTGCACGTGTGCCGATATTAAAGCGCGAGGAATATCCGGACAATTAACGCCGAGGATATATAAGCCGGAGAAGCCCGACACGACCGACGCGCCTCCACGGCTTTCGCAAAATGATCCGGGCGCGATGGAGGAAGGGAAGCAGGGAGGGAGGGAGGGAGAGAGAGAGAGAGAGAGAGAGAGATAAAGCGGATGATGCCACCGGGGCCGGACGCCGCGCGTTATTATTTCCCGGCGCTTCGGAGCGCGGCGGGCCCTTTTAAATCGCAAGGCCGCACCGATCAAGACCAAGAGGAGCGCTTTGTCCTCGCGAGTCCCGACTCCTCGTGCTCCGAGTCGGCTTTGTGATCCCCTGCTGGCACTCTTCCAGGCAAGAGCTTTCGATTATCGCATTACCGAGAAAACGGCGGACATCGGGCAGCCCTGATAAAGCTCGGCAAAGGCCCGTCTGCCGGCATCCACCTTCTTTCCCGTAACAAATTTACCGACTCCCCCGCGGACGTTCTTCCTCGAGGACATTACCGAGGGCCGCCGTCAAACGTCTTCCGCTAAATTGCGTTAGCCCCGGTGTGCCGACTAGAGCCAATCGCTCCTTGGTCGACGGTCAGGGGATGGGGGGGGGGAGCGCGAGAGGCCACCAGGATGCACTCGCTCGAGTACCTCCCTTTTCCTTTTGTTCCAAGCGATTCCCGGGTAGCGAGGGTCGTCACCGTCAGCGCCACCTCCTCGTCCCACGCGCAATATTCCTCCACATTGTGTCGCTCTAGCCCATCTCTCCCCCTCCCTGCCTCACTCCTCCCACCTCCAAACATCCTCGTATTTTTTTCATCCTTCTTCTTTATTTTTGGCTGCCTTTCACCGCGTTGCGCTTCGGCGTGTCCCCGCCCGGGCTCGGATCTCCAGACTCTTTCCCGAGGGCTGTCACCGACCAAACTAATAATCAGAGTTTTCGGTCGACCCCTGGATAGCTGGCCGCGCAATCGAATTTGGCCTTGGAGACGCAAAACGAGATTCGCGTTGTTTGCAGAGACGGCTCTCTCGTTCTCTCTCTCTCTCTCTCTCTCTCTCTCTCTCTCTCTCTCTCTCTCTCTCGGTATCCATCCGTCTATCTTTGTCTTTCGATTTATCGCAGGCTTTTCGGACTCTTAGATTCTTTCGAATGACGGAAGACGAACGTGCCGAGGCTCTAATCGCCGACCTGGGGACCACCAGCGCGTCGCCGAGGACAAAGTCAGGTCCGCGTTCTTTCCCATCCCTGGCGCAACGCCGCGACGTCAGCTTTTCTCTCTCTCTCTCTCTCTCCTCCGCGCGCTCGAGCGCGAGTAGTTGCATTACGTGGCGATGGCTTTCCATGGCATTCGACTAATTTCAGACCCCAAACGTTCCATTAAAGATTCAGCATGTAATTGCGGACGATCGCAATCCCTTGCTTGCTTGCTTGCTTGCTTGCTTGCTTGCTTGCTCCCTTCGCTCTCACCAAACCGCCCACCTAACTTCGTCATCCCGCGCACGCTCGCGAGCGTTCGCGCGATAATAAGAGAGAGAGAGAGAGAGAGAGAGAGAGACCCAGTCCTTCTCATTGTCAGACCACTCCGCTCTCGCACTTTCTCCTTCTTCGTCGTCTTTCTTTCATTACCACCTTCAGAGGCCAGTGCACCTATGCATCAGTGACGGTGACGACGACGACGACGACGACGACGACCGACCTCCCCACCCCTCCTCCCCTCTCCACTCTTCACGTCCTTTCTTAGCCCGAATACTTCACAACCGTATATCATAACTGACACGGTGTGCTTAAAAATCCTTACGTGATGCCCTAGACCTTTGACCGTGCTAATTCTCCCCCCTCCCCCCACCTCCGCCACTCCACATTCTTTTTGACTATATTTTATTCAGCAACCATACTTCCGCAGCAAAAGCTCGCTTACGATCCTTCCCTTTCTACATTGTTTCCTTTGAACATTCGATTTTGTAAGTACAGGTGAAAAGTAGCATTCCTAATTAGCAAATGACCGACTTTCTTCTTAGAATTCGTACAGGATCTACTTTAAATTCTAACCCTATACCTGCCTACTCGTGATTACCGGAATTTTTTACTACTTTATATGCACATGTATAAAATTCCTGGGTAATTCTTAGTTGATTCGAGCTTTCAGTCGAGGTAATATAAACAAAGGACCAACTCGTTGGAGTTCCATTATTATCTCAATAGCGCATTAGAGTACTGATTTATCTAGAGGATAAGGCTCAAGTAGCATAATATTTTAGGAGCCTTTACTGGTAATGAAATTAATAAGATCCTAGGGTATCGTAAAAGTTAGGGGCTTTCCGTAAATATTGTTTGTTATAAATGAACGTGGATTTTCTTCGTGCATGTAAGATGCATGGATGAAAAAAGGGCTAAGCCGAGCGAAGAAGCAATTACGCGAAAATGATGGCTAAATTGCGTAATGAATATGTTGTGCATAAAACTGTCGCCATCAATAATTGATAATGATATGGTTGAATGGCTGCATCGAGCGAAAAATAGGCACGCTAAAATAAGAAAGGTGCTTTGGTGTTGTGTGCGCGCGTGTGCGCGCGCTCGCGTCCGAGCAGTGGGATCGGTTCGATAGTTCGCAAGTCAAAGGAATGATTAATATAAGGTTAACAAAGCCGCGTATCTTTTATAATCGTGGTAAAAAAAAAAAATAAAAGTTGGCAATGGCTTCGGGTTTAATTTGCCGACTTAGGGAGTCGAGCGAAATTTAATAATAGCCAATGAACGGGAATGCGAAACGAAAGCCGCGCGCAATAATATTTATTGTAAATGCCGACATTTTTGAAAATATAAAATTTACAAATTCCGATGCGCGTCTCCGTAATGATTACGTAACGCGATACAAGCTCGTACGATTTTAATAACGTTGCTTTTGTTTATCTTACGAGGGCATTATGCGAAAGTCCTTACTTAAAATTTAATGCCGTTAGCTGGCAATAATGCAATTGTTGTTGGCTCCGATGTTTACCAGCCGCGCGCTCGAGGTATTTGTCGCAAATTTAACAATGAACTTTCCCGAGAAAAATAATATCAAAGTAAATTGTGGTGGCTGGTGCCTTTGCCGGCTAAGAGTATCGGGTAACATAATTGCACCGCGATCGCGGCCCTCGATCGATTCGGGATTCGATGAGGCTTTCACGTCAAGATGCTCCTTGGCCGGAAAACTTCGTTGACCCCATGAATTAATTACTCTACACTCTTACTCCCTACGTGTACCATACGTCTCTCTCTCTCTCTCTCTCTCTCAGTCTCTTTCCCTCGTACAAGCCCTCGTCGTCGATCGACTCACCGACTCCCTAAGAGACACGGCATCATCGACAGGGCAGTTTATAAAAGAGGAGAGTGCGCCCAACGGAAAATGGTATTTTCCCGTAAAAGTATACCAAGACTCATTGAAGACTTCCGCGCGCCCTAATACAATCAGTCAAGGTGCGCGTCCGAGGCATTTGACTTTCGGCTCTCTTTCGCCGCGCGATATTATTCTCGAGCACAAACAACTATAGTAATAATAATTGACATGACTCGAATACTGTGTGCCGATCCTATCCGTACCTTATTATTGATGAATTCGTGGCTTATGATATTAAAAAGCGATTAGCCGCTTCCGGTCCCTTCAATCGACACCGGATCTCAATAGGATTGTTGTATAGGATACGCGCGCGCACACATACTCTCCTCTCGGAAGACAGTCCGTTTATCATCATCGACCCAGCAAACTTCTCTAAATCCTATAATAAGTCTAATACAATACCCTCCAACTAAATACGCTCTATCCTTTTACATGGCTCTTTCCGATTTCCACTTGAGCCTCGCCAACAACTTGTTGCGTCCATTACCTACTGAATACAATGGCTCATCCTACTCATCGAAAGCTGCTTACTCGCTCAATAACCGAACGCTAGCACATTATTTAAGGCTTTTGACGAGAGTTACGAAAAACTATGATAAAGCAATCGCATAAGTATAAACTTGCGCTCGGATAATTAGAATACCATATTCTATCTATTGAAATTCAATCTAAGCGTATTTGTGAATCAAGGACGCATAATACTCGATCCCTTTCTCAATGGCTTTATCAGCCTGACGTACATTATTGTTGTTGTTGTTATTATCATCATCATCATCATCATCATGTATTATTATTTATTGTTGTTGTGTTTATTTAAATCTCTATCGGAGCTGCTGGCAAGATTACGGAAATGATTCTAAAGCAACATTGCATTATTCATACAAAAGATGATAAAAATATTTATTTATCTTATTAACTTTGTATGAAAGGAGCAGGAGCAGGAGGAGAAGGAGGATGGGGAGGGGGGGTCGATCGAGGAATAGTAGGATATGCGTAAATATTGAATAAAGGAATATGAAAAAAAAAAAAAAAAAAAAAAAGGTAGGAGAAAAGCGAAGGGAAATTGGTGTGAACCGTCGGCGTAGAAGAGAGCGGAGGAGAGCGCGGGGGGGGGGAGGGGGGGTGGACACAGAGAGAAAGAGAGAAAGAGAGTTGTTTGGCAGGTCTAATTAAACAGAGTGCTTAAGCGTTCATTGAAGGTACTCGAAATCAGTCATGCTCGCTCGTTATGCCTCGGCGATCGAAAGGTTATCCGAGTCTTGACGCGAGTACTCACACCCGATATCATTAATAATAATTATACAATTATATGTAGGTATTCGTATCGGACGTATATAGTTTAGTGGCGTGTTATTATCTCGCTCGAGTTCGAGGGAAGAGCCAGACTATATAGATATATGTTATTACTTATAATATTTCATCTTCGGAATTAGCGGTTACGCGTTTTGTTTATGCCATGGGAACGTATGTAACGGTCGCGTCTTCGCTCACACACACCTTGGGCATTTGTCTGCCCTTTTTTACGAATATCTATCCATCTATACGTCGATCTATTTATCCCTATATTCGCATAGGTGTGCATACGTATACGCTTACGTAGGTACAATGTAAGCGATGGACGGGGGGAGAGAGTAATACACGAGCCTCGTCGTACGCACCCGTACATAGATATCGAGGGGAGAAGGGCGAAATAAAATCAGTCGACGTCTACGATTACCATAAAGTAAGTACTCCCTCTCTCTCTCTCTCTCTCTCACACGGGCATACACAGGCACACACGGGCATACACAGGCACACACGGGCATACCCAGGCACACACACCCGCCCACCGCAGTCTATTTCGTACGCACACGTGCGCGTGCACGCATTCTCTCCGTCTCTCCTTCTTTCTCGTTGGCTCTGTCTACGCGCTTGCATTGGCAATGCGATATTAAAGCCCGTGAAGTATAGGGCATCACGGGCGAGAGCGAATGCCTTTTTATTTCTCCCTCTATATATACCTACAACCCTTTGTTTTCCTTCGCGGCGTGTTTTCTTTTCCTCTTTTTTAATGACGGTGAATGCATAAGTAATAAATTTTCTCGGAAACGTATTTACAAGTCGTAAACGAAATTAGATGGCAATAATAAATTCCTTATCGCAATTCGATATCGATGGAAAGCGCGGAGCAGCGGCCAAGTAAGTAAACTAATTACCTGCCGCCCTACTCTGCTTCCGAGCTTTTTCCAGATAACGTTATTTCTAGCCGCCGCCACCGGCAGCAGTCCCCGCTCAATGTTTTGCCATTGCAATTATAATCGTCGGTTCTTGTTATACTAACGATACGGGAAACAACGATTTATGAAATATCGTTAAGGCGAACAAATGCGCACGTGCTTTTCCACGTATTTGATAGCGGCCAAGCACACAGCCGCGCACTTGCACTTGCAGCCGGGGACTTGCGCGAGCGCGAGCGCTCGCGCACGCGCACCCGCAAACCGACGACCCGGCCAGTGAACAATAAAACTGTTAAATGAGCCTTCAAACTTAAACACCGAGCCGAGCTATACAAATACGTACATGCGTCTGCCCTGCGTGCGTTTTCACACGCATATGTCTACGCACCCACCCACACCCACACCCACACCCACACACGCAACCACGCTCACGTATATATATATTTACGCGCATACGTAAATGATCGGTGTGTACCCGCGACTACGTGTGCGCTACGCGTGTATGGTCGTACGTGGATAAATATACGTAAGAGCGTGTGTATGTGTGTATGTGTATATATATATATATATATATATGTATATATGTATATATGTATATATGCATATGTGTATATATATATATATATTTATATTGGGCTAAAAGGTATTGTCGAGACGAGGCGAAAGCAAACAGGAGAATTAGCAAAGGAGAATTACTCGTTCGCTGGAAAGTTATTAAGCCGAAAGGAATAGGCGGATAATAAAAGGTTGTCTTTGCGCTACGCATAATAAACAATGTGCAAAAAGACACGTGAAAAATAATAAATATTAACGGTCGTTGTGCACCGGCATTCCACGATTTAATTATAAAATGCCGTTGCGGACGACGAACAAGCTTTTCAGGGTGAGAAGGGCGGCGGCGAGGGCGGGCGGCATCGGGCGCGGGGTACGGGGTGCGGCGGGAGAGGGTAAGGGATTGGGCGAGGGGGGGGGAGGTGTGTAGGAGATGGGGTTACGGGGAGGCCGGAGGAGAGTGAGCAGAATTATCTCGCGCTGTATACCGAGAAGCAATTAAATTTCGAGTCGTCAATGCGGGACTCGCGCGCACGCGCATTCTCCGGTTTACGGGCGTAGGAAACCGATGCGTCCGAGGGCCTTTTTTAGCCCCTCCAGACCGGCCGGCCATCGAAACGGAAACGCTCGGCAATTTCTAGGCAGTATTTCTCGATAATGTTATGTGCCGAGGCCATTAACGGGGCATCGTCGACTCCCAATGGAATCCCGCGGCGCTTTTTCGAGTCCCGGCGCTACTGCTCGCGCGCGGCATAACCTCACCTCATCTTGTCTCAGAGCTCCCCTTTACCCCTCAGTTACCACTCGGTAGTACTACCGAGGTAGTAGGAGTACCAAGGCAGAGTCTGTATCTAGCCTCTGTTCCACCGCCGGCGACACAACTGCTCGAGCTATAAGGGTCGATCGGTCGGGTGCACCGGCTCACGAAGATCCTCTCTCCCTGTCGATATCTGTCGAGAAGAGAGAGATAGAGAGAGGGGGAAGGGGGAGAGCGCGTGCAGACCTTTCATCGAAGGATTCGACAACGGAAATATAAAAGCGCACGGGAACCTTTGGAGGATCCGGAAGAAAAGAAAGAAAGAAAGAAAGAAAGAAAGAAAAAAAAAACAATGCATCGAGATCCAAATTATACGAGGCGACAGAGACGTACGTACGCGTTCGGTGTTCGGTTAATGAGGTTAAAAAAAAAAAAAAAAAAAAAGAAAGAAAAAAGAAAGAAAAAAAAAGAGAAGAAGGAAGCCGCGAGGGGGGGGACTGCTTTGAACGGGGGGCGCTCGGGCCGATAATAAAGAGGACTTTTTACTGACTCGGTAAGCAATAGAAAGTTGGGACCCACTCTTATTTACATGGCTATCCCCCCCCCCTCCCCACACACAATGACCACCGACTTTCATTCTACCTGCAATCTCAAAACATACTCTCCTTTATTATCTGCGATTAATCCAGACAGATAGATAACCGTGGCTAATCCCTCCTTCTATTTACAGACTTAGCATTCGCAACGGCGATAACTTTTGAAGTTTTTAAAAATACCACGATAGCGTGATATACGGCCGAGCATTAGTTTTACACTACAATAATCGCTTTGATATTCATTAGCTCTGGTGAAAATAAGTAATAGATAAGATTCGTAAGTCGATACGAAACATTTCATGAATAGGAGGAAGGAAAAACCTCTCTTGTTTATTGTCCTCCAATTTTTATTCTCCTTTTTATATTCCACGCTTCCTTTTCTCTCTCTCTCTCTCTCTCTGTTTTATTATATTCATCATCGTCGTCATCATCGGCATCATCGGCATCATCGGCATCATCGTCATCATCTTCAATAATCGCCGTAATTATTAATATTGCCGAGCGGCATTTATTTAACCGATCGCTGGCCAAGGACTGGTAAAACTTTTTATGAAATTTAGCCAAATTCGCGTTATTGCGCAGACGCCGAGGACTAATCGTATGGCTTATCCAAGCACATGTCATTCGGTCCGTGCTACCTGTATGAAACACGTGGTAATTACGACGAATCGAGGTCCGTAACGGCTCCTACACAAACACGCCGACAACAATACCGATTCCGATGCTTTCGAGCATCCGAACAGGTACTTCGTAATATTAAAGATTTTTCGCTGAAATTATAATAATTCGTTATACGTATATAATATATGTATGAGTAATTCAAAGAGCCGTGGTATTCACGCGCCGAATCCAAATTATGCGAATCGCTTTATTGAATCAACGGCGAGTGACAAATTCACGGTCCGACGTATTTGCGATGCTAATTTTAAATCGGCGGTGCAAAAAGTTCAAACGCTCATTCAACTAACGCGAAACTTCGTCGATGATACTTTTCAGCTCTGTGGATTTCTAAGAAGATCTCTCTCTCTCTCTCTCTCTCTCTCTCCTAGGGAGAGAGAGAGAGAGCGCGCACGACTCGGCTTCCTTAAAATGTTAATGCGGGCTAAAAATTATTATTATTTATTATTTATTATTTTTTATTATCATTATTGTTGTTGTTGTTGTTGTTGTTGTCGTTATTATTATTATTACAATTAAATGAGAATTATAAAAGAATGGGCGGCTTTCTCGAGAAAAAAGACATTTGTGGATTTTTCCATCTTCCCGAAGCTTTTCCTCCTACGTATCGCTTAATCTGCAAGCGAAATGAGACCGACTTTTCGACATAAACAAGCCAACTCCCGGCTCGAATAAACGACTCCGAGGACGCGGAGCTGCTTAATAATTCATTTATAATAAACGAGATGAGCGTAAGACGGCAAAGTTACGAAAGTCATTTTCTTTTAAGTGGCCCTCGGCCTATATCTCCGGGAAAATTCGCCTTTCGATTCATCCTTAGAGCATCGGGCAAGGGACCGCCGCGAGACTTCCCAAGTAAAAAAAAATTCCCTCAATATTCCCCGGCCAAAGAGACTTTATGCCGCTCTGAATGTCGAGGATTATAATCCTATCCTCCCCCCACTACCACTACCACCACCACCACCACCACCACCACCACCACCACCATCACCACCACCACCACCACCGCGACCATCACCTCCCCCCCCGGTAAAATATCGGCGCCCGCCGTAGCTCATTTTGCCGTGGACCGATGAGACCGATGAGGGGAGGATGGGGGCTCGATCTAATTCCCAGGGGCCGCGGAAGGTCGTCCGATGATCGGCGGGATAACCTCAAGGCCATGCGAGCGTCGTCGTCGCGTCGCTCGGCTCGAGGATCGCCTCGTCCAAGGATAATGGGCCCGGTGCCCGGCTCATAGCGTGCACGCGGCTTCCGCACACATCTTCCATACGCGAAACTGGCCCTCCTCTATACTTATAACACGCAGTCCTTTCGGGCCTTTACATTTTTTTTTTTTTTTTTTTTTTAAGCGCGAATCCATGTACTTAGGCGCGCACCCGAGCATAATACCGAGGCGTCACGCCCCCGAAACGACGGCTCGCTCCGAGGATCCGCAGCAATATCGCGAGAACATCGCTCGAATAATAAAATAATAATAATAAATAATGGGGCGTCTCCATCGAGCGAGGCCGATCCCGGGGTCCGAGCCGCTGCCGCTTATGGCGAAACGACGACGCTGATGGCAATGGCAGCGACTGGGACGAGGGGGGGGGGGGTAGGGGGCTAACCGGGGTGAGAAAGCAGCGGCTTTCTCGGGGTAAGTGGGACGGGGGTAGAGGCGAAGACTGGTAGCCGTTCTCCGCGGGGCCTTCGAGTCGAAAACCCAGAATTAAGGGAATTGCCAACGCGGCCGTTTCATCGCTACGAAAGAGCGCATTATCGGAGCCGATCGCAGGCTCCTGTTTTGCTCTTCCCCGCCGAGGTCGGCCCACTGCCTGCCCACCTCCTTGCCCTACCACCCCCCCCACCCGACAGGCCGGCCGAACCCACCGTCGTACCACCGACCGTCACATCGCGGCCTCGGCCCCGGCCCCGGCCCCGGCCCCGGCCCCGGCCCCGGCCCCGGCCCCGGCCCCGGCCCCGGCCCCGGACCCGGACCCGGCCGTTACAACTGCCCATTACACCCGCCAGCCAGCCCCGTGCCGCCGACTCGCGACTTGAACCAGCAGCAGCAGCAGCAGCAGCAGCAGCCTATCGCGGACCCGTGACGTCGAACTGACGCGAAAGGCGAGCTCGTGTGGTCCGTGAGAGCCGGCCGGCGACCTCGCCGCTCCTCCACGCGAGATTTTCTCAGCGAGTGCGACCGAGTCGGATTTCCCGGGAGCGCTCGTTCCTCCGGCGATCCCTCCCGGCCTCTCGGATGCTGCCTCCACCTCCATCGCCACGACGACGACGACGACGACGACGGCGACGACGACGACCGTCATAACCATCGCCAGCGCCACCGCCACCGCCACCGCCAGCACCACGAGTTTGCTAGATAGCTGCCCTTTCGCACGGGAGACGGCGACTCGAAGTAGGCTTTCGCTCCGAAAATTTCGACCAACTGCCTGGCAGCTCGTATCCTCGAGCTCATTATACTCACGACGCACGACTCGCTTACCTCGCCTCGATATTCCCTCGTGTTCAAAATGGTGGATCAAGAATGGTGGCCGATTTTTTTTCCTCTTCAACCTTCCTTTCTTTCTTTCTTTTCTTTTCTCTTTTCTTTGCTTTTCCTCCTCCTCCTCCTCCTCCTCCTCCTCCTCCTCCTCCCTCCTCCTCCTCCTCTTCTTCTTCTTCTTCTTCTTCTTCTTCAAGAATTTCAGAGCTTCTTATCCGAATTACGATCCCCATAACTTATATTTATATTTCATTATCGAGCTTGGAAATCGGTGCTCCCGGTCTGCTCCCGGTCTCCCCTACCCGCCCGCCGCGGACCCTCGATCGCCACTGGCTCGCGAAGAGCCGAATTTGCATGAGGGAAGCCGTAACCCCTCAATTTCGAGCCCTAGTAAAAAAGAAATCACTGATAAAGACAACAACTGAGCGATCTTTCAATATCGTCACGCGGCCCGATCACGATCGTCCATTTCTCGTACGAAGGACGAACGGGGGGTGGGGGGGAACATCAATTACGGGGAGAGCGTAAGAAGAATGTAGAGAAAGAGGCCGAGTTCGAAGGACAAAAGACTGTTTTCATTATTAGCAGGCTTACTTTTGAATCCGACCTCGGCCGCCCAATGCTCCTCATCCCCGATACCACAAACGCCGTTATACCATGAAACACATGAAATTGACAGTAATTAGTCATGCGTGGTCGCGCAGTGCGGCCAATAGTCATACGCACGCAGCCAGAGCGGGGTATGGATGGGCGGGCTGGGGGCTGGGGCTGGGGGGGTGGCCGGGTTACATTTAAAACGCTAAATATAAATTTATACAAATTTAGCAATAAAGAGGATTGTAATTTACTTTATCCGAACTTTATACAATAAAAGTTGAATACGGCAGAAATCCTCATTGCTGGCTCGTAAATTCTTATTTTCAGCAGTAAACCGGAGACCTTGTCAACGATCTCGCAAAATTTACGAGTTTACATATTTATGTTTCTCGTGTACTGTTGTACTAGACGTTCCTACGCTCATGTAGAAATTTACATCATGTTGACTTGGGAAGGAGAAAGAGGGGGGAGGGGGAAAAAAAAAAAAAAAAAAAAAAAAATCAGGCGTCGGTGTGAACGCGATTCTCTTAGGTCTGTGGATGTATGTGTGCTCTGTTAGACGAGGCCATCGACAACTGCAGAACGTCACTAAAGAATTCCGTATATTGGTTAACATATGTAAGATTTATCCCCCACACCCACCCCCGCCCCTCCTTTGCAACGGCTATTCAGCATATTTTTTAACAGTACCATTACGCAATGCCACTGTACCGTTAATCTTTAAATTTCATTGGCTCATAATGAACAAAAGCACGGAATACCTTTGTAAAATTACCTCAAGCCATTTTAAGTTTGCATTTTTATTATTATATTCGTCACAGATAAAAGTCTCTTGATAAAACTCATTATCGATGTTGTAATACTTTTATCTTCATTTTTCAATATTTATAATATTTATACGGCACATGTGCAAGCTATACGTATATTATACGCTCATTGGTTACACCACTATTTTCCAATCTCAATATACAATGTATGCGCGTAAAAGATTTTTCTCGCTCAATTTGCCAAAAGAAGATGATTACGTTCTTCTATTTCCGAGCAAAAAGAAAAAGACCAAAAAAACATCCGTTTAAGCAAGAGCATTGCTTCGGAGCCGCGTAAATGGTAGCATGTTTGGCAAATTTATACGTAATAATACATTAGAAGTATTTGCGTGAAGGGTTAGTTTAGGCAGCCGTATTAAATATCAAAGATATATATATATATATATATATCATTATTTCTTTGAGCACTGATACGAGCAGGAGAAATTTCATGCCGGATATTAGAAATAGCATTGGCTATCGATTAAAAAATAAATTAATACCATGCTCAATATATGTTTTTATCAAGAGAAAGTCTTTTTTCTAATCAGCATCACGTATTTTCTGTATTGGTTATGATAGATTAGTTTATTGGCTGGTCTAAAGTATATATTTCTGATATCATTAAGCACTTGAATAAAGTTTCTTCTTATAGTTAAAATTTAACCACCGGAAAAGAAACTTTTATTTTGCATTAGAAAAGATTATCGGCAATGCATATCACAAAGAGTTGATACCTTTTTACGTTTAGATACTTCAAGTCTTAATTATTACTTGCTCACAAGCGGTAAGATTAACTCAATGTCGCGCCCGTAATATACGTTAATCGAAAACTCAGACCAACCGTATATAACTTTTTGTTACGTACCCTTCCAGCGTTATGTACATAAGTAATTTTCTATTGTATTAGATTAAACTTTTAGAAACATTTGACTCCGACTGATTAAGCATTTCAGTCTGTACTCGCCATTAAGATAAACCATTTCTCCATCGTAAATATTTTATATAAATACATATTATATGAAGCATAATATTTTCAAATTGCTTACTTACCCTCGTGCTCAGCGCCTGAAACGGAAAATTCAGCTTTTTAGTATATCAACCACGGATTACACTTATACTCCCTGCTCTTCTATATGATATGTACGCTTAAATTATTATAGCAATAAATATAATTGATGGAAATCACAAAACGAGTGCGACGTCAGCTAAAATGGTGGCTCGCTTGAACATTTAAGCTCCAGGATCGATGATTTTCACGTGACTTTGAAGTGATTTTAACCTGATTTAACCGTGACTATACTCGAGTATTTAACTATATTTCCATTCTTTATTTCACGTTAAAATGTTATTTCACGTGCCATTAGCGCTTTTATTCACGATTATCTAATACATAAGATACGAGATTTATTATAACAATACGTAATACATAAAGGAGCAATAAAATTCTGTAATATGTAATAGAAATGAATTAGTCATTGATTGACAAAATAGAAATTCACAATTTACAGTGCAGAGAAGGGTGACGATAAATCGCAAGTCTCTTCGAAAGACACACTTTTAATTTACTGATTATTTCTATTAGCCTACTGATATTATTACTACTACTGCTGCTGCTACTACTGCTGCTGCTGCTGCTGCTACTACTGCTGCTGATGCTACTACTACTGCTACTACTGCTACTACTACTACTACTACAACTACTGATACTACTACTACTACTCCTACTACCACTACTACTACTGCTACTACTACTACTGGTATATGGGTTCCATTACATGGAATAGTTTTCGTTACATCCGGATTAAATTTTAATAAGTATAGATCATTATCGACTTTATTATATACATTTATATAAATTCAGTGCTACTATATAAAATAAATTCACTTTATTATGGTAAAAATATTTATTCAAATATTAAGAACTCTTATAACGTCATTATTATCGATTCCAGTAACTTGGAGATATTCTTTATATTATTCATTACCTTCCAGGAAATATGATTATTAAGAAAATTAAAAATATATTAGAATAATATTATAAAATAAATTGAATATTATAAAATAACTCTTTAAAAATAATTTTAAATACTATGCAATTGAACAAAAATAAACAAAATTCTTTGTTTTGGAAAACGTTCTTATACGTTCTTGATATAATCTGTTCGTCTACACATATCTATTTAAAATATCAATAATATATTGCATTGTGAAAAACATTGATTAAAATATGAAAAAATAATACAATTTTTGCAATATGATTACATATTTATGAATAAATTGGTAATTTTTAGGTTTTTAAATACTTCTTGTATAATAATTATGTTACACAAACTAATTATTAGAAGATTAAAGAATTAAAGAATTAAAGAATATACAAGGAAAAAAAATTATAAAAAAATATGACTACGAACGAAATATAAAAAAATAATTCTGAAAAATATGTTTACAATATAATTTAAATTTTAAAACGATAATGGCGATAATAGAATTTATGTTTTTCATTAATAATAGTAAATTTTAATTATCGTCCGCATTATAAAGTTTTTGTTAATACAAATGATCTTAGCGTTATAAGAGAATTATAAAATTCGCGTTAACTTAGCGATATATTAATCTAAAATACACTAATGATCTCAATTGAATTTTATCCTAAACTATAAAAAAAATTCTACATATTTTTTAATTTGTAGTCAATAAAATGTAAACAATACAAATTATTGCATAATTTAATTTAATCTATTTTATTTTACGTTAATTTAATTTGTTTATACTTTATTTTATGTTTATTTTATGTTTCATTGATTATTTATTTAACTTGTTATGAAACTTGGAAAAAATTTAAGTTGCAAAATAATCAGAAGCTAATCGAATTTGGCTTTATTATTATAAAAAAAACATTATTGAGGTTTATTAGTATTTGAATCATAGACCGAATATTTTTTTTTTTTTTTACCGTAAACCATTAAAAAAACAATTGCAACGAAACTGGCTAATAAAACTAAAAAAATTGAATTTACTTCTTATATTTTTCTTAGAAACTGTTTGCTACTAACCCTTTTTATTTCTTTAAAAAATATTTTTTTATATATAATTATTGTTATTAAAATTAACAGTTACGCTATAATTATATTTAACAATAAACATCAGATTTTGTATGTATTACGTAAGTATAGCGTAACTGTTATATATACATACACACATATATATATATTATTTAAAATATTTTATTATTTATTAAAGATTATATAGTTTTATGAAAATTCATAAGGGTAAAGTAATAACGAAGATCCATCATACTCTTGCTGTCAGAACGATTTCATTTTTATAGATCCTGAGTAGACAATAATTACATTGACAGTAGAAATTTGAACATATTGTAGTATTTGACTTAATCCTATTAGAAATTTAATATCATCCATGTAAATAAATTATACTATCTGTCATTAGATACATTTACATGTCTCAAATAGATTTGTTATGCGATTATACTTATTTAGTTGGTAAATTCGGAGCACTTGTGAATTTTATTAATGTCCGTACGACGAACGAAAATATATTGTAGAATCATTTTGTATAAAAATTATATTTATTAGTACTTAATTTATTAGATTGGCTTCATCGAATAAATGTCGAGCCGATAGTTTTACTATTTTTTCTATGAAATAATAGTATTTATAAAATCGAGTACGTAATAAGCACAACTATGTAAAGCCACGAAGGGCTTTTGTTATACAAAAATCGTTCACTTATCTATCATACGTAATCGAAATAATGACATTTTTATCAATTACTTAGTTGGAGCGAACTTGGTATTGTTGGCGCTGTCTGATTAAAATTTTTCTTTAGATTTCGAGTCTATAACTTTTCAATTCGATTACTAGTCAGTTGATAATGACATTTATCGGACTCATTGTAATTAAAGTTAGTGTTTATATAGTAAAAGTCGTTATTTGTTAAATAAGTTAAACGTGCCGATGTAATTAAAGTATCGATAGTAATGGAACTTATTGCGAATTAACTTATTATTAATATAATAATTGCCGTTGCCCGTTTCACAATCGACGCACTGCATTAGACATAAATTTCGAATACTAAGCATATATAGTTTAAACATATTATATGGAAAAATTTAAGATTAAAGATCGATGAAATGTTAATTTTTTAAACAGAAATAAATAAATATTAAGGTTTCTTGTGCGCGCTTTTATCAATTGTAAATGAAAAAACAAATACTTTTGTTTTTAATAGAAATGCGAAATAAAAATTTCAAAACTAACATTCAGTCTTACATTAATTATTAATATACTTTCGTAGAATGAAGTAGCGAGTCTATTGATTTTAAAGTTACGTTTCTTTTATTTAAAAAATAAATGTCCAATAATTGCCGTGTAATTCTTAGCTTTATATCGAAGTATTTCATTGATCGAATAATATATAAATGGTTATGTTCAAGAAAAGACTTTTTATAGAAAACCAAGCTGTAATTAAACGATATTTAATGCTAAGAATATTTTTTCTCGGTAGATATCTCAATTATCAATTAAAATTACATAAAGTCAATGTGATACCTGCGAGCACAACAAGATAATAAATCAAATAAAATGTAATGTATTTTTACTCGTTCAATAAAGAATATTATAATATTTATATGTATATGTAAAGGCAGCAACTAAATGTTTGTAACAGTAACTGTTACGTGAACATTTTAGATTCGCTTCGAATGAGGCTTAGTAAACCGATTGGAATATTTATGTCTATTATATAAGTCTATGATCTTTTAAAAAAAAAAATTTTCAACCATTTAACCAAGTGAATATACACCCGCATACATTTTAGAATTTAAGTGTCTTGCATTTAAAAAAAAGAAAAAGAAAAGAAAAGAATAAAAGAAAAAGAAAATATTTGTAATTGCCATAAAGATTGTAAGTAAAATAAGTCATGGGATTCACAATAAATGTATCGTTTCATTGAAAAGTTATGAGAAACAGAAGCTGAGGAAAAAATGAATTTTATTAAGAATAGAAGTTATGGCACGAGTTGTAGTTGGAATAAGAACCGGTCGGCAATGATGAATTCGTATTGTCAAAACATGCATGATGTCCACGTGCAGCGGTGAGGATAATGTTGCGGTAATAGGCAGCGGAGTGGGGATGGGAATAAAGGGTATAGAGGGATTATTTATAAGGGATATAAATGAAGCTGGGGAACAGAAGAAAGAGAGCAAAGGACGAGTCTATAAGTCAGAAGAATAATTTTTTCTCGAGGAGAATTCTCAGATGGACGGTATGACTGCAGGAGACTCGTCCCTTTCTTCTCCACGATTTTTTTTCCCTCGGCTCCTCTCCTCGGCCTTTCTCTATTCAGAAGCTTCCCCGACTGGTTCTTGCCTCCTCCCTCCCTCCAGCTCCTACCCCCCACCCCCACCCACACACCACGCTCGCTCCGCGCCTCTCTCCCCTCTCTCTCTCCTCCCTCTCTACCTCTCTCTCTCTCTCTCTCTCTCCCTCTCTCTCCGTTCCTCTTGTTGTAAGCCTTTGCCCCGTATTTGCATATTTATAAGGGAACGTAATCGCAGAGCCGCTGTGTTTTCGCCGCTCCATTGCCGTTCGCGGCTGAGGAAAAAATCGCCCAAGATGGCGGAAAGATTCGAGACCGACATGCGATCCCGATTTCTCCTCTCTCCTATGCGCCGCTCCGCGCCGTCCCACGTCCTGACGCAACCTATAGCCGCGCGAGATATAATTAACAGGTAGAAAAGCGTTTCCGACAAACGTATCCTGCCTCCTCGAGCTCGCTCCTCGCTCCCACCCTCGAGACTCGACCTTAACGAGGCCCCGCGCGGCCTTCCTGTCCTGCGCGCCCCGAAAAGCCGCCTCCTAGCCCCCTGGGAAACGAAGCGGCGAGCCGCTCCTCCCCCCATCCCCATCCCCCCCCCCTCCCCCCCCCACACCTCCTCTCTCTCCTCTCTCTCTCTCTCTCTCTTACCCCCCGCACCGCAGCGGTGGCATCTCACCGAGGAGTCACGAGCGGCTTGTTACCGGTGGGGGCCGATCACGCGGATCGTGAAGACGGCCCCTACCCCGCGAGCTACGTCGGATCATAGCCAGCTTCGCGAGGCCGCCCGGCATCCTGCATAATTCCAGCAGTGCTTCCCTACGATCTTTCGACTTCCACGTACCTTCTCACGAGGCTCGTGACCGGCACCACCGGCCCTCCCCCGCCATGGGGACCGGCAAACGCATCGCCGACACGGGAGTCCGCGATCCTCCCGATCCATCGGCGATCACGTATACCCAGCGCTCCGATTACCGACCACCCTCTTAACCATCAAGCGACCCAGCACCGAGATGCCGAGGACTCTGTCGAGTCTTCTGCCGTCCGGAATCCCGGGAAAGAGCGGCCTACACTAGATGCCATTCTCCCAGAATGTAGGCGCGACATGCTCCGCGCCCACATCCACACATTACGTCCACGTATTATGAGGAGCGATGCTGCACCCCGATAAGGCGATCCCTTCATGTCCTGTCGGCTTCGTGATCGAGTGACTCATCAAAACGTCAATGGTCCCCCCGCACTTTCTCACACTGCTTTCCCCATAATTCCGATCTTCCCTTCGTAATTCATCCATCTAGCGAATACAATATTACGGGCCCGTAATATTTTACGCACTACGCGCCACATAAGGAGACTTTAAATTTATCCGGGAATCCTTATTTTATCCACTTTCGTATAGCTAACCTTTACGTATACTCGAATACACGTAATAATACCCCACGGTATCTCTAATATTACAGTTAATATTCAAAAATTATTCCCATTCTAATTTACTAACTATAATTTATTTCCTCGGCCCACTGCTAACTTTAAAAATAAATACAAAAGTATGTATCGCACGTTCTAATGTACAAATATCTGAACCAATAAGATTTTTAAAAAAAAGTTGCTGAACCGAAAAAAGAATATACGACCAATTAACATGCTTAGTGCTTCCCAAGTACAGTATCCACCTCAAACAGAACATTTTACTGTTAATGATTCTGCTAAATACAAACAGATTAGAGTTATTAATAGCTTTAGAAATTATATTTATTAATAATTAACAATAACGTACGTGGGCCACTTTCCTCTATTATATATTACAATACGAAACTTTCTTCTACATTCTAAATACGTACCGTAAAAAAAATTTTATATTATTTTCATTCGAAAAATAAAGTTATTTTAACGTATTATTATAATATATATATATATATATATCAAGAGATCATCGATTAAATGCTACTTCAATTATCGTTAAAGTCTAATAGTTCTTGATCCCCTCCACCTAGGTATATATTATTTTTATAATAATTTGGGAAACTCATTTGAAAACAAGTATTTCTTGTAGTGCATAACAATATTTCGTTAAAACTATTTAGCATAGAATGGATATTTATTAATCGCGAATCGTATTATTAGATATGATTAATTATGTATTGAGTGAAAAAAAAGCCACATGGCATAAAAAAATCGAACAATTAACGGTCACAATCTGATTTAAGAAAATGAAATCATTTTATGATTGCCCTGAAAGAGAACTAGCAATCAAATGAAATGCAAATACGTATTTTCTTCTGTTTCTTTTTGAATGAATAAATAAATAAATAAATAAATAAATAAATAAATATATAAATATATAAATATATAAATATATAAATATATAAATATATAAATATATATAATAAATAAATAAATAAATCTAGAATGAAATTTTTGATTTTTACATTTTCAAGCAGTTGGTCTTATTTAACCCAATGAGAATATAATAAATGTCTTATGTATATATGAGCGCGCGCGTGTGTATGTGTATATAGTCTATATAATATTATAACCGTTTGAAATTTTTTGCTTTCTTAACAAATAGGTATGGTAGATTAACTATTAAAGAAAAACAAGCGTTTAGAGTCAGTCGGAGGTAAAAAAAATTTTGTCCGAGAGCGAGGCTATAAGTGCCAGGCATTTTTTGTTATTAGAGAGAAGCATAAAGCAGAGATTATTTGAAATTGTCTAGAACATGAATCACTGAAATTAAACGAGGGAAAAACTGCTGAGGATATTATTGTGCAATCAGAACGAATAAAGTGTATACGTGCACTTTCGTGAAATGGAAAGTACAAGAAGATTTGCCTCCCCCCCCCCCCTGCCCCCGCGTCAAGGGAGAATTAAGCAAAAGAAGAGGACAAGAGGAATCGCTGTAAGTAAGGGATGAGACGAGAGGGATGTCGAAAATTCCCGAAAATGTACGATCGCTCGCGTCGACTCCGATAATGCATGTACTCGCCGCCTCAACGCAATCGGCGCATAATAATAATAACAATAACAATAATAATAATAATAAAAATAATAATAGCATTCTGTTAACAAGATACGAGAGAGAGAGAGAGAGAGAGAGTCGCGCGAGCAAGGGAATCGAGCCTGCAATTCGCCTAAATGGCAATGCCGAAATTCAGCATGGGCAACAGCCGCGGCAATTTCCTGCCTCGGAACTTGCTGGCTCTCTCGGATATATAATAATGCAAGGTCATCCAAGGGGTCGGCCGGGCTCAAGCTAAGCGCTGGCTCCTTTATATATTTATTTTATTTTATTTCATTTCATTTCATTTCATTTCATTTTCTTTTATCTCCTCTATTCTATGATAAAGGATTCGCGTATGATTAACGTCGCGCTGTCGGTGTGTGGGATGTGACTGGGCTGCGAGTCGCGTCGCATACTTCGCCCGGTTAAATTAAATCCAGAGGTGATCCGGAGAGCCTTCTGCTCGAGCAGAACGCGAATCTCGCTCAAGAGCATCACGATATAAGTGGCATTGAAGCCCTTTAACGAGTTTACCAATGCTCCGACAAATTTCGGCCCAGGATTTTCGATAAAAGCGAACGAAGCTCATCTCATGACAAAAACTCAGCGTGTCGTCACGCAGCCTCGTTATACTCCCCCCCCCCGTCCCCCCCCGTCCACCCTCGTTTAACTCCCCCCCCCCGTCACCCCCCCGTCAACCCTCGCGATCGCTCCTTTTAAATATTATTAACCGCGCGGGGGGTTGCCGGCGAACGTGAACGTGATTACAATATCCATCCCCAACCTAATAAGCGAATAGAAAATACTTAACCGCCTGTGCTGCCTGCGCTGGCTGCGCTGGCTGTCCTGCCTCTGCTGCGCAACTGGGATTTTGCGTTCGAGGGCTCTCAGCTCCTACATCTGTCGAGATCTTACTCTGTCAACGTCCATGAATTTAGCATCTTTCTATCGATTACGTTGCCCCGTCCCGCGCCACCGCCCCACCCCACCCACCTCCGCATACCCACCCCACGGACCGACCGACACACGCAACCGCCCCCCCTCTCTCTCTCTCTCTCTCTCTCTGTCTCTCTCTCTCTCTCTCCCTCCCTCGTTCTCGTTGTCGAGCTATCGGTCTACAACCTCCGCCGCCGCCGCAACGACGTCGCTGCCTCCCGCTCGATTTCGCCAGCACTCGTGAAACCATGTCTCCTCTGAATCGAGCCGCCAATAAATTTAATTCGATATTTGCCACTGGTTTCTCGGTTTTACGCGCTGACAAGCTTTCGCTCGTCCTGCTCCACGCTGATCTCTCCTAAAACTTAAAGCCTCAATCGCTTTTCCCCTAGCCAGTTATTTATTTCAAAACTAAACTACGCACTACACATTAAACCCTTCAATTATACAATAAATACCGAAGACTTCGGCGTAAGCACTCCTATAATTATCCCTTCGATTGCCCATGCATTTATTTATTACGTTAATAACAAGAAGAAGTACAAACTGCGCTTCAGTTAATAAATAAATAAATAAATGAATGAATGAATACATGAATAAATAAATAAATGAATGAATGAATAAATAAATTAATGAATGAATGAATAAATAAATAAATAAATAAATGAATGAATGAATAAATAAATTAATGAATGAATTAATAAATGAATAAATAAATAAATTAATGAATGAAAATAAATAAATACATGAATAAATAAATAAATAAATAAATAAATATTTAAATAGATAGATAGATAACAAGTATGTAGATAAACAAAATCAAGCGTCAAGCTAAATATTTTATCCGAAGGGTATAGAAAAATGCTGAGCGTAATCGACTTACTTCTCCCCCTTTCATGACTATCATAAATATGAGAAGATCGCAAATTTGAAATTTTAACTTTTAAATGTCGATTGTATGAAATTTCAATTAAAGTATTACTCCGTAGAATTCATTTTCAAGCCTGAAATTTTAATTTCCAAAAGCATATTTTATCAACTGAAATTTATATTGTTAATGATTTACAGATTCACTGTGGAATTCATTAAATTCATTTTACTTCAAAAGTGATTAAAGCTTTAAACCATTTCGAAAGTAATTTTGCATATTAAGCTGAGAAGGTATTTGACTTCCACAAATTATGAAGATGTTTCTTTCGTCGGGGACGTTTCGTGTGTGGGTACGTGAGCAGACGCGGCCACCCACAAACGGGATCACGCGTATATAAATTTTCGAGTCGATCGTCCACGCACTGGTAAACAAAAAATGTATTAAAAAGAGGGGGGGGGAGGGGAGAAACCATTTCGATGCTAAAAATTTATTTAATCTGACATTCCTAGTCGGACTTATTTCATTATTTGATTTTCCTTAATCTATAACGTGTAGGTCCTTTTGACCAAAACAAAGTTTAGGAAATAGTATATCAATTTTAATGGATATTTTTGTTTAGCTACATAAGGGATACACTCAGGAAAACGGTTAAAAAGTTGGATAATATATTTAATATGTGTGAAAAGTTTCAGCTTGATCAGTTAAAATATTCCGAATGTAGGAAAACTTTTAAAAAGTTTCGAGATATGGCTATTCGAAGATTTAATATCCCATGTAAATCATATAGGAGATAGGTTATAAAATTTGTTGTCACTGCTATATTTTTCAAAGTAATCGCCCAATACTATTTATACATACACTTATGCGTGTATGTGTGTGCGGGGGCGTGCGCATGTGCGGCAGCCCGCGCGTCCGTATTCTTTATTAGTGTAGAGAATCGTATAAAACGAGCGGAATTTTGAAAGCATTAAATAATTTTGAATTTCAACTGAAATACGTCTGAAATACGTCTGAAATACTTGTGTCGAGCGTACGTACACTTATTATTGAGAATACAGATGAGATAAATGTTTTTAAGGTAGTTGTTAGCTCTGTAATAAGTATTAATCACATCAGTCGTCACATATACTTTTGTGCTATTTGAACATTACTCTCGTGCAATCGTCATTTTGGCTATGCGTGTCTCATCTGTATACGCGGGAATATATATATATATATATTTTAAATACAGCCATTGAATAATATGTTTAGTAAACAACTTGAGAAAGCATTTTATAGCAAGTTCGGCTCGGCTGGGATGAACAGCGTGAGATATTTGTCAATGACATAACCCTCAATCGTATTCGAGGAGTGCCCATATCTTTCGATTCTATGATTTTAACAGGAATAAGAAAATTGTAATGCGTTTATGAGTAGCTCGACGAACCGGAGTTATTGAGGTGACATTTTTTTCTTTCCATCGAGTTTCAATTAAACTGGCGATCACTTAATAATCTTAGCTTAGAGTAATTAGCTAGAGAGCTGTGGCGATAATTATTATGCATTGGCGCATTAAAAAAAAAAATACCCTCACTCGCGTGAAATTAAAGTTTCTTGGAGCTTGAAGAAGTTGGAAAATTTTCTACAACATATAAGAAAACTCTCGTTTTCTTTCGTACGCCTACAATTGGAAATACAATTCATTATGATTGACATTACAATTAAGTAGGTATAATTACAGTTATGAGAATAGAATAATTTACTATTCTTTGCAACGGCAGTGATATTTTTATCTCTGGTTCGGCTTTTTTTTTTTTTTGTTTATTTGGTTTTTATAAAGTTAAATTTTTGTTTTCTAAGTTAAAGAAAGTGGAAGTTTAAGAGAATGTAGTCGATCGGCGTCTTACCTACACTGGGTTATTTCCATTTTGAAATTTATTCTGATGCAAATAGTACGGAGAATGGGGAAATTGACGAAGGGGGGGTGGTGAGGGGTTAGGATAAACGATTGGCTTTCACCCATAATGGCAGCTTATCCGCCTCTAACCTCACGAACTTTAACGTTATGATATCTGTACTGGGATTAAGTCGTAATCGATAGTCGATGCTAATGACAAATATCGGCTCTCGCAGATTCCAATCTCGCAAACCGTTGCCGTTGACGAGAAAATAACATTGCTTTATTGTGCCGCAAGGGTGTAAGGGGTGGGGACACAAAAAAAAACGAAAGCGAGAGCGACTGAAAAGCTCCCGACAGACCCGAAAACATTAGAATTGACCGCAAAGGTCAAATAATCACGGTGCAGCGATACCAAAGGCAGCGACTGATATAATAAAATTTAAAACCATCAGTGGCATTGATCCGCCGCGGTCGGCAATCGGCGTCTACATTTAACGGTGCGCTTTAGAGCGTTAGTCTCTACCCCGCCCCGCGCCCCTTCTCTCGCTCTCTCTCTCGCTCTCTCGCTCTCTGCTCAGTCCCACGGTGTCGTCCGCCTGTCACTGCGTCACGAGAACGGAAGACGTAAGCGTCCTGATCCCGTTGGAGCCTTCGCTAGGAGCACCAGGACGGCGAGGAGCGTCGCCGAGTCCTCGTCGAGACGTATATCACCGGCAGTCTGCATTATCCAGGCCTCCGGGCGGCGCGGTAATCGCCGGCCTCTCTGAATTATGCACCGCAATTACGAAATTTTTCAAAGGAGCCCGGCCCACCCGCCGATCCCGTGCCCGAGCCCGAGCCCGAGCCCGAGTTCGCACTCGGCCCGCGCATCCATTATGCCTACGCACGAGAGCCAACGCTCCTCTCCCGGAGCGGCTGCTCTCCTCCACCTGACTATCCTCACCGAGAGATAATAGTATTTGCTGAGAAAACCATTCGGAAACGGAGAATTACGAGCCTGTCGTAAATTAGCTCATACCCGGGATGGATCTCCGTGTGACGATGCGCGCCGCTTATGTAAATAAGCAGGACCTCGTGCTCACCCCCCCCCCACTCGCCGGGAGTCCTCGCACGCGCTCGGGCGGCTCTCATTGTCTCTCTCGCTCTCGCACGCGCTCACCGTCTCGCTCTCAGCTAGCAATCACCCCTTTCAGACACGGAGCCCAGTCTCTTCGATGAAGAATAGAATAGAGCGAGAGCCGCGACTCGCTGGTGCTCCTCCCAGTGCCGCCAGCCTCCCTCGACCCTCGGTGATCCTAGGGGAAGGATCACCCCACTCACTCTTAGATGCCGGCAACGTAGATGTCATCGCTTCGTAAAAGACTTTGAAGAGAGACCGGCCGGGGCAGCCAGTGTTTTTGCTTTGGCCTCTCTTTGGCTCCGACGGCGCGCCTCAAGGCGATGTTATCCCTCCGCGCTGGATTTCTCTTTATTATTTGGTAAACAGGCAGGCGCTCGGGAGCATCGGCTTCGTGCTTACCTTTTCCGCCAATATCTATAAATACCGTTAACCGTAAGCTCGACGGCGCTCGACGGCGCTCGACGGCGCTCGATGTCTCGCTCGCCAATCCTCCCTGCCTCCCTCCCTCCCTCTCACCCACCCTCCCCCGCCGGCACGCCGCTTTTGTTTGGCACTGAAAGAATTCCACTCATTGTCATCGACGCTCAAACAACGTCGGTGCTCCTCAATCGCCCCGGCGGTGCTCGCTCTTTAATGAAACGTCACCGAGCACGGCACCCAAGAGCGATTGTCCCGCTAACGGGAATCGATGACTCCTCCTCGGGCTTGCACAAATCACGGAAAACTTTCGCCCGCCCCCTCCTCGCCGTCAGCCACATTAGCTGCGCATTTCAAGTGCAAAATTTCTGCTCCCGACTCCGCGCTACTTATTTACCTTTTGCAGCACCTACGGGCTCACCCATCGGCCCCTAGATCTCCCCTCCCCTCCCCCCCGTTCATTCTTCTTTTCTTTAAAAACCCTGCGCTCCGTACTAATCAAACGGTAAATACGAAAATCACTAATTAGCAACTTTTTTTTTTTGTTTTGTTCTGTTTCTCTTCGTTTTTTTGTTTTTACGTTTTGTTTTTTGTTGTTTTCTTTTTGGTTTTTTTTTTTGTTTTGTTTTGTTTTTTTTTTGTTTTTTAGCCGCTAATCATCCCGTCTGAAGGGAAAACCTCGGGAGAACGCCCACTAGAGCCTAAAGAATTCGGCACTGTTCCCCCCCCCTCCTCCACCTTTCACCTCCTTTGTTTACCCTCGACGCCACAATGATAATCCGTTCTTTTACTTACACCGTTTTCTTTTATTTTTTTTTTTTTTTTTTTTTTTTTGTTCGCACCAGCTGACGCTTAGTAGTTGCGATGTCTAACAGAGCTGGTGGTGATTTTTCCCTTACACCGACTCCCCGAAGCCTATTTAAATTTTCCAAAAGGTCGTATTTAATGGTATACGCACGTATGGGTAAGTACCATAAGCAAGGAGTAAGCAAATGATCTACAGTTTACGCTTACACGACATTTTGCGAGCATTTCTGCTTCATTTATAAGTCAGAAAAATTATTCTACACAAATAAGTGTTGCGTAAGCAAATTTTTACAGCATTACCTCCTGATAAACGTAAACTTCTTATTAAACAAAATCGTCCCGTCGCGGAGCTCGTTTATCTGAAATGCTTAGTTGAAAATTAATAGGATTAACAAAATAAGCTTCGATCGAAGCTCCTCGTACATTTATTACGGAAAACAAGTGCGCAATTGAAATTGAAAGGCCGTCTTTTCCGAAATTTTAACGAACGTTTCATTAATAGCCAAATCGAAATCATAGGCGGGGATACCTAAGGGTGATTAAACTTTACTTATAATACAAGGGATCGATGAAATACCACTCTATGCTAAACAAAATATCATGGAATCCATCTCTGTCTCGTCCAGGTCATTATACTTATTGTATTTTCAGCTATTTAATAATAAACCTATCTACTCTTGTCGCGATTGTTCTTCTTATTCTTCTTTTTTTACTTAATTTTTATCAGCATCATCGCCATCGGCGTTATTATTAATATTACTAGTATTACTATTATTATTATTATTATTATTACTATTCGAAATTATAATCGATTAAAATTAATCGAGAGTGTTCTATGCATTTTTCTTGGAAATTAAAATGAACGCAATCATATTGTATGCTCAAGAATTGCAAAGTTTGTGAAAATATAGTTATGAAAATGCGAAATATTTAACAGCAATCATTATCGATGAACAATAACGATATTGCTGATGATAAGCATTTTTGTATACTTGTATCGACTTGGAGCTGACACAACTTCAAAATTATGAGATTGTATGAGCTGGATACGTACATGCATTATTAACGCTACCGGCCGTCGCTAGGCCGGATTGATAGATTGTTTACACACTCACATTAAGTTAGATGTTTTTTCAAACGCTTTTTACGGTATCCTTTAATCGCTTACAGAAACATTAAAAATAATCGATAAGAATTATAGAGCGATTGGTTAATATCAACATCAGCGTGAATATAATCAAAAACGTCTGTATATTTTTTTAAAAATTTATTATTAAATGAGCCCTCGCGTTCGAGAGGGAATTCCTGCGCGGAGCCTTTAACATTGGCATAAAAAAATATTAAAAATTAAAAGAAGGCGTACACGATTTACAAATCGTCGTGGTGGCTTAATCGACCTCGAAACACATTTCCGATAGTTAATTCTTAAAGAGCAGTTCATTGCTCTGGTAAGTGTGAAAATATGAAAACAAGCTTACACTTAAAGCCCGAGGCGAATGGAATTCAGTTTCTGTAATTGTCTCATTAGGTTAAGTTAGGTCGTCAATTTGATAACTTTAACTAGGTATCCTTTTATTTTCATTGGGCGAGCCGTAAAGTTATAGAATTCTTTTAGAAATACGTTTATACATGAGTCAAATCAAACAAGCGACCAAGGTGAAACGAAAAGATCAGTGAACTATCGTTCGAACGAGAACAAAATTACGCTACACTAACGAGAAGAGAGAACGTACCTTTAACGGCTCGATTATACTTATTTTTGTTTAGGCGTGCGTACATATTTTAGGCCGTAGTAAAGTAGCGCACCACCCCCCTCCCCCCGATCCACCACCCAACCACCCGCCACGGTCCTTGTGCGTACGCATAGGCGTACGTACGCGCGTACGCGTGTATATATATATATATATATATTTATATTTATATACTCACACGCATGTGCGTGTACAAACATACGTGTACGTATGCGCGCGCGCGCGCGGGCTTATATGTACGTATAATAAATAAAAGGCCGAGGGGAAGCACGAAGAATGCTCGGGTAGTAGTAGTAGTAGTAGTAGTAGTAGTAGTAGTAGTAGTAGTAGTAGTAGTAGTAGTAGTAGTAGTAGTAGTAGCAGCAGCAGTAGGGTTCCGGAGGCGAGGGCGGCAGTTAAATATTTGATGAGCGACGTACAAAAATTCGAAGAAAGCGAAAGAGAGTATTTGGTTGGAAGGGGTAGAAAAGGAGGAGGAGGAGGAGGAGGAGGAGAGAGGAGGAGGAGGCGGAGGTGAAGGAGGTAGGGGACCGGAGAGAAGGCGTTGTCGAAAGAAGGAGAAGACGACGGAGAAAGGGTGCGCAGGGGGAAAAGCACGGAAGCGCGAATCGATTGAACCAACATTAACCCGGAGGAACAAAAAAGCAGTAATTTACTTAGTAAAACATAAAGCCGCGGTGCGGCAAGCGAAGGAAGGCAAACACATTAAACATTTAGAGGGCATAATAACTCGCGGCATATGTTACGTCGGCTTGCGCCCTTATACAGTATGCGTTATTCTTAAATAATGCAGAGCTGGAGCGGCAAATTACCAAGCTTTGTAAGAAAAATCTAGCAAAGACGGAATGGACAAGTTGGATTAGGAGGAGTTGCAAGGAGGAGCTAAGGACTTGGCCGTGAGCGTGTGGCCAAGTCGTTGACCGAACATAAACGCGGCACCACTTGAGCAAATATAACTTGAAATTTTTAAAGCTTCGCATTAAAAGCCGAGCTTTTCCCTTCCCTTTACTCTGCTTTCTTCTATCCCGTTCCTCCAGCCAGCCATCCTCCCACCGGCCTTCGTTCCTTCACCCCAATACCTTCTACGTCTCCTTCAATCTACTCACTCCTTCCTACCTTCCTTCCTTCCTTCCTTCCTTCCTTCCTTCCTTCCTTCCTTCCTTCCTTCCTTCCGTCCTTCCTTCCTTCCTACCCCGATACTCTTCATTTTCATCTCCATCGATGAAGCATTAAAATTATTTCGAAGAAGGCGTAAAAGAAGCTGCAGGTTGCAAACGAAATTATAATAGACGAAAAGAAAACAAAAAAAAAAAAAAAAACAAAAAAACAAAAAAAAATAGAAAGAACGCTGAATTATTTATCCTACAGACGAAGATTGTACGTATACATACATTCGCACCTTAAACAAGCACTATCTACTGGCCTCGGCTCGTTTATTCGTCTGGGCCATAAATATAATTTTCCCTTATCAACGGTACGTTTACCTCGGGACTAACCTAAACAAATAACCTTCGCCGCAAAGGCACAGAAAATAACTCGAGGGTGTGACGGCAAGAAGCGCTTATACGTTCAAGCCATTCCAATAAATACGTACGCACTCGGGTACGCACACGGGCACGCACGCACACGGGCACGCACGCACGCACGCACGCACGCATCCACGTACGGAGGCGGTGCGCGTGTGCGCGTGAGAAAGAGATAGACAAGCGCAAGGTCGTTTATACTAAATACATATATTTCCCGTGTCCGGGTGTTTATAATATTGACGCATGAGTGTAGGAAGCGCGGGTGAGAGGATACCCGTAGAGGAAGCATAAAGTTGCTCTCTCGTGTTGTGTCGGTGTCCACTGCATTGGATAGCGTGTATGAGATGGAGCCGCGAGGAAAACTTAAAAACAGCATCTGCTAGGCTCTCGAGCTGCCCGCGTATCTTTGCCCGGTAGAGAAATCTAACTAGATTACGAAGCGAAACAAGCTCGTGAACGTCGTAAAAATATAAAGAGCAAGAAGCCAAAAGATATAGGAATAAGGAAAGAAGCGATGGAGAGAGAGAGAGAGAGAGAAGAAAAGAGTCGGCGGGGAAAATATAAAAAGTTAAGAAGAAAGGAAAATACGAAGGGGCAGTGAAAAAAGTTGGGCGTTAGCGAGGGGAAAGCGAAGTCGTAGCCAAAGCCTTAGCCGAAGCCGAAGCCGAAGCCGAAGTCGAAGTCGAAGTCAAAGGAGAAGAAGGCGGCGGAGGCGGGGGCGAAGGCGGAGGCAGCGATAGCTCGACGACGGGGAACGTCGAGCGAGGGGCCGGGGCGAATTCACGCAGGACAGGGGCGAGAGCATTTGGGGAAGGATGGAGGGGGAGGGGCGGAGAGGAGGGCCGTCTCGTTGCTTGTACGAGGGAAATTAATATCCGGGGGATTTCTCGTACTTGGCCCTCGCTCGGTTTGTACGCGGAGCGTCGCGCGATCGCAAAAACGCGCGCGAGCGCAAGCTCGCCTCTGAAAACCGAACCGAGCGAAAGTTTGGAATTTACTACCCGACATATTGGCTGCGAAAGCACCCGAAATTAAGGCTAGTAAAACATTCTTCTGACACGTAGTCCTCCTCTCGCCCTCCCCCGCCCGCCCCGCGAACCTCCCCCGCCACGGGAGGTGGCCTGTCGCCCAGCCGCCCTATCCTTCCCCGCCTAACAAGAACGACTCACCCCTCTGTCCTGTCTCGCCGACCCCCCCCATCCCCATCCCCACCCCACCCCCCTCGCCGCGGATACCCCCGCTCTATATCTCTCTTTATTCCGAACGCTCTGCCGACGGTCCGACGAAATATTCGATACTGCAACTGCGAACGAATATTTAGGACTCTCGTTAAAACGCTGATGCTGCGCGACAAAGGATACACATTTTTCAAATAATGCGCGCGCATTTCTCTTTCTCTGTCCCCTCTCCCTCTCGCGGTCGCTTGCCCTCCCGCCCCCCGGCCCTCTATCGCTCTCTCTCTCTCTCTCTCTCTCTCTGTGTGTGTGTGTCTCTCTCTCTCTCTCTCTGCGTCTCTCTCTCTCCCTCTCGCGAACACGCCGGGACTCACTACGCGCGCACACACACACGCACACGCGCGCGCGCGCGCAGTCAAGACTCTCTCTTTTCTTTTTTCATTCTTTTTTTTTCTTTTTTTCTTTTTTTTCTTTTTTTATTACCGGCTGACTACGTGAATGTATAATCCAGTAGCAACTTACAATGCTTGCTAAGCAGACCCGAACCTCATATTGAAATACACATACGTGTGTGTACGCATTTCAACAACAAAAAAAGAAAATCAACGACAATGCTTTGGCTTCAGTGCTTTATAAATGTGAAAACGATGCCAGTCATTTACATTCGCTTGATGAGAATTCCCAAAGGTACTCGCTTATATTGAGTAATCTTCATTTTGAACATACTTCATCCTTACTGACATACTTTTAACATTTTTACTTATTGCTTTTCAACTTTCAGACTCTCAAGACAAAACTTTGGCCATTAAATTTTTTAATAACGCTGATAATCGTAAAAACAAAGAATATCTTTCAATTTATAAAAAATAACATCGGTTAGCTACTATAAAATTTGCTAGCACATACATTTTCTAAAGAATATTTTTTAATTACAAGTGTAATGCGGGGGCGGGACAAATATTGTAATACATGAACCCGAGAAATTGTTCATTTATTCTTTACTGTCATTCTTCCTGGAATACTACGATTACTCATTATATTTGCAATGACCAGATAAAAGAAAATTATTTATTTCTTAGTGAAAAGCTAAAAGAATTTTATTTGCTAATTAGTTTAGTTTAATGGAATCGAAATAATAAAATAGGAACCCTTTCGGCAATACTTATATACTTTATAACTTTCAAATAAATCCTTACGTAATAATTAACAAGAAATTATGTTTATATTAATTAAAAAAAAAAAAAGTCATTACAAACTAACTCTTAAAATATTATAAAAAATATTGCTGCTGAATAGAATATTATATTTTTCTTGCATAAAATTAAAAATGTATGAATGTAATTTGAGCTCAAAAATGTGATTTCGCAATGCTTGCTAATAATTTTATTTAATAACGAAATTAAATTAAAATTTTCATATGTGTTTTAAAATATTTAAGATTTTTAATGTTTTTAAATTATGTTATTTATAGTACTTACCTGTACATAAATACATTAAAAAATATTTATATATATATATATATGAAAGATATAATATTATGGCGTTTATAACTTTAAAATTTTGTACATTATTCATAGATTATTTATTGTTACCAAAAAATTAATTGGTTTCTATTGTTAAGAGAACAGATTATTTTTATTGTATTATGAAATCTCTGTCAAAATAAACTGTAAATTTCTTTAATAACTAAAATTTAATAGAATTTTTTTAATAAAAACTACCTATGGGATTTTAAGTTCTTAATTTAGAAAACACGAAAACAAATTCTTCAATCTAGAAGAGAGTAAGTGAAAAATAAATTTTAAAAGTTCTTATACGCGTTTCAATATCCTACGTGCTAATCAACGATTTTAGTCTACTAAAATTAGAATTACATTGATTTAAAAGCTTAGAGCTAATTAAAATTAACCTATAATAAAGATCGAGCCAGGTGATTATTAAAGATTATTTAAACTATAAATATTTATGAGACAAAGATTAATCTATAAATGTATTAGAATTATAAAAAATGTACAAATATTTTTCTCTAAGTTATAAATTTTTAGAAAATCAGCATTTTATATTATTAGAGAATCGATCAAATACTTTTTATCGAAAAATACTTTTTGTCAATTTTTAATTTAATTGTAAAAATAAATTTTCCATTGAGGTAAACGTCCATGTAATGGATAAGTCTTAATTCTTAAAAAATAAATATCTAGTTTACTTTCAATATTAATAATAATGAAATTAAAAGAGTTGAAGGCAATGTTTTCAACTTTTTATAATGATTACATAAGAAATTATTCGATCGAGCATTACTTAACGAATAAAAAAACTAGCATTTAAATTACCGTTGCGCCACTGTACATGATTTTATGTCTGCTTCGCGGGGCTTTTAAAAAAAGCTTTATATGTGTGTATGTGTGTGTATATATATCTATATATATATATATATTTAGAATTTTCGGACTATCTTGTGAATGATTTATAAGTCAGACTGAGAGCAATAAAGTATTGAGTCGGTATGTGTAATATTTTTTAAAATATCGTATAGCCAGATAATTTTGATCACTCGCATTTGTGAAAAACACAAACTCTTTCATTTATTTATTTGCCCATGGTATCGCGATTTATTCAGCATAGATGCACGCGCGCTCGCGCACTCACTCGCGCACTCACTCGCTCACTCACACGCACAAACACGCACAAACACACAAGCACACACAAACAAGCACACACACGCGCAGAATAAATACGTGCATGCGTAGGTGTATATTAATTTAATTAATTGTCAATATACTTTGTAAGCAATTATGATTTATCGAACGATTGGACGAAACTAAAGCTTTCGTATTTTTCATCTTTGAAATTAGTCGATTAAAATTATATATACTAGACATTAAATTTTTCATTACCTTTTTAATATTTTAATAATTTATGAGCTCCGGCGATGTTAAATAAAAAATGCTTACCTATCAAGTTAACGCGTATTATGAAATTTTAATTTAAGGAAAGCAGTTTTAGGGTCAAAACCGAACGGCGCATAGAGGCTTATCAAAAAGTCGGGTCAGTCCCTCGCTCTACCTTTAATCGTCAAGGCATCTGCCGATAAATGTTAAATTTAACCATAAATTAATAGTTCTATATTGCAATGCAACAATTAAAATGGGAGTTTAATGACTCCATTCATGCTCGTTAAATTCATTAGTTTTGAATCTTGTCCCTTTGAATAATTACATTGCCCTCAAACTAATTGACATTAACTACAATGGTAAGGTAAAGCCCGTCACGTAGCCTCTCGTAAAATGTGTACAGTATTATTAAAATAGTTCTGAACAATGATAATTTGACACTACAAGAATACAAGAATAGCATTAATTCGTCGATCGTATTGTAAATTTTCAATGAATTCGTGAAATATAACAGAAATATATTCAATTATTAATAAAGTATAGCATCTGCCGATGACAATAACTTGAGAACGTTACGATTAGAGTAATTAAGTTAATTTTTGTTATGCTCTGCTCGTAGAATATACAGCGCGATTGTATTTTTCTACGTTCTTCTTAGCAAATAAAATTACAGCACAAGTCTGATAAATCATTTAATTATCAATAAAAAGTGTCGGCTCACATTGGTCAATTAAATTTAAAAATCGTGAATATATCATTAACAAATGTACGTATGTTAATCATGAAATACAATTTAAAGTTTATAAAATCTTTAAATTATTCAGTGAACGTTAATACAAAGAACATGGATTTACGTGTACCAAGTTAAATTGGCCCGACGATCTTTTATATTATTAATACTGTTTTTATTCTTAACTTACCATTTCAAACAAAAAATTACGAAATACTTGCGTATGGAAAGATAATCGATTTCTCTGAATATTATAAAAATTTATTTGCCACGCGGATTGTAAATTGAATAGGTAAAAGAAAATTGTAATAAGAAATTGATGAAGTATAGATTATCGATATTGTATCTCTATTTGTATTATCAATTTAATGAGTAAACCCTAATTTTCCAAGGATACGAAGATTATTGTAATTAATAATTGTAAAATTAGAACAGCAAATATGTTGAAGTAATTAGTAGGAAATCTGAAATTATTTTTATAACTTTTCTTCAAAAAAAAAAAAAAAAAAAAAACAATCATGATTGTTATTATATTATGGTTTGCAACTACTATTAATAAAATAAAATATTAAATAAAATAATTATTTCAGGCTTTGTTTAAATTAAAATTAATTAAAGTATAATTTTAGCATTCCATGTAACTGTGCATACATTTACACCCACTGATTCTATAGCGCACACGACCCGTACTCTCTCGTACAATAAGAAATGCATGAAGATTATAAGAATAATAATATAATAATTTCATTGTCTAAAGTTTAATTGACTAAAATTCAAAACATAATGCAAGATATTATAATGAAGCATCAATTTACAAGTTCACTTAATGAGCTAATTCTAAAATACGTATACTGGCGGCCTTTAAGTGTAATAAAAAAAAAAAAAAATCATAATGTTAACCAAAGTTTCTTCCGAGTAGAGGAAGCCATGTTGATAATAAATATAGAAAATGCTTTATGAATATAATGGCAGTAGCGTTAGAAATACTTTGGTCTGCAAAATAACAATTAATTTAGTGCTTTCTCTAACTGAATCAAGATATTAAAAATTCAAAAGCTGAACGATCCATATATCGGTCGAAAAGTATTGAAGAACAAGAACGAAAAAAAAAAAGAAAAGAAAAAGAAAAGAAAAAAAAAGAAGAAAAAAGAAAAAAAGAGAAAATATCAAGGAACATTGAATTATGTTACGAGTATGATGCGTTTTACGAATACAATAGAGTAGAGCGAGTTTTAGCTAATCGACAATGTAGTAAAATTACTTTAGATTAGTAACGAGGTTACTAATTATTCAGATGTTTGTTTAAATCATAACGACAGAACTCGGAACAATGAGAAGCTTGCCATCTGTCGATGCCCGGAGAAACTAACGGAAGGTGCAATCCGCACCGCGGACTCGAACCGCGATTTCGATGGTAAACATGTGGGACGATCATTGGTACTGAGCGGACGATAGGAGAGGAGATAAATAATGGAATCGAGAGAGGAAACGTAAGTAAACTTTAATAAAGCGTAAAATAAACTCACCTAAAGACGAAAACAAAATAATAGGCTATAGAATGTAGGTACTTGTAGGTGCGTGACAGGCATCTGGAACAAAAAAAAAAAAAAAAAAAAAAAAAAAAAAAAAGGCATAAATGAGACAGGAGATGAGATGATGTAAAGGAAGCAGTAGTAGCAGTAGTACATATCTGGTGCTAATATACGGGGAAATAGTGTGTATGGGATGGTGTATGGGCGGTAGGATATGACGGTAGGGACTGGCGGCCGACGGACTCGATAAGTAAAGCAGACGCGTTTAAGTGATATTTTTGTGCGTTGCCGCCCTAAGGTCATTATTGTATGAGCGCACTAGGTGGTCCACTAAGCCGGTGAGTAATTGGAAAAAATAAGATAATACGTTATGCGCGACCAGGTGACGATGCTCCGCTGGCTGCCAATGACTTGACAGTTGCCAGCCAATTGATTCGGCCAGTTAGTGCGTGTGGGTGTGCGTGTGTGAGAGATAGAGATAGAGTGAGAGAGAGAGAAAAGTTAAATCGGAGACGACCACTTGTGGATTCCCAGACATCGAATGACATCACTGCGACGCCGCTTCGCGCGCGTACACACGCACTTACTCGCTCTCTCTCTCTCTCTCTCTCGTTCTTGAGATCTGTGGGTGCGAGAGCCGGAGAGGAAGGAGGACGTGGCCCGGCTGGAGCGGGTGCACCCCTGGAAGGACACAAAAGGACACGAAGCGATGACGATCGGATGGAGAGCAGCGGCGCTCGCTTCCTTTCAACGTTGTCGCGCCGTCCGATAGCGCGATATCGCGCACCCACGAGTGAGACAGAGACGGAGCGAGGGAGCGAGAGAGCGAGAGAGCCTTAGCCGCCGGTCCTTAGCGGCGGGGTGGGGTGGGGTGGAGCCGGGCGGGGGGTAGGATCAGGGACGGTGAGTAGGGGCAGGGGGGGGGCAGATCGAATAAGTGAGGAGGAGCGAGAAAATCGGCCGCTTACCGAGCGCGAAGAGCAACCAACACTTGCGGGGAAAGGTCCGTCTCGTTCGTGCAAGGCACCACGAAGCCACCGGGAAATTAGCGGCGGAGCCGTCGGGGAGGAGACAGCGGGTACACGTCCCTCGGACGAACCTCTCGATGCCTTCACGGAAGTTTCGGCAGGCCCGAGACGATGTTATGGCTGCTTCTCTCGCACTTAACTCGTGTATTCCTTAATATTTCCTACGGAGAGAGAAGAGCATGTGTGTAGACGACAGATACATTGGCACGGCTGGCGACATCTGGCCCTCCGGTGCCGAACAAGCCCGAGAGCAACCTTACTCCCCGGACCCGGTGCTCCGCTAGCGGTCGGACATTGTCGGTAGCATCCGTTACCCGGGATAATACGACGCGGCCGTCCTAACCATGGGAGCTCCCTACCTTCGCCTCGACTGGTAATCGAGTCTGACTTTGTCGGTTAGGGCCGGCTGACTGACGGGGTTATTGGGGTGGCTGGGGGTGGGGGGGGTCAGGTCGACTGGCCTCGACGGACGATGCCAGGCCTCGCCATCGGTGACAAATAAAGAGCCAGAGCGGTGGAAGGCAGGGAGCCTCGGCGGATAGAGCGCGCATGACCGGGCTGAAGGAAGATGGCGCGAGTGGCGCTCGGCGGCCGAGCTTCCCCGCGACAGTTGAGCGCGGCGGAGTCGAGGGATGCCGAGGTGGCCGCCCGCGACTAGGGAGCGAATAAGCTACTTGCCGCCCCTCAAAGCAGTCTTGTGATGTCGAGGATCCCGAGCTCGATTAAAGTTATCTCGCGGTCCTGAGACCTAGACGGCCCAAGGCTAGCGGGCACTTGGGCTCTGGAGGGGGGGGCCGGTGCTGGACCTCGGCGCGCATTATCGGCGGTCGGTCGCGATCGTCCTCGTAGTGGCGGTGCTGGTGGTAGTGGTGGTGGTGGTCGTGGTCGTGGTCGTGGTCGTGGTCGTGGTGGTCGTGGTGGTCGTGGTGGATGTTGTTGTTGCTACTGCTGCTACTACTGCTGTTGATCGTAGCGTTGACGGCAGTGACGGTGGTGGTGGTGGTGGTGTTGTTGGTGGTGGTGGTGGTGGTCGTCGTCGTCGTCGTCGTCGTCGTCGCTACTCGTGCGCGATCAATCGTCGGGTCGGAGGAGAAGCGAGGAGCGACCGCGGGAGAGGAGCCGCCGCCGCCACTAGCTCGGCGACGAGGGGCCGAGGTTGCTATTGTGCCAGCAGGGGAGGCCGAGTGTCGAGTGACATTTGCTTACGTAATGAAATATTTTCGCGAGCCAAAGTAGCGCCGCGCTGGCCCTGGCTATCGACGGGCCGTTTTATTAACTCGGGCCGGCCGGTCGGTCCGTCGGTTGGTTCGTCCGTTGGTTCGTCCGTTGGTTCGTCCGTTGGCTCGTCGGTCGCTTGGTCGCGATACAGAAATACATTTTCCCGTCTCTCCTCGCTCGTCCAGTGACCCGATTTTCGACGCTCCCTCCGTCCCCGACGAGCCTACTCCCACCCGACCCCCCGTCGATCACGACGACCGATACCCTCCGTCCTCCATCTCCTGCACCTCGCACCACGCACCCCGCACCACGCACCCCGCGCCACGCACCCCGCACCGCGCTCCTTACGCCCGTCTACGTCGACGGCGACCTTCCACCCTCTGGTCTGACAGCCTGCCAGTCCGCCAGCAACGGGGGCCTACCTTTCGTTCCCGCGGCCCCACCTGTCATTAGCCAGAGCCAATCGTTGTCCTTTCGGATTTGTTGGGTCTTCCTTGTTGAGCGAGCGGCTACGCGACCATAAGCGCCAGGCGCGCAAATTATGACAAGAGGCATCGTCAGTCATGGAAAACTACAATTGGGACCCTGGTAACTAGTGCTATTTGAATTATTATTGCCCGTTGCACGTTGCCCGTTGCCACCCTTACCCGAACGATGGACCGACTCCCTCTATACCCGCCCCCTCGCACCTCCACGCCTCTCATCTATCATTAAACACTCGCCACCTACGCACGTTACCAGTGAAACCGCCATCGTTAGTCTGCCTGCTCCACGCACTCGCGTACGTACGCACGCACGCTCGCCTTCCTCCTCCCCCAATAACCCCAACCCCCCAACCCCGTGCAACGTGCCCGTGCATAACGCATTCGCCCATACCCGTCTGATCCCTCCGCCCCCCCCTCCCCGCCTCCCAACCCCAATAAGCCCAAGTAATCCCCTCTGCCGAACGTCCCTTGCCAATATGTACTGGCGGGTCTGTGCGCGACCCCGTGCGCTGCTTGACTCGGGCGCACACGCGCACAGCCATTTGTTTTACGCGCGCACATGCATTTAAGCACCCGTATTGCCCCTCTCATTTCAGCTCTATCGAAATTACTAAGTGCCTTGGAAGCGAACCGAGCTTCGATACCGAATTGCACCGACGAGGAATTCAATTTTCTCAGCGAGCTCCTCCAGTCAAAGGAATTAAATGCACTGGTTCAGGTATACAACAAGATCCTGAAGAATCTGAAAGATGACAAATTTTTCCCTATTCTTTCCAATGCCATGGAAATCAATGTCGAGGTCTTGGGGCTTTTGGCCTCCAAGACCCAAGCCTCCGAAGAATATAAAGAGCTCTTCCAGTTACTGCAAAAGCCTCATGTGCAAGTAAGACAAATGAATTTACCTATCTATACTTAATATCCCATTACAAATGTTCTTTTATCTTAAAAGTATTTTTGTCTAGGCACTTCTCATAGCACATGATACGGTTGCTCAAAAAGACTATTACCCCAGACTTCCAGATATTCCAGTGGAAATTGACGAAGACGAAGAAACTGTTAAAATTGTCCAATTGGTGAAATCCGATGAACCATTGGTATGTCCCTTGTTATGTCTGGTTTGTCTTTATCTCTTGTAAGAATTTATTTAATCGACTAAAACATTTGTCACCTAATTTAGGAAGTGTTGTGATGCTATATTATACAATATAGCAAATTTCATTATAAATTATTTATTATTAACCTACCCAATGAAATATGCATGCATTATCATGGTTTTTTTTTTTTATCAATTTCTGTTCTTCCAATTGTATTCCACCATATGCCTGAATGTATGTATGTGTGTATGTATGTGTGTGTGTGTATGTGTACATGCGTGTACGTGTATATACATACATATGCACTCATGTGTACATATATGTGTATGTGTATCCCAGAGTGCGTATAATATACAAGCACTTGGTGAGCATAGTTACATTGGCTATTTCCAAATAGTCCTACTGCTTTACAATTCATTAATGGTAAAAACATTAATTACCTTTTAATATTTTGTGAGTAATCACATTTTCTTTCCATTGTCAAACTTGCTCCGAAGTCTGGAACTGGCATTGAACCAATTATGGTAAGTGTTATCAGAGCTCCAGACCAAAGCAAATTATGATTTTGTTTTATTTGTTATTTAATATATTACTTTTATTTTTAATGCTAAAACTAAAATTGCCTATCAATTTATGAGTGTTTATTATTTGAGCTGAAGGTCATTTTATTTTATGCTACTGTATCTGTTAAGCAATTTATTGTACACACACTTTTTGTTACTGTTGAATATTTTTATTATTTACCTGGCTGTGCATTTTGTGTTTTAATCAATGTGAATTTTTCTTTTATGTTTTTCATTATATTTATTGTATTATTAATGTACATATTATATTGTATTGTAAATGTATTGTGTATATAGTTCATGTATTTGTATTCTATTTGTACTAAATATTGTAAGACAATTCTGCACGTTCCCTTACGTTATTTCACCTGATTTTTGTAAATAAATGAAATTAAAAAATAATAATGTTATTTTTCTGCATGTCTATTTATAACTTAAGCCGAAACCGCAAACTTACTTGTTTTCCCCAACGTTCGTTTAATTTCTCGTTTGAAAATAATATTCAATTAATTACGTTTTAATTTTCAATTTTATTAATCCATTCATATAGAAAGTGCTTTAATTAATTACATTTATTATACGCATATGTATATATATAATTCTTTGCCAAACGATAAGAAAAAAAAAAAAAAAAAAAAAAAAATCAAAATAATTTAGATAAAGAAAAATACGTGCTAAATTATATTTAAAGATTGTAAAATGCCTGTCGATGAATAATAGGGAGCGACCATTAAAACTGACGAGCAAACTGGTAAAATTGTAATCGCTCGTGTAATGCACGGTGGCGCAGCCGACAGATCTGGTCTTATTCACGTAGGAGACGAAATTCACGAAGTTAATGGAATTAGCGTTGAAGGCAAGACTCCAAACGACGTTCTAAAAATCTTGGTAATTCTTTTAATAAAAGTATCACATTTTTAAAATCAAGTACACGCTACGTTCGCTAACCCTTGAAAATGTAGTGCTTCATTAAGTTTGTGTATATGTATGTATATATGTATGTATATATATATATATATGTATGCATATGCACATGTACGTACACATCATACACAAGTATATATTTTGCATATAAATATTAATTCGTATAATTTATCAGCAAAATTCGGAAGGAACGATTACCTTTAAAATCGTGCCCGCAGATAGAAAAGGGGTTTTTCGGGAGAGTAAGGTAAGCTAAGCAAATACCTCGTGAACGCCAGTCATGATGTTATTAAAAAAAGCCATATGCATATACGTGTTAAATACAGATTAGAGTGCGCGCACATTTTTCTTACAAAGCGTCCGAGGATCCAGAAACGCCATGTACAGAGGCAGGTCTCGATTTTGATAAGGGCGACGTTCTTCATATTGTGTGTCAAGATGACGCGCATTGGTGAGAATAAAATTGACTTTAATTACGCGATTTTACAAAAAATAAAAAAAATAAAATAAAAAAAAAAAGAAAAAGAAAACTCATTTGAATCTCATCTCTCTGTATTCGACGGCCTGGATAGGTGGCAAGCAAGAAAAGAAGGTGACCGTAATATGAGAGCTGGTTTGATTCCTAGTAGAGCATTGCAAGAGCATCGGATTATCATGCAAAGACAGCAGCGTGAAAAATTAGACGATGATAGTATAAGTAAGAGATTACAACTTGTGCTTATTCACTTTTAATCCTATTCGCCTTTAAATACTGCCAGCTTTTAACTTTTTTTTTTTTTTTTTTTTTTTAACTCTTTTTCTTTGACTCAAACGACTTTTTAATTATAATAAATACCCATGTACGCGTATGGATGCACAAAATTAATAGAATGCTTGTTAACGGTCATTTCCTTCAAGTCAATCCTTAAAAACAAACTACTGATATCATTATTAACCAATTTGATAAGATGGACAATAAAAGCGCATGAGAGAGAGAGAGAGAGAGAGAGTAGAGAGAGCAAGTGAACTCGGTGACGGTAAACTAACAGGAAAATACCACCTAACCATCGGTTAGGCTTGTGTTCTGTTCCAGTGCCTTTACCCACGTTGTGCCCCCGACCCCGTACCTCCTCTTTGCACGATTCGCCAACAAAATGCAGCTTGCAAGGAATAAAAACTAAAAAAATTATATATGACGCTGCAGAGAATGACGACTTTGACCGAGAAGAGATAGCTACCTACGAAGAGGTGGCTAAGCTCTACCCGAGACCAGGACTTTATCGACCGGTCGTTCTCATTGGTCCTCCAGGAGTCGGTAGGAACGAGCTTAAAAGAAGATTAATGGCGATCGATGCAGAAAAATATAGAACGCCCGTGCCCTGTAAGCTTTCTAACTCCCTTTTAATAATCCTAATCTCCGGGCGATCTTTTGATTTATAAGAAGAAGAAAAAAATATATGTATTTTTTATATTAATTCAAATGATTTCGAGATTTATCATTCGTATGATATTAAAAATGTGAATCGTTTGTAGTAAATCATCGTACAATTTATCTGTTTACTAGCATATTCATTGAATATCGAATACCGAGGCCTTAGATTCTTTAAATTTTTACACGTAATGTTAAAAGTCGAGGAAAATTTTTGTGTCTAAATATATATATATATATTAGAGGCATCGATAAAACATTATAAAGCTTATATTGCGTAATTGAATTTAATGAATTTTGTTTAAAAAGATACTTCGAGGTCTCCGAGGCCGGGAGAAGTAGATGGTAAGGAATACTTTTTCGTTACCCGTGCGCAAATGGAGGAAAACATTAATTCCGGAAAATTGATCGAATTCGGAGAATACAAGGGGAACTTGTACGGAACCAGTGCTGAAAGCGTAACCTCATTAATAAACGCTGGCTACGTTTGCATCCTAAGTCCGCATTATCAAGCATTAAAAATGATTCGGACACCAAAATTGAAGCCTTACATGATCTACGTAAAGCCGCCGAGGTTCGAGGTTTTTAAGGAAACGAGAAACGAATCCAGAGCGAGATCGACGTTCGACGAGACTAATTCTCGAGGGTTTACCGTAAGTCAATATATAATTTAAATTATCTACGTTTACAATTGCTATATTGCTTCGTAATTGTAATTGCTTTTAAAAATTTTTTGACCCGCAGGACGAGGAGTTCGATGAGATACTCCATAGCGCTGAAAGAATAGAGTTCCTTTACTCGCACTTGTTTGATGAAACCATTGTCAATGCTGACTTGTCAATTGCTTTCGAACGGCTGCTCACTATAATACATAAACTTGAATCGGAGCCACTTTGGGTGCCAGCTTCTTGGGTTTAAATAAGAAAAAGTCTGTGACTCCTATGCTGCATAATGACACCCCATGGAAATATCGTTACAATGGTCGATTATCCTACGTTCGAGCAAAACAACCTGTTCTGCTTCGTATAAAAATTCGGAATTTTGGATAGGAAAAGTACTACTGGTAACAATTTAACAAAAAAAAAAAAATATATATATATATATATATATATATATATATATATATATATATATATATATCTGTATGAATATATGCATAATAAGTAAAGATGTAGCGTAATAGTACATGCAGAAAGGAAACAATAGCTACTTTAAAGTATTTTAATACTTATGTAACACGTTATTAGCATATTTATAATAAATAACTAATCCGTGGACAATATTTTAATTTAAATAGACTAAATCGGTTACTTGACCTACATATCTTTAAGGGATCTATCGGTACAACTGCGACGACTAAACTTATTATCAAAATAAATTTAATGTCTTTACATTAATAGACATTTAAAAATGTTGGAAAGCATATTTGTCCATGAATTACATGGAAGAATTCCGAAAGACTCGTCAATCTGAAACATAAACAACTACTATTAAATATAAACTATTGCCAACAATAATCTCAAGTATTATACTTTATAAGTGGCTGACAAAACAATAAATAAATACTTCCACTTTATACTTTATTTACATTAAATTGCATTCAAACGTTCTTATAATACATTTGTACATATAGTACTATGTCGATAATGGAAAGATAAGAATTTGAGATTTCGCTTCTCTTAAATGGATTCTTTTGATCGTTAATACAACAATACTTTCAAATAGAATATAATAAATCACGCTTCGTGTGTTTTTACAATAGTCCTTCCAAATATTATATTTATCAGATATTTCTTATAATTATTCCAACTAAGATTAATAAAATTCTCATCATCCTTTCCTCAGAAGTTTCATACAATTATTAAAAAAAGCGTGTACAACTTCATACTCAATTTTTCCGAAGACTCTTGTATGAAATTGTATTTATATATATATATATATATAAGTACCTGCGATTCGCATTCGTACGAATTATCCGAAAAAACCTTTTTCATCTAAGTTCTCGGAACTTCTTAATATTACAATACATAATATACCGGTGTTTTAAAAATTAAGAATAATTAAAAGAAGTACTTATTACCTCTATTAAGTATATTAAGTACCACGAAAAAAAAAAACAAAAATAAAAAAAATACTAATGAATAAGTATTATAATAATTAAATTACCAGTAGTGCTTTTCAATTAGAAATAAAATGATGGGAGTCGATTAAAGTATATCATTGAATTTGTAATTTCCAAGACGCCGATGTTGTGACAATAGATATTTTTTACGTTGTATTATAACAAGAAAGAGAATTTTTAGGAAGGCATAAGAGAAATTGTAATAAGCCCTTGTTTGAAAATTCACCGGTTCATTTTATGATTTTAAAATGCTCTGTATCAATATATGAATTGGGTGAATTGGGTGACATGTCCTTTTCTCGTCCGCTGAAAATTTGAGCTTTTTTTTCTAGAACAACTAGAATATTTGATGAATTATAGGGATTATTGGAGTCGATTTAGAAGAACCCTCGTCGAGGCCATGCACAATGATAAGATTGTACCACGTGCGATAGCTCGATCGTTTTACCAAATATTCATAATAATGGAACCCTCGACGTTCTTTTTACTGTAAAGCAATTTTTTATCCTACGATAATATGGGCATAGAAACTAAGTAGTATTAAAAATTTGTTGGGCGGGACAAATGAGCGCCCTTAGCCTGTATTGGCAAAAGGTCATTACGGTCTTTAGGCTATATCGAGTAATGAGAATTGAATCGAAAGAAAAGGAGCAAAAAAAAGAAAAAGAAAAAAAGGAAATGTAAAAAACAAAACAAAAAAAAAACAAAAAGAAATAAAAAATACGAAGAATATATCACAGCGGGAGATGCGAACAGTGTTAAGAATATAGTGAAGGGATATTCAATTGCTATTAATCGTTGCCAAAAATCTACGTTACTGACTTACTAATTACGTGTAAAATTGAGAAAGCGGGTCGTACCGTGACCTATTGAGGAAGAATTTGCAGAATACAGAATGGAAAAAATCATACATCAATTTCAGGAACGCAGGTGAAGACGAAAATGAAAGAAAAAAAGAAAAGAAAGGTGGATTAAAGAGAATTAAAGAGTATTTTCGATGACGAAGAGAGGTAGCGTCGAGGTGGGTGCGCGCGAGGCGACGATCGTAAGTAAGGAGTTGACGGGATCAAGCAACTCAATCTCCTCGGGCGTCGGAGGCTGCACGTGGTCCGTTCGGCGTTGGCGCGGCCCATTAAGCGCCGTTTCGTCGCCGCTGTAGTAAACAGGAAGCGGCGACGGCGACGATGGCGGTGGCGGTGGCGGTGGCGGTGGCGGTGGCGGTGGCGGTGACGGTGGCACGGAGACCGTCCCGGGCGAGGAGCTACGCGCGAGGAGGAGAGACAGACATGGGCGGCCGCCTCGGAGGCGACAGCGGGCGGGCGCGCGCGCTCCTACCGAATAATTAGCCAAAAATAGATGACCTAGGCACAGTTGGCGGTGCCCCGCGAGTATCGCCTGCGGAGGAAAGAGGCGCAGCGAGAGCGCGAGTGACACCCGTTTAGAGCCAACGGCCGGCCAAATTTAAACGGCGATTGCACAAGCCCCGGGCCGAAATAGACCCGACGATGACGAAGCTTTAGCCCGTCGCTATTCAACGCCGCCCGACGCCTCGGGAGCAGGAAACGCGGATCGATGGGCGGTGGGCGACGGCCGGTGGACGGATAACGAGAATCGCCCCTCTCTCGTCTCATCGTCGTCGTCGTCTCATCGTCGTCGTCGTCTCATCGTCGTCGTCGTCGTCGTCGTCGTCGTCGTCGTCGTCGTAGCCACCGTCGTCGAGGCGCCTTTTTTCTTAAAATCCGAGCGCCAACGAGACCGACCGTCGCGATCCTTGTCCGCGTCCAGGCACGTCGATGTCTCGAAGCCTTGCCCTGCCGCAAGCGCATGCATCGTTTAGCGCAACCGACTTGAGTAGTAGTAGTAGTAGTAGTAGTAGTAGTAGTAGTAGTACCCTACCAACGCGCAAGTTCATTGTCTTTCGTTCGAGGTTTGTCCGATTCGTAATTGAACTCCTAATTCTATACCCGATCTCATTGGCCGAGCCTTTCCTTACCCGATCCCGCTTGCCGACCCCAATAACCCCAATAACCCCAATAACCATTCCCACATTACGGCTTTTACATGCGACGAGTGCAAATTATCTCTTTATTCAATTTACGGATGAACAAATCATTTTATTTTTGTTTTTTTCTCCCTTTTTTTATTTGTTATTCTCGTTGTCCTTGTCCTTGTTGTTGTTGTTGTTGTTGTTGTTGTCGTTGCTGTTATTCTTCTTATTATTATTGTTGTTGTTGTTGCTGTTGCTGTTGCTGTTATTGTTGTTTAAATTACGTAACTTTTATTCTGCCGACTCTTCGTCTATTCTTTACTATTCAACCAAATGCGATCGACAAACACTTTTACTTTCGAAATGAATCGATCCTTCGTCATCGAATAAATTCCATTACGTTTTTAAATTAGAAAGACAGCCGATAGTCAATTTCCAGGATAGTGTGGTTTTGTATACGCTATTCAAAATATACTTGTGTTCAATAAATAATTTTAACATTAAAAAAATCGTCTATCTCTCCCTTTATTTTTAACCCCAATAACCTTCATTGCTCGTGTAAGTTTAAGCACTTATTTTACGTGTTTTTCTAAAATAAATATAATAAATACTAACCAATTCCTGTGGAAGTTTTGCAATTTTAGAATATCTAAAATAGACTATTAATAATCGACTGAAATATTTTAGTTATTGTAAATAATGAGCTTATAATACGCTCTTCATTCGGGGGAGCGCTTAAAAAACAAATGCTTAAAGTTGCGCAACGCGTGCATATAACGCATACGCGCTCGGTGGATAGGATCAATTGAACTTTATTTAAGCAACTACTCATTTGGGATATTAGTGGTATCTCGAGTGCTCGGCTGCTCGCTCCGAAGAATGAAAGCCCGGCTCGGATAAAAGAGAGGCGTGACGTTGGGTGGGAGAAAGCTCCGCGTTATTATTTAAATCTGCCGTGCGTGTGCGTGTGCGGGTGCGTTAAAAAAATCGAAAGCAAGTATTGAGAGAGAGAGAGAGAGAGAGAGAGTGAGAGACGCGAGTGTTATTTGTTGATTTTGTGTTGATATAATTGGTGAGCGTGAGTCGTCGCTGCGAGTAAGAATAAGAGTAGGCGAGCGTCGGGTGGACACACGGGATGAAGAACGGCTTGGCTCGTGTGAATCGAAGTAACGTCGAGCGATTTTAGGGCTACGTAGGCAAGGAGCGTTCAAGTTTCGGTTTCAGTTGAGGTTTAAGAGGCCGGCGGAGGCGCGAAGCCGCGCGCGAGCGCGCGCGTGCGTCCCTCGGAGCGGCAAGTGGTTGCGGCCGAGATCGAGGGGACGGCTCGGCCGAGCTGCAACTTGAACTTTGGCCTAGTAGACGAGCAGCTCTTAGTGATTCTACGCCGCGGAGCGAGAGGTCGTTGCACGGAGCTCTCGTGCTCCCTTGACCGGCCCGTAAGAATGCCCTTGTGCCGATAGTCCAGGCATGCAGCCAGGACGCAACGAGGGTGCGACCTCGGTACTCTTCGAGCCCCGACTCGCGGTAAGTACGGTAAGCCGAGGCCCCGACGCAAGTCCCGCTGTCTGTCGACTGGACGTCACTGGGCCTCCGCGCGATCCTTACACGGTGCTGAATCTAATCGGCCGTCGCCCCTCAATTATACGTCGCGCCTTCTTTGGAGCGCCGATGCACGAGTCACCGCTTCCCTCTCCCCCAACGCTCTTCCCGCTCTTTGCCACCAAACTCCTTTGTCCTGCAAGCAATTAGCCGCTATCGCTCTATCTACGCACTATCCTTGTTTGTGTCATCAGCTTAGAGCCAGGAGGAGCATGGTGCTGGCCAACCACGAGCTGGGAGTCGACCATCCGACGCCCTCGGCCCGGAAGATCAAGAAGAAGCTAAGGCAGGTTGGTTTCGCACGCTCCCTCGATTACGCGATCAATTAATTCTAGAAGAGAAACTCGTTAAACAAGCTTACCGGCCGTTCGATGATTGGCGGTTCGGGGGGTTCGGGGGTCGGGGAGGGATCAGACAAGCATAGGCGATGTAGTAGTAGAGTCGGCGTTAAATAATTGATTGGCGCTCGACGCCAATAAGAAAGCGGCTCGGCTCCTAATGAAGGCAACGAAAGTTTGAATGGCTCGAGCAAGTGAGATTCGAATAGAGACTGAAAGGGAATAGCGTCCTTCCATCTGCCCAGTCGCGTTCCCAGTCGCGTTCCCAGTCGCGTTCCCAGCATCTGTAGCGACTAGCGCATCGGCCAATAAAAGAAACTTCCCTATCGGGAAAAACTTTCCCCGATGATGAAAAGGCCGATACGAGGTCCTTTATGCGACCCGCAGATAAAAGCCCTTTTACCGGATGTCGGTAGACTCGACAGGAGGATGGGGCGGGGGAGGGGGGAGGGACAGTGTGTAACGGAGCTCGATCGACTGAAACTTCTCCGAAAATCCTTGATGGATGCAGCTCTGTGTCCGGGCGTTCTTTGGCTCTCTGGATACGATAAAATTTTTTCGCTTCTGCCAGAAATGGCTCCGCTTCTGCATCGCAAACCCCGACTCTGTATAACTTTTGTCCCGAGTCCCACACATCCCCCCCGCCCCGCCCCGCCCTTCTGCACAGCAGTCTATCGTTATCGGACTTATCGTCCTATCGGAACCTTCCTCGCAATTGCGACATTACGCTTTCACGGGAAGTGTAGAATTAAGAAAGCTGCGGAACTATTGTTACTGGTAGTCAATACTTTTCAGTTCGAGGAATTCCATTCCTCGACAATGAATATTCTGAAAGAGAAAAGATTCGTAGCAAGTCCGAGAAAAACAAACTACCGTCCACGTAATGACGATATAAATATGTATTATTTATTTGCTTAGAGGCTAAAGACTCGCTATTCTTGTCGCTTTGTCGCTTCAGGCGATCTATTTTACTTATAACGACCGGCAAGACTTTTTGAATTGCTCTCGCTACAATGTTTTCACTCTGAAAAGAAAAGAAAAAAAAAACACGTGCAAGAGCAACTATTCATTCTCAATGCACCATACAACTTGACTAAATAACATATTCTTAGTTCATACTTAAATTACATAGTCATACCTCTTATACGATGATGACTAGTGGGCATGAAATTCATACGCTATTGTACAAAATATTGCATTGCGATTACTATTATTATTATTATTATTTTATTTATTTATTTTTTTTTTTTAAGTAACAAATACGTCAATTAAGTCAAGGGTAATAACGTTCTATTTAATGCTATTGCAATTGATTATTTAGCACATATACTCTGTCGATACGTAGTTTTAAATCATAAGTTTACAAAAATATCTTATTTCTCAATATTTACAAGACTCGATAAATATTGTTAACAATTGTTTAAATTAATCTGACAAATAGATAGAATTAAAACAAATGTATTCAAATATTTTTGACTATTTATTGTTTCATAAAGAATTTAAATAAATCCGAGTATTGAGGTTTACGAAATATATAATGCGATTGCTTTCATGCAGTTGAAATGATCTTAAATGATTATTTAAAATTTACATTCAAGTATAGAATAGATAATATTTTAAAAATTTTCTAAATTTTACAACGCAGCTTAAATAATATGGGAAATTTTGTATCCTGTTCATCGTAACAGTAGAGCGCGAGCCATTTCTGACATTGCATAATTCTAAACTTACTTAGAAACGAAACTATATTCCTTATTACGAAGATCTAATTTTAAAACATACACATGAATCGATTTATAAGTACTCAAAAAGTGTTGATACACCTGTTTGTTTGCTTTGAATGGCTCACACTATTAACGCCTATTGTTGTAACTTAAGCGCCTTGGCGTGCTAAAAAGTCATCGATTTATTCTTCATGCTTCTAAAGAGTATTTTTTATATATATATATATATATATATATGGACATATTTATTATTATACGTTTATGTGTAATACGCTTTATCTAAAATTAAATTACATAATAAATTGCCTTGAATTATCATTTAAGATATTTTTACTTCAAATTTATCTCTGTTAAATGTAATCTTAATTTAAGCAAGCTTATTTCATATAGAAAGGTCTTACATGTCACTCCTAATGCTAAATACAAAAAAAAAAGCATAGACCTTTAATTAAAATTAGTAGAAATATTTAAATAAAAATTAGATTCAGTGAGATGTAATAAGAAGGAAGAATAATAAATAAATAAAGAAATAAAGAAATAAAGGAATAAATAAAGAAATAAAAATGACAGTTCAACGGAATGGACATTCATTGAAAATGTAATAAATGTAAGTAGATATTACTTAACTATTTTAATCAGTGATTGCAGTTGTTATACTTTATTGAATACATTTGATTAAATTATGTAGACGTTATGTAGCCTTTTAGCTCCATTAAAATATCGTACATTGTGCGAGGACTAATTTGATTATTTTCAAATTAATCACGATTCACAATGCAATTAATCAATAATAATAAAATTTATTAAAATTAATATTAATATTAATACTATTACTATTATTACTATTATTAATATCATCATCGTCGTCGTCGTCGTCGTCGTCGTCGTCGTCGTCGTCGTCGTCGTCCTCATCGTCATCATTATTATTAATAAATATGTCAGTAATAGTGCACGTAATAGATTAACGCACAAGTACTCGGCGTGCTAACTAATGATAGGCTTCAATCGATGGGAGCCAGTTCGTCGCTAGCTGTATAATATAGCAAATATAGGCAGGACGGGAGGATGAACTCTTTTAAAAGTTTTTAAAAATAAAAAGTGATTGCGCAACGAAGGCCGAATGTGAAATGGGCGAGGATGGTATTAGTAGTTGAAGGAAAACAAAAGCGCGGCTGGGCCGCATTAATCGAGCCCATTGTGAAATTACGAAACGAAGCCATTCCTCACAACGCGTAATCACTCGTTTTAAAAATAGATAATTCTTAAGGGGAGCCTTTCTTTCAAAATATCTGAATATCGGCCGAGTTTCGCGGATAACTCGGGCTAAAAAAAGTATTTCCCCGAACGGAGGATAACTTGGGCTGAGAAATTCACTCCAATAGCCGGCTAATGAGCGGCTTTTGAGTGTTTTGGGCTGCGGGCGGGGCGAAAGGGTAGGCTGGGGTAGGCCGGGGTAGGCTGGGGTAGGCTGGGTAGGCTAGGGTAGGCTGGGGTAGCTTCGTAGCATTCGTGGAGACGCCGAGGTAGGCGTGGAGCACGAAGCCGCCGAGTTCCAGGAATCGGGGGCTCGTTTTTCCGATTTCCCGAGATGTTTCCCGCTCGGTAGTAAGTCGGGTTATTATTGGTGGTGGTGGGGTGCCGGGGGCTTAATAACACGAGCCCGTAGATTATTCGGGGCAAGGAGGGCTTGAGCCGGCTCGTAATCCGCCCGGCCCTCGATTATTGCCCTCGCACATGCACCTTCGGAGCGTTTGACCCGCGGCGTGTCTTGCGCCCCCCTCCCCTCGCCCAACCATCGCGCTATCTCATACGCCGCAGGTGCCGCGACGCCCGCCGAGCACGCTCTCACTTATCACGCTCGAAGCTTTTTAGCGCTTACCCGCTGAGGGCTCGCGTGCCCGAGAGCCCGTCAATAGGCATACTTTCGAAACTCCGTGGCTCTGCCTCGGTTTCAGCCGATGTCGAGATCTCGGATGAGTAATTGCATTAACGGCTCCGCGTGTACGGCCGAGGGAGGAACACGATAACTGTTTACCTACCTTTCTGCCACCCTTTCACCCTATCCCCGATCGTTAATTCGTTCATCGATGGTCCGACCCCCCATCTCCCCCTCTCCCCACCCGCCCGAGACTCGTCGGTCGGCTTTGTCGTGAAATCCCTGAGAGGATCGCGGTTATCGGCCTCCTCTAAGCCACGCGGGCCCTTTGTTTCCTGCCATTTCGTATTCGTCGCCTCCCCCCCTCCACCCACCCCTCACTCGTTGAATGCGTTACGCTTCGGTGGCGGAGGTGGCGGAGGTGGCGTCGAACCAACGCGGCCGGCCGCTCGCGTTGGCCGTAGTTTGGAAAGCGCCGATTCAAGTTGAGCTCGATTTAGGTTCAGCCGTCGATGCGAGAGCGCCGATAAGAGTGAAAATATGGGAAGCCTGCCAGAAACGCGGCCCAGGCCCGCGCGCGTCTTAAGGAGTCGCTCGGACCTTTTTACCCTACCCCGCTCGCCGCAATCAACGGAAATAGCCCGGACGATCACTCGGTTAAGGAAACTCGTAAACACAGGATTCGCTCTTTGTCTTTAAGATCGCTCGTTCCCCTCCCGTATCATTATTATTATTTCTGACTCGGCGCTTACGAGAAATCCGGCTCCTCGTTATCCAAGTACCTCGCCAACGATAGCGAATCCGAGCAACGAGCGTTAATCCTGTACGCCTATCTAATGTAGGCTCCTCGTCCTCGCTAATCATTTATACTTCCATTATTATCTAAATTAATTATTATAAAAGTTCCCTTATCTATTCTCTCTGCTGATAACCATGATATGCTCCCGATGATACGAAGATGAAAATCTTGGCCAGTAAAAATAGTACGCGTAGCGAAGGGAACGTCAGGATGTCTGCAGGTCGAGTTAAAGATTTCGTAACGTCCCGAGACATGTTACTGAACGACTTTCATTTAGTTTGGAGATTTAATTTGTCGGCTTGTAGATGCCGGGGCACGTTGAGAACAAACAGGCAGACCGTTGGAAGAATAATTGAACGCTCGAGGAGTAATTGTATTACCTGAGCAAGAGCTGAAGCTTTAATCTGATCTTGTTGTGAAGCAGCATCTCGCTGTTAAGGCAACAACCTAATCTTTGTAACGAGTAATAGAGGCCGAGCTGAGAATATCCGATCGGAGCCAAGTCTTCCTTTCACGGCATAAATTAAATTCAAGTGCAGTAATATCATTGTCACGAAGCTCGTTTAAAATAACTCCTCGTCTCGGTGTACTTCCCTTGAAAGAATAATAATAACAATAACAATAATAACAATAATAATAATAATAATGATAAAGAACACTTCTTCGAAGCCCATTGAATTAATATTGCGACAGCAGGGCGCGGAGTTTCGCGAAATTTGTAATCATGGATCTAGAGGCTCGGATACGAATGTTTATAATAAATATGAATAGATGAGGATAGAGTCGGGGTGGGGGTGGGGGTGGGGGATGCAACAGTAAGAGGTACTCTCCGATGGGCAGCGTAACATTTTTGTTAAGAAAGCGGATCCCGGTTTTAAGGACTGATCATTAAGGAGATGAGAGCTCGGTGGCAAGGAGAGGCCGGGAGTTCCGAGCTCGGCAGAGCCCGTCTTGAAATAGTCTGTAGACGCGTGTAGAGGCGTAAATGCTCTGTTTAGACGGTAAATCTTGATCGGCTATCTCTATCGATGTGTATTCGTAGCGAGTCGCCGAGACTGCTTCGACGGATGCTGTAAGGTCCACGAGTCCGTGCAGGAGTCGGCCAGTATCTGGTAGAGCGAGCGTTGGCCACGTCATCGCCACTACGAAGATGACGGAGACCGGCTCGAGGATCCTCCCCGCAGCCGCTGCCGCACGTCTCCCCCTTCATCCGGTTAGTATCACATTACAATGGTTTCTTATCACTCTGACTTCCGCCCTCCGCCCTCCGCCCTCCGCCATCCGCCATCCATCCTTTGCCCGACACCGCGGACGCCTTTTTCAGGCGACTCTATTGGCCACCTGTAACCCCCGTGCGCCCAAAGTTTACCACATCGCAGCTTTCTAACACGTCCGCGACATAACGCTCGGACTTTATAGTCAGGTAGTCTATTTAATGTTTCGTAATGTCTTGCTCAGTCTAATAAAATAATACTGCTCAAGTAGCTTATACGCAGTTCGAGTACGGACTTACCAAGAAAGAAAGTTCCGCCACGTTTATTTCTCTTTCTTTTTTTTCTTCTTCTTCTTCTTCTTCTTCTTAATGAAAGCCAGTTTTACAATAGTTCCTGGTTACCGTGACAAGAGGATAACAAGTGTTTACGTAATAGCCCAGACCTTATAATATTATCAATAATTTTCGGCGATACGACTTCAAAACCGCCAAAAGACATTAATCCGAGCATCCGATATTTTCATTCGAGTGAAAATAAATTGATCGTGTGTATGCGGAGATGCGCGCGCGCGCGCGCGCGGAGCAAGACGGGGACGACGTGGTGAACTTGGCTTGAAAGGCTTAATATCCGTTTGCTGGGCGAGGTCGAGGGATGGTAATTTTTCGTTATAATAAATATTCATAGCGACATTTTTGCAATATAATTCAAAGAAAATGGTAAAGTGTAAGCCGGATGTATTCGTAAAGCGAATGGGGGGAAAAATTAATGAATTTTCATACGTATCGTATTTCGATAGGCCACGGGCGAGTAAATTAACTCCTCGTACGCTTATTAATATACGAGAAAATCAACAGTGTAGAAGGCTTTGAAAATTGCCAATAAATTGCAGAATAAGGCCGTCGAGGATTCTTTTGTTTAAGGGAAAATAAACGATAGACTGACTATATTTATCCGTCTCGAAGATAGTTAGATAGATAGACAGATAGATAGATACGCAGAGAGGCAGAGAGAGGCAGAGAGAGAGAGAGAGAGAGGGGAGCGGGGGCGGGGGAGAAAGAGAGCGTGAGAAATATAAGAGGGAGGGAAATATAAAAAAAAAAAAAGTCGATGTAAGGCTAAATTTAAAAGGCACGCGTTTGCGTACACACGCGAGCTTTTTTTAATAAATTAGAAGAGCCAGGAGTTAGGCGAGCGTTGTTAGCTCCCGGAACCGCGGTAAGGAGAGAGACATTGTTGTCATCATTGGAGATAGAGTGAATACATAAAAATAAATAGAGATGGATGGATCGTGGCAGAATAGCGGGGAAGGGAAATCCTTCCCTGAAGTGAGTAAGAGCGACGAGGAGGTGGGGTGGGGTGGGGGGTCAGAACGGAGTGACGTACGGTTAATATCGCACGCAACAAGCCGAGGATCTGACCGACTTATAAATAGCGCATTTAAAGTGATCGGCCCGATAGATTCTTTGCTTTACGTCATATTCGACGAGCATTCGTTTACGAATTCGCGAATTTTTTACACTTTGACGCCCGTTCTCTTGCGCATCAATCGATCGAGACATGAGAATCGAAGGCAGGGACTTATTACCATCGTAGAAACGTGTGACGAATCCTCGCTGGTCTTAATAACAATAAGATAAATAACGATCCGATGCTTTGGGCTCTCGAGATTCTCATTATTCGGCCGGCCGTAAATGAAAGATCTTCCGCTGCAAACGATTTGCTGGCGGTTGTAGATTTTTTGCATAGAGCGAGTCGAACGGGCGGTATTATTGTATAGGAAAAGTATTTAAAGATCGGCAACGAGACGTGGATCGTGCTCGCCGGAGCCAAGCTAGCTCGCTTAGCTCGCTTAGCTCGTTAATAGTACGGATTATAATTAAATATTGTCAGGTCTTGTTGTGTGGCGCTAGGTAGGAAATAGCGTTGACGCACTCGCGGAAGCGACCCGGACTTTCGTGAAAATTCAATTCCTCTCTTTCTGTATCGCGCGGCGGCCGAGGATTTTGGCAGCGGGAGGGAGTCTCGCCGGACGAGGGCGCTGCGATCGGCGTGCGTCGATACCCAGTCACCGCGATGCGGGGAGATTCAAGTGGCCGTGAGTCCGAGTTACGCGCCCAACTGACTATACGTGATTTTATTAAAAGACCGTTAATAAGAGGACCGTATAGAAGAGAAGCGGGGCGCCAGCGTACAACGAGGTCTCAACCCTCTATATAAAAAACCCCCCCATCCCCGACCGCCGACGTAACAGTATCTTAAATCAGCCCGAGCCACCTTGTATCGCTTGATGAGACCTCGGTTCCTCCGCCCCCCCCGCCTCCCTCGCCGCCCCATTGCACCGGAAGAACGAACATCGCCAGAATCTCCAGCGTCCCCCGCGAACGATCGGATGCCACTTGCCGCTTGCCTCTGGAGCGGGGGGCGGACGCGCGCGCGCGCGCGCTCGCTCGCTCGCTCGCTCATAACAAAGGGAACGAGAGAGAGAGAGAGAGAGAGAGAGAGGATAAAGTGAACGAGTGCCGTTACCGTGCTTTCAGAAGCTGCGCAAGGTCCTGCTGGAGGGGCAGCAGGAGAAGATCGAGTCTCCGGTAGCCTGTCGCGCTCGAAACAGCGGAGAGACCAGCCTCTACGGACAACATCAGCAGCAGCAGCAGCAGCAGCAACAGTCGAGCACCGCCAGGAGAAAGTCTACGCGTGGAACGGACGCGCTGACGACCGCGACGGTAACCAGTAGACGAGCGCGCTCACGCTCAACATCGCCAGTTCACGCGAGGCCTCGGGGGCCCGGATTTTCCAAGTCCGTCTCCGCGCCACTGGAATTCGAACCCGAAACGCCCGCCGGCATCCTTAAGCGGCGCTCCTCGGCCCTTCTCGCGGGTCTCGCCCTCCTACGTCGCAGAGTACGCGCATCTTCGCCGAGGAAGTGCGTCTCCTTCAAGGCGGACACGAGCTTCGCGGGGACGCTCGAGCGGACGGTGGTTCACGAGGCCCGGCTATACAGGCACGGCGTCCTAGAGGGTGAGTGCCCTTCGTCTAGCGACTCCGACCTAATACTCTGGGTACGCTCTCTCTCTCAGCTCGGGTCTCGCTTCTACCGCAGATCGCCACGGCCGCGAGGACGAGAAGCTCGAGAAGCTGTCGTCGGGCCAGCGGCCAGGCTCGGGCGGGCCCCGGGCGCTCCTCCTGGCCGCCCAGATCGGGGACGATGAACTCGCCAGGAGGATCCTCGCCGAGGCCAGGAGGTCCGTTCAAGCCGAAGGGGCGACGGAGCTTGAGATCGATGCCGTCGACGCGAGCGGTAGGGTGAGTCCCGATTTCGCAATTTATCAAATTAATCCGCGCACCGCGATCATCTAATTAATTTTCTCCGTAACCCTCTCTTCCCTCTTTAATACACACACACACACCCACACACCCACACAAACACCATCCAATCCCTTATTTTCTCTTATTTTCCTTAATGTCCTTCGGGATATCGCGCCATGATCGACGGTTAGCTCGTTACCTGTGCGCGCTGCTTCGTTGCCCTGAGGTGGCCACCGGGTCGAGTGGCCACCCGGTCGAGTGGCCAGGGTGATCCAATTTTAAACGCCAGCTCGAGCGGAAGCTACGCCTCTACACCTCCCGTCACGTCACCTTTGTTAATTTAACTTTGTAATTTAATTGCTCCAACTCGGACCGGCTCAAACGAATTCCACCCCCTCTCCTTTATCAATAATGCTTTGTCGCTGATTATAGAGAGGATCTTCTTGCGTGCTCTTGTTCCCGCTCGGCTGCTCAATAATCGATACCTTATTGCATGAGCCCGACGATGAACGGAATATCATTAAAACTGCATAAAGCCTTTAGAAGCGAACTTCTTCACGCCACTCGCCTTAGATCGCGTTGCCGCGTATCTGCACACGTATACATACGTCTGCGCGTATACGTGCGCGTATACGTGCGCGAAGGAGAGCTTTATAGAGATTAGACGAGGAGAATAAATTGAGCCGTAATCAATTCCATTTCCCAGGCAGCCATCGCGTTGGAAAATATGAACGGATCGTTGGTGCGCGGCCTCCTCCTCCTCCTCCCCCCCCCTATTCCCCATCGGATAAAAGCGCTTTAGTCGGCTGGAGGCCGCGTTGGCCTCGCTATTACTCGAGCGGTCAGGAGCTCCCGTCATTTTCCTATTTCCCGTAGATTTTCCCGTGGGGAAAATTAAAGCGACTCGTGACGATCTGGCCAAGTCGGAAAAGCGAACGTTTTATTAGATGAGTGGTGGGGGACGGGGAGTGGTAGGGGGAGGGGAAGGACGGTAGCCTAGTTAAGAGTAATTGATCCGCTGACCGATCGGCGATCGCATCCTCTGTCCTCAGACGGCGATTAGCTACATGGCCGGTAACGGGAGCGCTCTTGTCCTCGAGACCAGTCTTACCTTCCATGGGGCGAACGCCAACCTGCCGGACAACGAGGGCAACACTCCACTGCACTTTGCCGCTCAGGCCGGTGAGTCTTTTTAAATCGCGGTCCCAGTCGACCAGCAAGTCTTCCTGCATGCACCGGGTCTTTGATGTTATTTCCTGGAAGGGCACCCCTTCCCAACCAGGACTCGGAGAGAACGCTCCCGCTGAGACACGGGAACTGGGGGCGGTGGTGGGGGGCGGATGCACAAGGTGACTCCGAAACCCATAATGCGTGTGTCCGATGTACTCGTAAGAGGGCGAGCGTGCGAGAGAGAGAGAGAGAGAGAGAGAGACCAATAAACTACTACCCCCCCTTTGTCTAATGTTTAGGCCAGACAGAGTGTTTGAATATTCTACTTCAGAGGTGCTCGACCATTGAACCCGACGCTAGAAATACTCTCGGATTCACCCCGCTCATGAAGGCCGCCCTCCAGGGAAGGACCAAGTGCGCCAAAATTCTTCTCTTTGCCGGTAATAAATCCCAATAACCAACAGCATCCACTGCATCGCAATAATTATCCGATTCCATGCCACCGTACCTCTAATTGTACCGATTGTTCTTCTTATTGTTGTTATTATTATTATTATTATTATTTACTATTGTAAATTTAATAACGCAGCGAAAATTCTTTTACTGCCTAGACGAGAAGCGAATGCCTCGTATATATATATATATATATATCGTATTTATTATGTATTACATTTATCTTAAGGAATAATTATACCAATTAAAGCTTGAGCACGCATGAATCCCAAAATAATATTGTATCTCGTGCGATAAAATCGATATTTGTGACCTCGATACCAATAATATCTCTCAAACTTTCGACGTATTTATTAAGCCTACCGACGACAATGTCTACTATCACTTGCTTTTACACCTTTCAATCATTTCAGTCATTTTTTATTTAAAATTCCTTTAAATCTATAACGCGTCTGCCGACAGCAGACATGTATTACCCATTATTTTATAAAGTATTCAAGTACCTCAATAGTAATAATAACTAGTGGCATAACAATAATAATAATAATAATAACAACAACAACAACAACAATAATAATAATAATGATGATGATAGTCAATAATCAATAGTAATTTTAATTAATACAAATTAATACAAAGTACTTGAGCATAAGTTGTTGGAATGTTTCCGTTTCATTAATCGTTCGTCGCAAGCTTCAACGTATCATGTATATAATATACATATACAGTTAAATTTCAAATAAAAATTTCAACCCATGCAAATTAACATGTAACTCATACCCATAAATATCTGTAAATTACCCGTTGTCATTCATGGATACGTTATATGGAGGTCCAATTGTTTTAACAAAAATTAACACGAAATAACAAATTGACTGAAAAATGAATCTCTTAATTGTAATTATTAATAAACTATTTCATTAACTGTTCATTCCTCCAATTGATTTCTCTCTCTCTCTCTCTCTCTCTCTCTCTAACATTAACTCGAGAAGTATAAAGTTATAATTGCTTTTTCAATTACGTTATAATGAAAGGAAATAAAAATATTTCATCCTAAACGTTCCTCTGAAAAGCTTGAATCCGTTGTTGAGACATCAATAAATAGTATTATTTATAAGATTTCCTAATAACAATTATCAGTGGTATTATAAATTTTACAAGAAAAAAAGAAACGAGAAGAGGTGAATGATAAAATAAATAAAGCAGTGCTGGATTCGGTATGCGAAGGTGGCGCAGGTATTATAATATAGGCGTTATTGTATTATTTCCGTCACTGGAGGTCGGGGGCATGCGGATGGTGAGAAATGAACAGACGGTGTTTGACGGGGGTGTTCTTGTCGATGTAGGTGCGAATCCTACTCTGCGAGACTTTGGACGAGGACTGAGGGCCGAACAGTGGGCCAGGTACTGCGGCAGGTACACCTGCGCCGAGGTAATCGAGCGTTTCGCCAGGCACAGACTCATGGAGAAGCCGACGTCCTGCAGATGGGGGAGCGAGCCCGAGCTGGCAGCCCAAGTACTTCAAGGGAAGGTACAGTAGAATACACCGTCTTACGCTTAACGAGCATTCGTTTAACACGCAACACTCGCACGCATGTCCCTTGAAGACAACATTACCGTGTTATGCCGCTCACTGGGCGCCACCGCAATGCTCGTAACCACTTTCCGCCCTATTAAGTACGCCCACTCTCTACTACTACTACTACTCCCTACTCCCTACTACTGCTAACTACTACTCTCTACTCCCTACTCCCTACTACTACTACTACTACTACTACTACTACTACTATTAATAATAATAATAATAATAATAAAGGAGCTCGATGTAAAGGGACCTATTTAAACGTTTTGACAAATCGCTCGCAGTCCATGTCTATTATGACGAACCCCTTGCCGACGCCGTCCTCGACTGGTTTAAGGTCCAAGATCCGCCGCGTCTTCCGCACATCCTCCAACTCGGACAAGAGTTTCTCACTGGTCTCCCAGTTAACGAGCGCAGCGCTTTGCGCGAGTAGCCCGGTCTTGCCGAAGCCAAGTGACATCTCGCCGACCGTCGAAAGCCTCCTTCGACCGCTCAGTGTTCCGCAACTAAGGTACAACTCGAATTTTTACGTATAGTTAAAAAAAAAAAAATAAATAAATAAAAAAAAATTATAATAAGAATAATAATGATAATTATAATGATAATGATAATAATGATAATAAATAACGATAAAAACACTATTTCTGACTACACGTAACACTCTCGATCAGCTTTGCATTGAACATTGGGCATTGGGCCTTGGCTCTTCGCATACTATTATTGCTTGTACTGTTCGACGCGTCAGCCATTCGTTATACTTAATTAATAACTAACATTGCGTTGCGCGCACAACAAACTGTTGATTAACATCGATTGTTTATGTAATGAGCGCCTGACCTGTTAATATATCGCCGTACTTCAATAAATGTTCCGTTTTTAAAAATAATTGCCAATTATCAGTCAAAGCACCGCTTTTCCCCTCTTTTACCTCCTTTTTCCGGCCCCGTCGTCGCCCGCACCCTTCATTTCCAACTAATTTTCCAAAAGCTCGCTTGGTTTCTTCGTGAATATAAACAATATACTATTTACCTATAATTGCCAATACTCTTTAGTTTTAACCAATTACTTTTGCCCAGCTTACCTACACAATTGTCTTTATCATTTCTTCGTGTGCATTTATTTCAAGGATTACGCTCGTAGCGCCCCAGGACGTCGCCGAGAAAACGAGCGAGAAGTCCAGGCAGAGCACGACTTTCCTAGAAAAAATTGAGAGCTCCATAATGAAGCCGCCTCGAACGAAGAAGAAGAGCAGTTAGAACGCGCTTAGAGCCCGTTGCCCGTTGCCCGTTGCCCGTTACCCGTTACCCGTTACCCGTCTCCGTACCTCTAACTTAGGTCTTTCTTATTCGTACGTCGGTCATTGTTATTGATGCATTTCAGTGCGATTACGCCGTGTATATTGCACGTCGATTGTGCAGAGTCATCGTCAGGAGCCCCTGTCAAACGAAACAACTAAAGAGTACAACGTACGCTCAACGGACAATTTATTATTACAAACAAACAATGCTACGCTTACTTCGATTCCAATATATATGTATATATATATATATATATTTAATTATCAACATTAAGACATTCGTACGAGCTCATTGATCACGCATACGAAAATTTTACAATACACAAGCTTAGGCCTCGGCACTACTTTTTATACGAAACTATAAAGTTGCTGTTGCTGTTGTTGTTGTCGTTGCTGTTGTTGTTGTTGCCGTTGTTTTTATTGCCTTGCGTAAATAAGAAACCTATTCGTTGTTAAATTTAAATGACGAGTACAGATAATAATTTTCCCGACAGAAGGCTCAAGAGATAATTATCAAATGTGCTTAGAATTCAATACTAAGAAGGAGTGAATGACTCTTTAATGATTCAATTCGATTCTTCGTTGACACACGTGACACGATCTTTGAATTGACTAAATTGTAAATACGGCTACGAAGATATAATTGACCGAGCCGATCCCACGACATTAATTGACCAAAGTAATTTAACTAAAAAAGCATCACCTAGGAAATAATAATTTATTTTATATGCGCAGCACTTCTTTATCTCTCTTTATCGAGTAAGGCATTATTTTGCATTATTTTAATGTCTCTTTCTTGTTGGCCCCTGTCATTGGGCACCACGACCTCCCAAGGCTCCGGTACAGTACTTTCACAACTCGACGTCGGATTTTTTATTCTTTTTCTGGCGCCGGTTCTTCGCTGTCGACAGAATCTCGTAGGCCTGCTGGATATCGAGAAACCTTTCCTGAGCCTTGCGACGCTCTTCTTCGCTGCCCTTGACTTTGTCAGGATGGTGCTCTCTCGATAACGCTCTCCATTTTGCGGTCACTTCACTTTGCGATGCCGTTTGCGATAAATCCAGCACCTACGTGGGTAAGTAATCATTACATCTATACTCGTTATACGTTCGCGCGATGGATAGGGCGGGGGCGGTGGCGGAGGAAGAGAAAAAGGTAGACAAACGAGTGCGTGTCATTTCAATTCATAATCCATAATTCATAATTTACTTGCCTTGTAAGCATTTATCTCTCCCCGCGGATCCGTAAGGTCGATCAATTGTCTCCAAGTTGCCCAGAATCCTTGATGCTTCGCCTGCGTCCAAGTTTGCTCCAGACTAGCCTGCGGTTATTATGAATACTTATTTATTTTTGTCAAATGTACCCGTATAGCCTGGCGTATAGCCACAAGGGCAGTTGGCGATACGCGTATTTTAATGAACTCGGAAAGGGGCTCGATAAAATCACGTTTTTCCCGGTTCGTTCGCGCGAGTCAACGGCAGTCACGCCTTCGGAGGGCCGCGATACATCGGAACTGCGGTACCAACAAACCTTAAGGTCGAGCCATATTGGCGAGGTTAAGAAGTGCTTGACAGCCTCGGACAATTTGATCTCTTCGCCCTCGCTATCAGTAAGCGTGGCATTGAAGTAAAAGTAACTGGCAAACAATCCAGCGTAAATAATGGCGACCGTTAAAAAGATCGCTGCCCTGTGTATATTCTTGCGCTTCTGCTTCCTTCTGAGCCTCCACTGTTTTGAAAACGTGTCGAAGCTGAGGGTCGCAACGATGACCATCAAACCAATCCACGTAGTCTCGTCTCCCAAATAAGCGAGGCTCGGGTAACAGAGGTACGAGGCAATTAGCGGGATCCATATTGAGCCTCGCTCTCGACCCACATTACCAACAAGCCACGTACCTTTTATAACATTTGAAATATTATTATTTTTTTTTTTTTTTTTTTTATTAGACAAGCCAAAATATAAGTCTTTATATGAGTAATTAACGGATACTTCTTTATAACGATCGTCGCGTTCCATTCGCTCCATTCCAATAAAGTATACATTACATTTTCTTTATCTCTACGTGAATATTCGAATTTTAAGTTTAAGCTTTAACGAAACGCTAAAATAATTATATCAGTTTAACTCCCTTCTCCCTAAGTATATGTATCTTACTACGAAGCTTCCGATAATGCGCTAATTATGATATGTAAATATATAAAATACGTTTACTAGAAATTCAATCGCAAAAATACGATAATAAAACGTTTTATGCGGAACGTTCATTTAAATTATTACTTTAAAGGAAAATGAATTCGACGATTATTTCATATTTTTTTTATTTATTTTTTTTTATTTTTTTTTGTTTGATTAAATTTCGATAGTAAACGACATTACACGATTAATTACAATTGTTTGATTTTCCAATATTCAAGGAACATTCAATCGTAATAATCCGCTAATCGACCGCCATACCGGTCTTATCAATTTTCTAAATTATTTTTTCGAACATTATTCTTTCCGCCAATTTCAAGTACAAAGTGTAAAAAGGCAATAATAGGCAATGTCATGTAACTCACCGAATGCAACTCCAAGAGGTATGAAAATTATAAGTGGCTTGAAATTGATTTCGTAAATTTCATCCTCAGGAATGGCAATGTACACAAGGTTTCCAAATAAGTATGAGACGAGAACGGATCCCAAAAATCTTACCGTTGCAAAAGGAGGCTGGACGGAACCAAGAAAAAAAAACAGAAAAAAAAAAGAAAAAAAAAAGGGGGTAAATAATTAGACTCGGACTGACTTGAGTATGAGAGGTTCTAACTTATAAAATAATAATAATAATAAGAAGAAGAAGAAGAAGAAGAAGAAGAAGAAGAATAAGAAGAAGAATAAGAAAAAGAATAAGAAAAAGAAGAAGATCGCCGTTACCCTTTTTTCCGTTCGGACTTGATGCTTGAACCAATTGAGGTAATTAGGATCATCATTAGCATCGGCCACGTAAACGGGTATCCTGTATAGGTCACGCAGCCATCCTATTCCAAAATAGCCGCCCAACGTGCAGAACCAAATGAGCGCCTGATCATCACGGCCCAGGTACAGGTGATGCGTTCCAAAAACACCTCCGAAAATCCACCAAAAGTATGCCCAGAACTTGGTCTTTACTTTAACAGGATTGCGCGTACCCTGAACCCCGTTGGATACCAATCCATTGGTTTTGCTGCCGTTGCTCGAGCTTTTCATTATTTTTGGCTTCAAGGTTGGCCGTTTACTCGGTTAATACTGACAGTGACTGTCGACGTGATATTACACTTTTGATAAGTAGACTTCCGGATATCCAGGCCTCGTTATTTTCAATGACAGCTCCTACCGTTGCTGCTGCTGCTGCTGCTGATACTGATGCTGATGCTGATGCTGATGCTGATGCTGATGCTGATGCTGCTGCTCCTCGGAGCAGCCTGGCTGAGTGTCGATAACCATGGGATGCGCGGGTAGTGCAACAGGTGATTAGGCTTCGGGTAAACTTGATAAGGAAGACCGGACGAGTTTCAATGGGATTTCCAGCTCCGCGTCTATTCGGCGGTATGCGATCGAAAGTTCGTAGATGTTCTCGCTCGCGGCTGCATTCGTGGACTGGTTCAACGCTCCTAAAGTAAGGAGGACTAACGGTATCGCCGAGGGAGAGCGGCCAGTTGCGTGTGCTCGCCTCTGCTCGTCTCTGCTCGCGTGTGTCCGTGTACAGTTTCGGAGCCACGCGCCACGCTCCGCGGTTCCTTGGACGGCGAGCTCTCTGGACATCGCGATGGGCGGGCGCGTTGAGGAGGACGAGGAGGGGATCGCTCACGCATCGTAAGGAGGAAAGAGCCTCGTCGGGTGACATACCTAAGGGCGTTTCCAGGTCTTCCGGCTGCCGCTCTAGGTTATGAGCGTCGCGGACAGATGGCGCCACAGCCGACAGCGACAAAGGACTCTGGAATGGAATAAAGCAGACGAATTAACTTCCACGTTAGAACGAGAAATCCGTCCAAGTCTCCATTGTGAATGAGAGAGCCCGACTTTGCGGCGGCATCGTGCGGCGATCGGTTACCGGTGGTGTGGCGAGTGGCGAGGCGCCGAGCGGTGAGGGGCCGAGCGGCGAGGGGCAAGTGGCGAGGGGGGCGACTGCGAGCGACTACTGCCGGTTCAAACGACTTTCAGAACGATAACAAAAATAAAAAGAACCAAATCGATTTTTGGCCGATGTTGGCCGATCCACGACTGATTAATAATGCCAGTCGGTCTCTCTGCTAACGCCATTTTACATTTCTTATTTTTACAATGAACCACCCTTGACGGTTAGAGGGGTCGCTCTGATTCTCTCAACCGCCCTTCTCTAAGCATTATATCTCATTTCGCTGGATAGGAAAGCCATCCCCGTAAAATATTATCTGTATTGAAATCATTGATAAAACGTTATTAAAACAAGTACTTACTATTCGTCAATGTTTCTGTGGCATTGCTTACGAAGAGTAAAAACGAACCATAATTAACAAAATAAATAAATAAATAAATAAATAAAAAACATCGAGATAGCAAATAAACAATTTATTGTCACGATGTAAATAAAATTAGCGTTGCAGTGTTCATTCACGTTTTATTTTTATAATTTGCATCAAATGAATTACGAAATGCCTTGAACGATTTCATTTCAAAGTGCATTAATTATATCCTAAAGTAAACATGTAAACGTTCCTACGTTATTAGATAAAAAAAAAAAAAAAAAAAAACAACAAAAAATCATCATTAATACGATACTTTATCAGCTGATCTATAATTTCATTCGCTTAACACAATCATTACATTGAATTTCTAATATCGAAGAATTTAAAGAAACAATTTTTCATTTTAATCATTAGAATTTTAATAAAAATGTACTAAATTAAAAATGTTTAAGCAATAAAATAAAAAGAATTTTTAGAATAGTCTGTATTAAATGTTAATTTATATTTCATTATTAGTTCATTATGAATATAGACAAATAAAAAATTTCTAAATAAATATTCAAATAATTGTATTTCATAATTAAGTTATTAATTATTCGTTCACATTTTTTAGTCAAATAAAATTCGTCAATCATTATTCACAATTAGACATTCGAAATAAACTTATTCGTAAGTATTTCAATTGTTTTTAAATCAATGATAACATTCTTTATTTTAGAAGGTAAAAACCAAAATAACAGTTTGTTTTTTAGTTGAAAAGTCTTTTTATCTTAGGCTTATTTACATTAATAGTATTAATTAAATGAACGGTAAATTTAATAGATGGTTCAATGGACAGAAAATAAAACGATACGTTGAACTTATTATATTTAAATATATATTTTTTATATTTATATTATTGTTTATATTATTATTATATTTACTTATTAAAATATTTTTTTTTTTTAATGTCGACATCTGCACGAAACAAAAACCACGTTCTTTTGACTTTGAGGATACGTACTGTATTTAAGTTGTAAACTTAAATAATATTTCAACCGAAGAAAACAGGACATATTTCTTCCCTATTAGTTTTATTGGTCTTTTTATATCACTTTTTTAGAAACATGGAATAAACTGATACATATGCTATCAATTATTATTATTACAATTATTATTATTATTTATTATTTCTATTACTATTATTACTGTTACTACTACTATTATTATTGTTATTGCATCAGATATAAATTATTCGTACAATATTTGTAAAGATAAATGGTTCTTACACATAAAGGTTCTCGCGATGTCTTTATTTTAAATGTGACATATTATAATAACAATTAACTTGGAACAGATGATTTAAAAATGTACTATTTAAGTCTTAAATTTATTTGTGTTTAATAATATTTAAATACAAATATTTTATGGATTGAAAATTTCGGTATGAAATATTATATTATTATTTAAATTGTTGCATTGATTTTCACGAATTTTATTTGATAAAATTGTTTTTTTTTTGCGGAATTAATAAAATAAGTAATTAATAAAATAAATTTTTGTTATTCATAAAATAATATTCATAAAAAAAAACAAGTAATGTATTATTTTGTATGATAAAAATTCTAAACAAATAATAATTAAATAAATAAAAAAAAAACTGTGTACAATATATATAGAAAAATTAATAATTATTTTAATCAAATTAATAATATTTGGTTCGCGTCTTAAATGAGTTACGGTCTGAAAATGTTTTTGTTTTTATACATTTCTAAAGTATTGTATGCTTTGAATATTCAGGAAAATTGATAATCCTTTTCTATTATTTCTGTATAATTTAAAAGCAAGTATGATTTCAGAATTTAAAATGTTTTTATATTCCTTTACTTATTTACATATAAAAAGAGAAAAATGAATAATTTTTCTTACCATGGTACGTAGTTAGAAGCATTTTGACAATTTATTACAATCGTTAAGAAGAACAAAATTCACAAACTTTTTAATTCTTAATGCTTTAATTTTATTGTTAAAAATTTTCCTAGTATTGGTATACAGATGTCAACGTTTAGAATTTTAGAAACGAGAATTCTTTTTAAGTATTTTTACTGTCTGTACAGAATAAATATTATTAATATGTAAAATCAATGTATATTGATTATGCTGCGTTCTTGACAGTGTCGGTCGACAAGCATCCATGAAACATATCAAGAATTTCTGACAATATAAATTAACTAAATTACTTTGTAACATGTTTATAAAATTGTATTTATAAAATGCCTATTATAAAATTATTTTTATACTTCACCCCTACCGAAGCCAATTTAACTCATTTGATTGAAAAATTTAATAACAATAATTTTTTTTTGTTTTAATGCAAGAGTAACGTTAATCGATTGTTAAAATACTGAGGTGGCAAGAGAGAAGATTAAAGTGACAGATATAGAAGCTTGGGATAACTTTTAAAACTAATAATGAAAATATGTTTTATTCATTCTTATATTAAATATTCATTATATTTTGAAACTTGGCGCTTTTTTAACTACCGAAAAAATACATTTCCGTTCACATGTTAATATCTTGGCGTCTTCCTGTAGATGTCGCTACATACGTTTATTTTTTAAAATTAATGTTTCCCTAGACAAATCTACTTATTATTACATTTTACTGTAAATTTGGACATAAAAAAATGTAAACTTTTTTCAGATAATAAATTTGATGTAATTGGATAAATTTATGCGGAGTATCATCAAGGATTGTAAAAGGCTGCGTGCATGTAGTTCCTTAATTCTAAGATGGCGTTCATCGTCTGCTGTGGCGCATCGGCTTAAGACAATTCTTTTAGAATTACGTTTGTTAACGTCGCCGAGCATTCTCCTCGTTTCTTATATTTATAATAAAATTCGTTTTTATTAAAGACACCGAGACAGCATCAATAAAACCTTCAAAATGTCCGGTAATGGAAAGGGAGTCGTCGAAGCGCCTGAGTCATAAGGAATGGAGGCGCCAAGTGAAAAAAAAGCGACGCAAGCGCCTACGACGAAAAGCCGCCCGGGAACGCGACGAGGAGGCTGATCGCTTGAGAAGAATACTCGAGCAAAGTGCTGATTATTTGCAATGGTTAGAAGAGAAACGCAAATTAAAAGAGGAAGAAGAGAAACACATTGAAGAAGAACGTGCCGAATTAGAAAAGGCTTGGCTTGAAGCAGAGGTAAGAGCACGTTATTGTACTCTTGAACATGAGGTTGTTTCATTTTATTCTATCATTGGTCACTCCTTACTTATAGGTGAAAGCACAAAAGGATTGGGAAATATTGCAAGCAAGAAAGGCCAAAGCTCGAGAAATACAGTTAGCTCAAGAAGAAAAAATTAGAGAAGAATTTGAAGCCATGCAGGAGAACAGTCGAAAGAAGAAGGAAGCTGAGAGGCGTAGGAGAGATGAGCAGAAGAAGATGTTTGATAGAATTAAAAAAGAAATTGATGCATATATTGATGATGGAGCTAGGACTCCCAAAGCTCTTCGATCCATCAATGAAACTCAGCCAGGCAAGGAAATATGTCCATTTTTCACAAAAACTGGTGCCTGCAGATACGGTGATATTTGTTCAAGAAATCACCAAAGACCAAGTCTTAGTACAGTCATACTTGTACCCAATTTTTATACTCACTTCTCATTAGAAAGACATTCTCATGAGTATGATACAGACATAAGACTAGAGTATGACCACAGGGAGACTCGTAATCACTTTCGTGATTTTTATTTTGACGTTGTACCAGAGCTGGAAAAGTTCGGTAAAATAAAGACTTTACAGTATTGTAAAAATACTGAATCTCATCTTAGAGGTAATCTCTATGTTGAGTATGCATCAGAAAGAGAAGCTGCTAGAGCATTACGAGGTCTTAAAGGTCGTTGGTATGCTGGAAGACAATTACATTGCGAATTTGTCAATTTGAAATCATGGAGAGGAGCCATTTGTGGAATGATGCGTTGCCCAAAAGGAAGTGCTTGTAATTTCTTACATACATTCAGGAACCCTACTGAAGATTATGGGGTCAAGAGTCCACCCTTATGGCAGAAAAGACAAGAGCAGTTTGACAGAAACAACAGTTCCTCATCTAGAAGAGGGAACTACAGTAATAGGTAATGTATAATTGTAATTACTTCAATTAGTACCTACAGTGATCTTTTTTGTTTTTTCATAATTAATCATACTAATTAACGTTGGAAAAAATAATTAATATTTTTATTACTATAAATACGTTGATGAAGTTTTCGTTTCTAATGTGATGTAAGAATAGAAAATTGAAACTCGTGCATGCACGGGTATTTATTCATCTTTACATATGTATATATATATAGATATATGTATATATATATAGTAAGGCAGATGGAGACGCACGCGCGCTCGAAATTATCAATGTATGTGCATTCGTGCGCGCGCGTGCATGACTCGCTACGCACATAGCGTATATAAAGTACAAAGATATTCATATCCTTTGTATCAGTGAAACAAGAAAAAATTAAACTATTTTATCCCAAAAAACCAATTAATGCAACTTATACAATGAGACCATCATCATTATTTATTAAATAAATATATGATTACAATTTTTTTTTTTTTTGTATAATTTATATAAAAATGCAAATTACGTATGTGGTAATTCAAATATATAATTGAAATTCGTTAAATCATAGGTTTTGATCAATTTTTATTAATTATAAATTATCATAAATAATATAACGTATTATTTGTAAAAACGTAGATTTTACTTTAAAAATAGACGATTTTACGTAAAACATAAATTTATTTTAAGAAAACATGTCTTTATCTAATTACAAGTAATAAAGATGAAATATTGACAATTGTGATGTCTGATTTTTTAAATTTCTTTGCCATTGTTTGCTTACAGCACTGAATTTATTTGTTTCTAATTTTATATTGTCAAAATCAACTTCTTCCCATTTTTCATTATTCTGGCTCTTGACTATTAATGAGACTTAATATTTGATGATGCAGATGAATTATTAATAACGTCTTAAATAAATGTTAATTTTATTATAAAACTTTATTGTAACCATATGTTCTTTTTTCGTATTTTTCACATAATCGGAAAATTTATTTATTTCAAACAATTATCATATTCGTTTTTAAAATTAAATATAAATATATATTTTTTAGAATTGTAAATATCTTATTTTTTAATTTTATTTAATAGATGAGGACATGTGACAGTAGTAATTTTAGGTTATGCATAGTCTCAATTACAAAGTAACCTATGTGTTTCACATTCACGATCGATTGAAACTTATTTTTTATTAACTATGAGTTTTACATTATTTACATTATTTATATTGATTTTCAGAAAAATAATTATTGTAGCTCGTTAAATATTTAAATGAATATATTCGATTATGTATTTATACGCGAGCCGACCATATTACGAAGATAATAAAATTGAAAATTTGATAATTAATTTTATATTTAATTTATAGACATACTTGATGAATTAACAATTTTTTGAACAAAATTAATTTTTATGTTAACACTAAATGTACTTCTTTTCTATATTATTTAAATATGTACGAAATGTTAAAAATGTATGTAAATTTTTATTTTATTTAGAAATAGATCAAATTGGGAAGAATATGATAATGGCCATGAACGAAATCGAAATTGGAGATGGTCTGAGTCTCCTGAGCAAGATGATAGAAGACAAGGTGGCAGGCAGAATCAATACAGACAGATGCAAAGAAACTACTATCCTCGTAATCAATATAACAATCGTAATAATTATGATAACAGAAGAAATGATAGGAATTTTTATAACAACAGAAGGCAAAGAAACTTCAATGACTCTAGAAATAGGTATTCTGATGACGAGAAGGAAGAAAATCGTTACAATAAACCACAAAGAAGGTAAAAATTGTTGATAATTGTTGATTATAATCTATTATACCTTTACAATTTGTCCTATTAATGGGATCACTTTTAAAACTTTTCAAGCATTGATATCTGATCTTTTCTAAATTTAAAATTTTCTATAATTCACAAATAATTTTAAATTTAAAATTTGAAATAATAAGAATACTGTAAGAATATTCGTAATTATAGACTTTACATACTAGAGCAATTCAATATTTAAAAATTAAGTAATTTCATTAAAAGTAAAACATAATTATTACGATCTTTATTATTAATTACAGATCTTTTAACTACAATGACAGATTCAAAAGAAGATATTCAGATTCAGATGGAAATGAGGATTACGGCTCTAATAAAATTAGACGAAGGGAAAGACGTTCGTTGGATAGAAGAAGCAGATCTCGATCTCGATCTCGATCACGTTCGTTAACTCGATCACCATCTCGTTCTCGATCTCGGTCCCGATCACGATCCCATACTCATTCACGATCCCACTCACCGTCTCGTTCAAAATCTCGCTCCCGCTCTCCAACAAGATCCCTATCTAGATCTAGAACTCGTTCTCGAAGTTCATTGCATCATGAATCCATGATCGAAGTAGATGTATATTCCCGAAAAACGAGATCAAGAGAATTGCAATCGGTTGAGGGAGAGAGTAGATCTCCCTCAAACGAGAGAAAATGCAGACCCCCATCTCCAGTACATACGCCAAAGGAGAAAAATAGTACTAAGGTTAGCCATAAAGGTCCTGATGCTGAACATGTATCTGTCAGTAGTTCTAATAATATTGAAATGTTTTCTAAAAAGAGCATCAGGAAGCCTCCAGGTCATTCTGTATCAAAGTGGGATAACGAAAAACGCGAAGATTCCAGCACAGAGAGCCGAGACTCTCATTCGCAATCGCGATCACAATCTCGTTCTCCGTATAAAGTTGACGATATCGATAATAATGTCGAGCTTCACGAGATGGAACAGATAGAGCCCATAATAGAGCACATAGAGCAGATAGAGCAAATAGAGCAGATAGAACAGATAGAGCAGATAGAGCAGATAGAACAGATAGAACAGATTCAGCAAGTTCAGGATAGAGATGTGCAACAATATTTAAAACCTCCAACAGGAAATGTTAAAATGTCCAATCAAAAAGAATATGAATGGGATACGACCGATTCGGAAAATGAATAATACTAAACTTGTAATAATTGCCAGCAGTTTTGAACAAACTATACCATGTACAGTAATAAATATTTTTCATATTAAATTGTCTGACTGTAAAGCTTCTGGTCGTTGAAGATGCCAGCTTAGAATATGATAATTCAAATTTAGTTATTTCTCTTTATTTTCTTCTTATCTGTACTGTGAAACAATGATTTCTGCCTTTATCTAATGTCATTATCTTATCATAAGACACTTGTAAACTATGCGTTACTCGTCTATCATGATGTTATCGAGCGCCTCTACTAGATAAGCATATCAATTCATTTAAAAAGAAGGCACGGATTTCATTTCCTGTTTGAAATGCCGATAGATTTGCAACACATTTTTTCAAACTGCGAAAGTGTAAACACGTTCCTTTTAGACAGTCATTTTTATAATTTAGTTCTATAAACGAAGATGAAAACAAATTGGTTATGTATGCACATAGTCTTGATGCTTTTCGCTTCAGTTTACGCAATAGGTTTTTATGGATTGCACTTCGAAGGGCTCGAAGAGCCGACCTGGATAGGACCCCGAACATTAGATCAGAAGTGGATGCAACAACCTATAGATCATTTTAATCATCGCGATAATCGAACCTGGCTAATGGTATGTTTGTACAATAATATTGTTTATTGAAAAAAAGCAAATAATAATAATAATAATAATAATAATAAATGCTAATGGCGTAATGTGAAATTGTAAGACACCTTTTATATTATTTTTACGAATACATTTAGCGATATTATGAAGAGGACAAGTATTTCAACGGTTCTGGCCCGATATTCATAATGTTGGGAGGAGAGTGGACGATAAATCCGGGCTTTTTGCAATCTGGTTTAATGCATAATCTCGCGAAGCAGCACGGAGCTTTAATGTTTTATACCGAACATCGTTATTACGGGAACAGTAAACCGACTCAGTAAAATCCATCACTTTTACTTCAGTATCTATCAGAATTCAGGCATTCATATAATAATCTAAATTAAATTGTAATGATGGCAGAAATATAAGTTCAGATAATATGCAGTATTTGAATGTTGATCAAGCATTAGCAGATGTCGCGTACTTTATAGATAATAGAAAAATTCAAATGAATATTAGTAATTCGAAAGTTATTGTTTTTGGTGGATCTTATGCCGGAAATATGGCAGCTTGGATCAGAACTAAATATCCGCATCTTATTCAGGTAATTGACTTAATGTAATATTTTATATTCACAGGGGAGAATCGCCGACGTACGCGTAGCAAGGAACTCGCACATCCAAAAACAATCATTTTTAATGACTTTGTTTATACACGGTAATGTTATATAGAATCTCACTGCTAATAATTCATAGCTGAACGGGTTTTTGGAATCTCTTGGTCTACTTTACTCTGTCGCTCCTACTTTGTTCCTTTGTATTTTTTTTTTGTTTTTTGTTTTTTGTTTTTTGTTTTATTTCGTTTTGTTTTATTTTCGAGAAATGCAGGGTTTTGTATTCGAGAAATTCTTTTTACATAATTATTCTCAATTCGTTTAAATGTCTTTAAGCTTCCAAAGAATAATTGCTGCAATATCCGAAAAGCGGATGAATATTTTGTGAAATTTGCATGGTTGGACTTTTCCAAAGTCCACTGTTCCAATTGAATTTTGATTTCAATCCTGGATGAGTAGCCAAAGCCAAAAGCGATGTAATAAATACAAAAAAAATTTGTACATATTTATTTATCATTTCCAGTGTCTGATTATAATCACTAATTTTAAATTATATATCTTAAACGTAAATCAATGATCAATCAATTTTATTAGCTATAGGAATTTTAATGAAAGTACTATTGAAAATATAATACGATTGGTTTTAAATATTTCTAAAAGCTTAAATTATGATATAATACTTCTTCATTGGTCGACTCATTTTATAGATTATAAGTGATATTGTTGTTTCTTACCTTGTACTCAGCTGCGTACCTTACTTATTTTGATATATAAAAATCTTTTTTCCTATATATTTTCTAGGCGTTAATTAAAATTTTCTAAATACGCTTTTACTTTTCCATATCTTAAAATACAATAATAACGTGAGCACAAAAAAAGAACAACTGAAAAATAGAAAAAAAGAGAAAAAAATGAAAAAAGTTCGTTGCTTACGTATAGTTAAGTACTTAAGTATAGCATGTAAAGATTGAAAATATAAGTACATTGGTTTAATTTTGCTTTATTCGTAACACTGCAAAGAAATATTTAAAGGTTTTACGATTTTAATTAAAAAGCGAGTGATAAGCACTTTTGTGCATAAAAACGATAAATAATTTTTATTTTCTTATACATTTTTACTCAATCAGGTGTTCAATACGTCGATGTTGGGTATACCAATTTAATATATAAATATTAATGTTTATTTAATTTCCTACAAAGTCTTAGTTTCAGTGTTAGAAAAACTTTACTTTATGCTCAGATACATTGGCGAAATATTTGATTTTTTTTGTTTTTTTTTTGTTTAATATATCACCAGTATTTGTCAGAATCAATAATATTAACGAATATATTTTGAATATATTTTTATTATTATAATAGGTTCCTGAGATAAGATTCCTAAATAATAGCACATTAAAAATAGTACGTATAAGAAATACTAATCGTCAATTAAAATTTGTTTATTTATAGTATAAATGCATATAAGACAACAAAACAATTTCTTTCAAGACTTTTATTTTACAATATTTTTGTTAATATTTCAAAGGCAATTGTTCTCATAAAATGTATATATATATATTTACGTAATTTTTTAAAAATATAAAAGTAGCATGAATTATCTTCCATTAAAATATAAATCGTTGATAAATGATGTCGTTTAATGATACCGTATCACGTTTTGATAATTGTTTAAAGAAAATGTTTATAGTTTATCGCTTTCGTAATCAATATAATATTTTATCAATAAGCGATAAATGCTCTTATATGTAATTTGTCTATGACAACAATATACTTGTGCATTAAAACATTTGAATTTGATCATTTTTGTTTTTAATAGTATTCAGTAGTAAATATATACATATATATATATATTTATAATCTTTTTATAACTGAATAGAATCATGTTAATACAATCATAATATATATTCGATTACTTGAACAAGTAATTTATTTGGCTTTTATTATTTACGAAAATGAAATTAAATGAAATATTCAATTGTATAATTAATTATTAAAAAATTAAATGGATATAATTAAGAGATCAGGGCAACAATCAATATTTATCAATATTGATAAATATCCTTGAAATATTAAAGAGAAAAATTTGAAATTTATGGTAATTTTCACGGCAATTTAAGGAACAAATTATATATTCAAATTAAGATATCTATACAATCAATTATTATCAAGGAATTTTTGTTTTTTAAATATACATCGATAATTCGTTACTAGAAATATATTCTTTCTGATAAATGAGAAATCTTTCGAAATTAGGTCTAATAAGCTTATTATAGCATCTTATACGTTAATATTTTATGTACATTTTATGTATATAATATAATTAAAAATGTTACACGGCTCTCGTGAATTAAAAAATATGATTTTTGTTATATAATGACTTTAGCTTTAAAATGTCGTTTAAATAGATAAAAAATATTTCAGAAAAAATATTACATAAAATATTAATTGCTGACGTTGAGCAGTTGATTAACTAAAAAAATATCAAAATTATTGCCTACATTGAAATGGAAAAGATTCATTGTATTGTTGATAATATTACCTAATATAATTCAATTATAAAAGAATATTTTTTTAAAACTATTTAATATATGGGACCAGTTCGAGATGTTTATAATTACAAAAGTCGTTTGTCTTATTGTTTATCTGGCCGACATAAATAATAAAATATGGATAATGCATATATATATATATTTTCGCGTATCTAAACTTATAAATATGTATGGATGCTCATACTCTGTTTGCACTATCAAATAGTTAACGAAACTGACCGATATAACATTTATCTTCATTTAAAATAAAATACAAACAAGCACGTACTGAATAAAATAGTTAATTCTTAAGTAGTCTGACCCATATTTAATTATCACATTTTCGAGGTAGATGTGAGGACTAAGGTATGTACATTTAATGTTATTATTTATCTTATACGATTTGCAACGTTACGACATCGTTAATCAGTCGAAACTGTATTATGATTATTAGTAGATTCTGAAATCAACGTTTGAAACTTAAGTAATAATAAGAAAAGGAGAGAAAGAAAAGTATAAGAGCATTAGTCATATTACCGAATATGCTTACTTCATGATTAAAATTCAAATATTACAATTAAATAATGTTTAATGATAATTAATTGTTTAAATGTATTATAGTAATGTATGAATTATTGAATCATAATTTCCAAGCTATTTTGAATTCATTATTTAATGGGCAGAATAAACTACTGTATATGATTTATCGAATGTTTGAATTTTGACAATACGTAATGTATTATTCAAAGAATATTGTCAAAAGTAGTTGTTTATAAGGAGCTCGTTAAGGTAAATTAAATTGCAAGCACGAGATGATCACGACGAGGTAATACGGCCATATTAATGGTTTGTTGTCCTTTGAATGTCAATAAGCGGTTTGTGCGATAATTATTGTCAGGTAATTGTTATTGTTGTTCTGCTTTGATGGCTTGTAATAGTAGTCACCTTTTCACTATAAGAAATAAGAAGAAAACGATGTTGTCGATGCTCTTCGCTGTATTAATTAATGTGCTTGTTCAATGCCGAAATCCTTAATGTATATCTTATTATGGCGTACTTATTTAAATTGCCTTTTTAAAACATTTAAGCAAGCCTGGACAAAACATTAGTGATACACGGCATCCTATTGTCCCTACACACACATATATATATATATTTTTTTTTTTTTTTTTTTTTATTGCAGTTGTCTTATCATTGTTATTTATAACATTTCCTTTTCTTTTAAGTGATTGCAATAAACTTTAAAGTTGAGAAAAAAATATTTTTCAACGTCTCGAATGACCAGAGCATTATTTATGTTCGTTTTAATCGATCGAGTGGTCGCAAGAGGCTGGACCCGGCTTAAAGTAAGTTTGGCTTAAGAATTGAATAAAAATAAAATAACTACGGCCTTGGAAGTCGAATGTAAGCCAGAACGTAAAACCTATCAAATTAATTATTTCTCTGCTGAATAGCTTATATGTATATGCTTTGCACAATAACACCAAACAAAATCATATTGTAAACGTAATCGTTAATGAACATTATTTAAAATATCATTCAATTTGAAAGGGTAGGAGTTAGTGGATTCGTTAATGAATTATTTAGGAAAAGTGATGGCTCGATGCGCTTGTAAGAGGAGAAGAAGATAATAAAAAAGGAATGAAAGTAAATCTCCGCCCATGCCCAAGTTCGATAGTAATAATAAAAAGTCATTCACGATTCAGGAGATTAAATTGTATGCGTGCTATGCAGCACGGCACTAGCATAATTCTCTTATGTAAAAAAAAAAAAAAAAAGATTATTAACGTTCCAATAATGGTGATTCATAGTTTTAATTTGAATAATAGGGAGCTGTATCGAGTAGCGCACCAGTTTACGCTAAAGCGGATTTTTACGGTAACATTACACAACAGTTTACGTGATATTATATGAAAAAAAAAAACGAAAAAAAAAGGGATATTATTTTATATACAATGCAATATAAATTACCTTTTCCAACAGAGTATTACGAAGTGGTAACGGAATCGCTGAGGCGACACGATCCACGGTGTGCGGATGACGTTCAGGCTGCATTTAATCAAACGGAGAAGTTGTTGGCTTCTAAGGGGGGTCCGAAAAACATACAGCGACTCTTCAAGTAAAATTTTCATGAGATAAATAATTTAACGAGCATTTGTCACTTTTGGGATCGCGGCGCTCGATTCATAATAATTATACCTTTCTCTGTCATTCCAGTCTCTGCGATTCTCCAAATGTAGAGCGCGCGAACGATATTAGCTATTTCATGAATTTCTTATCGGAAGTACGTACTGTATTGCTTGTTGTATAAATTCTTTTGGCCCTCGTCTATTTCCCCATTTCTTTCCGTTGCTCGCTTGATTTTGCAATAACCCGCAAACGTTGCTCGCCAAATGCGCAGATATTCGCCGGCAGTGTTCAATACAACAAGATCGTTAATGGCAAAAGTAAAATTAGCATTTTATGCGAAACGATGACAAACTCGAGTATTGGTCAGCCCGTCGAGAGATTAGCGAGTCTGATCGAGAAAGGGGAGGATTGCAATGACGTTAATTATTCGAACTTTGTCACGGAAATGAGAAATGATTCTTGGAGCAGTAATTCAAGTAAAATTAATAATTTATTTACCCTCTCGTAGATACAATTTCTTTGCGTTTATCGATCCATTATCGAGGTAACGACAGTACTACTACTGCACGATAAGCTAATAATAATAATAATAATAATAATAATAATTATATCATTACACAATGTTCAAAAATAACCGTCGCATTAATGCTTTTCATTTTCTTTTCCGAGTAAATATAACTATACGGCATCTGGTATTAATAGAATTTACGTCTCATTAATTTATCATTGGCTAGTGAAACAGTGGTATTTCCAAACTTGCCATGAATTTGGATATTATCAGACATCGAATTCCAATCGGTCAATATTCGGATCATTGTTCCACCTTGACTTTTTCGTCAATATATGTACGGATGTCTACGGCGACTAGTAAGTACCTTAAAATACACACCTTAGTATCGTAGCCGGTGTTTTCTTTTACATTGCTTCGTAGTGGAAAACGAACGCTACCGTATCGCCGAAATAAGTAGGAAACTTATATTCTAGTTACGAAAGGCATTTATTGGAAAACGGCATTAGAAGGACAAACATAATGTATGGTGGAATTATACCGGACGTTAGAAATATTATATTCGTTAATGGGGATGTAGATCCTTGGCACGCCCTCTCGATTATCCACGATGTAAATGAATTTTCTCCTGCGATTCTCATTCACGGTAGAGTTTTCATTGACCCATAATTATACCATAATTATTAAATGACAGCGTAAGTAACGTAGACATAAGAAAATTTAAAAAAGATTTTAAAAAAAGAAAGCAATAGCAGTAACATGACGTAGATGATAAACGATAAAGATAACAGTGCATGGAGTATTTACAACATGTGTAACGTAAATTTTAGGATCTTCTCACTGTCAGGATCTTCAAGCTGACGCCGTCGGGGATGTTCCTGAGTTAAGAGCAGCTAGGGAGAAAATAAGCAGCGTCGTATCGACTTGGCTTCAATAAAATAATTTTATTTGCTTTCCTTTTTCTGTTACTATTTTAAGTAAATACAAAATGGTTTCATGTGAATATAATCATAAAAATACAATTGCCTATCTTGGATTATAGTTTCAGTCGCTACCCTTAGACTAACTACTCGTAACTAAAAGTAACACGAAAAATCTTAGTAATTACATTTACAATTGAAATCATTATTGCTCCAAGTATATTGTACAACGAACGAGGAAGAAGCTTTCTCTTGTTGAGTAGTAGTGTAATGCTTCTTCGATATCGAACGAAAGATTAAGAGAGAAGTTACATAAAGCATGTTTTTTTTTGTTTTTTTTTTTTTATATCATTTCATGAAAAACAACGAATACAGTAATGAATGAATGTGTTGAATGTACATTGCAGCTGCCGTGTGTGTCAGAGAGTCTGAGGAGCTTTGTGTGCGATATATGTATATGTATATGTATATATATATATATAAAAAGAAAAGAGAAATAAATGATTAAGTTAGAAAGGTGCGCGAGCTCACGAATAATATGACGTGTATAAAGAAAAAGAAATAACTCGAGATAATGTGAGAACACCTAAAATGGTAGGATATTGATTTGTTGTGTAATATGTGTGCGATAGGGGCCCCGGGCCCTCGCTCTCAGGCCGTCGCTATTAAACTGGTGATGATAAAATATGTATGGATGCGCAAGAGGAGCGGCGGTGGTGGGGAGGGGGGGGGTGGATGTAATCAATCGACCTCGAGTTTCCTGAATGAACCGCACATGCCGTGCATCGTCGACTCGCCGCCGCTCGCACTCGAGCAGGCGAAGCCCTGCTTCAGAGCCGAGACCGCCCCTTCCCTCGCCTTCTCCGAGTAGAGCTCCGAGCGGACCCGCATCTTGTCGTGGTTGAGCAGGGTCGGGCGCACCTCCAGCAGCTCCTTGCGCCAGAGATCTGAAAGGTCATCGGCGATTGAGTGATCAATGCGCGCGCCGATCGGCAGAGACGGCAGGTGCTGACGGGGCGATACCCTTCCGTAGGATCAGCAGTTTCTCCACGCGCTTTCTCACTCGCGATCTCGGAAACTAGAAAATACATGAACTTACCGATCATCTCTTTCATGGGCATGCTGCCGCCGTATTCCTTGGGGAGCATGCTCGTGTCCATTTTATTGTTCTTCGCGTCCTCGAGGCTCGTGTAGATCCTCACGCGGCTACGGATTTTCTCCGATATCAAGGACATGCCGAAGTCCAGAGCGAACTTGAGGGAGGGGTGGGCGTTGATGGCGTGAACCTCCTTGTGTCGCATCGGCAACGTTCTCTGAAAATTCACGACAGGGGTCTGTAGTAACGAAAACGAAAAGAACGACGGGACAGTCCCGACCTTGGCAGTCGTTTCGTTCGTACGGTTCGAGTTGAGACCGGATTAAAAAAATAAATCGGAGGCTGAGAAACTCGTCTTGTCCTCGAGACCAATAATGCCTCGGAAGCCTAACGTTTCGGCGCGCTTTATTCCTTTCTCAAAAGAAATTACCATTTATTTATATTTCCAATCTTTTTTTTTTCCTTCTTTTTTGCATATATATATATATATATATCCTTTTAACGGCCCGGATCTCTTCGTGCACAGGTAGGTATTTGTTGTTTTTTTTTTTTTTTATTTATTTATTTAAATACAGGGGCAAAGTACGCGCATGTATTTTGTCTACGATTTTTTAAGCCAAAGAGACATTTCGTCACCGAGTCTATGATTATTGCACTCGTTTTGCGTTATTATAATGTTCGTTGCGCATTAATCGAGTCGCATCTGGCCCAACGGCGATTTCGTTGTCAGTAAATGTTTTTTTTCTTTACGGCCGTATGTAATGCGCGTACGTAAATAAATAATGCGGAGCGCGAGTCGTTTCGCGACCCAATTTTATGGAAGTAAAAAAAGAAAAAAAAAGAAAGATAATCCATCGATTGGAATCAATAGATTGCGAGCGCGGCTTATCGGTCGGCGGAGGAGGGGGGGGGGAGCGCGCGGTATCGATTTACGGTGGCTAAAGTACCGGAGCTCTCGTAGAAAATTAAATAATATTTTCATTTTTACGGTGAAGCAATCCGCTCGTTAATAGATGGTCTCGTTATAGCCACTGGTATTACTACCATACGGCCAGTAGTATTTCACGTCGTAAAAAAGAACAAGTAATAGAAAAAAAAAATAGGCAAGGCATTTGTTTATAGGATAATTTGATAGCTTTTTGCCGGTGGCAGTCGGTCGATTGCGTTGGGTTGGCTCGAGTGCGGATTATACATTCTTTTACTCCTTTTCCTTTTTAAGCATAATAAGGGATCGTAAGAATACGAAGAATCGGCTGACCTCGCCATTCTTAACGATACGCACGGCCTCCTTGGGAGTGAAGAGGGTGAGGTGCGGGAAGCTGACACCAGCGCCGTCTGCGAAATGTACGAATCCCCGGATCTGGCTTTCCTCGTCTTCCATCAGGCTCTCGTACGTGATTGCGTGGATCTTGCACATGTCTGCGTTCGTGTACTTGTACGGGTCGAAAACTCCTGCAAGGAAATCATTGCGATCAGGCATTACTCGAGCGCGCGCGCGCGCGCGCGCACTCCGATACCCGAATCAGACGGTAATTATAGAAAGCGAGAGGCTGCGAAAGTTTTTATGAAGGGTGGTAGCGGCGGCTCTTTGCTCTTTGCTCGAAATTAGATAATGCGTTGCATAAAGGCCGGACTCGGTAAATTTATCGGGACCGATGGGGCCCGGCTCGTCCGTAAAATAAGCACGGATTCACAAGACATTATCGAATCTCTTCTTCGTCAAAGCCTTAATTAATTGAATTAATTAATTATGAATTAAATTATAAAATGGCAGTGAGCCGTGCATTGAATTTTAATTCTGAAGAGAATATAATGGCTATGCGACTGTTGCTGTTACGAGCAACTTCATTTATTTATTAATACGGCTGCGCATGTGATCTGATGATCGGTTTGTTTCGTTTATTGCTTTTGTCATGGATTTTGTCATGGGGGTCGCATGGGCGACAATCGTTTACCAGGTCTCGCCACTACAACGCGCCGACCCTTGCTATCTCGGCCGGGGACAGCGAACAGGTAGCTGGAACAACATAAAATTCATTTACAATGATTTTCACCTCTCGAGCAGAGAACTATTTTTCTTTTATTTTCTTTTATTTTATTTGTTTAATGCAAAGTAAAAATACCAATGCCGAGAGAACGCACGCCTGCATACATGGATACCTGGGCTCCGAGGGAAAGTACAACTACCTCGGCTGCGACTACGACTACTACTACTACTACTACTACTACTGCTACTACACGCTAAACCTTCATGGGCCCGTTAATCAAATTCTACAATATCGAAACGAGGGTTACCCCCTCCCCGCCCTTCTTTCTCTAGGCCGATATTTTTACTCGGGACTCTTGAACGATAGTGTCAGTCGATAGTTTGACAATTATTTTCATCCTCTACATCGTCTATTAATAGACAAAAGTTATTCTTTAACAAAGGACAAAAAAAAAAAAAAAAATAAAATAAACGTGCCTATGGAAAGTCGTATCGATTCCTAGTTATTTCATATTACATTACGTTATACACTAATTGTATGATGCAATATTACATTAGCCGCGTAATATTATAAAATATCCTAATTATATAATGCTTTATTACGCAACGTATTACACTACAGATTAAATTCTACCTTTTTCTCTACGACATTGTGTTTATTTATGCGTTTACGTTAATTTACAAGAGGTAAACGGCAGGCGGTATGCAACCGGTGTATCATTTTTTACATAATAGATTATTTAATCTACAAGTATTTAAAACCAGTTTACTCAAACGCTTCTCCTCCATTACCGAATCGCTACTTAAATTTCGCAACATAATTTCTTTAAAATTATCTGGAATTCCCATTGTTTCGGCATTTACTCGAAATAGCAGACGCAGGCATTTTATATTATCCTGCATTGAAATGATAATCGCTTCTAAAAATCTCTAACTTATCGAGAAATATCTAATTTACGAAACATCTTTTGCTAACGTCAATCGTTTTCTTTTCTTTTTCTTTTCTTTAGTTTTGTTAATATACTCCTACGTTGTTTTATATATATATATAAATCAATCTCGATAGAAACGTATGACTTGTAATGTATTTATTTATTTTTTTTTTTTTTTCAAAATATCCAAGATGCGGTCGTTTAGGAAAATACGATTTAACTCGAGAAAGTAACTCTTGCGCGTTCTTGTACTCCATCTGCGATCTGTGCTCCATTGGTATTCTTACCTTGCTAGAAAATTACTTTTTAATTAGGTCTATAAAACTCACTGTAATCTATTTATAACTATAAATGCAAAATTATGTCGAATGTGCTAGTTAATACAGTACTAGTCGCAGTTAATGCGTTTATTTATATTTAATGAATCTTGCTACGTAGGTAAGAAGTAATCCGAACGTTCAACGTAACGTAAATGAATATTGAAATGTTTATTTAAGCAGTTGATCTCTCACTGCACGTTACTTCTTTAATGCGAATTTAAAAACTTGTAAAGTAAAATTTGTTTGGTTTTTTTTTGTTTTTTCGTCACGATCTCTTAAAATACTTTCATCGGAATGTCGGCTCTCTTATACAACGTAATATCCTTACTTGTTTACAACAATCGGCAAGAATTATCAATATTACATTACAATTCAGTCAGTCAATAAGTAAGTTTCGAGTTTTTTCTTTCTTTTTTTTTTTTCTTTTTTTCATTTATAATTGGCATAATTTTTCGTCATTAAATTAAAAGCAGAAAATAAGAAAAAAAATAGTATACGCGATTGCCGAAAGTTTGGATTGTCAGGGAGATGTGTCCTCGTCCCCGAATATTAATATATTCAATCGAAAGTATCCTTGAGAGCCGTAAACTTATTTCCGATTCGTTTTATGAAATTCTATCGGGCAGACCTTAGACAACACGAAGAAACTCTTCGGGTTGAAATGTTGATTGAATGCAATAATGTACACGAGCGCTCGGATATTATAGAATTTAAAAAATGACTTGGAAACGTTGCGAATCTTACCCAAGGTTCAGAAGCTCGCTCATGTTGGTCTCGTCGATGTCGAGCTTATGGAACGCGGGATGGTAAACCTGACGGAGCAAAAGGTATCGCTCTATAGCCTCTTGAGCCATGGGGACGTTAAATTTTTTCGATCGCAGGAACTTCAGGAGGAAGCGCCCGTCTAAAAAACACGTAAAAGGCACAGCAGGGAGTTAGAAAAATGGCGCGGACAAGGTGAACTAATTAATGTAATAATAAGATACGATGGCAGTATAATCGGATAGCAGTAGTATTTCTAGTAGCGTGAAAGTTTTTTTAATGGCAATAAGATGGATAAGGGAATCAGTAAAAATTACCAGAGGCCCGAGCGAGTCCAGGTTGGCATTGTTTATCTTTGTGCCGCGCTCGGCTAAGAATTATATTAATACCTTGATCCGAAGTACCAATGGTAAAGTGCGAAATAATTGTAAAGTCTCATACCCATTCTGCTGTTCTCGATACGGGGATTCAGCTTGATCCAATTTCTAATTTGCTCGAGCGCCTGGTCTCTGGTATTCTTGTCTTCCCTGAGCTCCTCCTTGGCCATCTTCTGGGTGTCCTCGGACAACGTGCAGACGTAATCGTCTTCAGGGGTAACGTACTCGACGGCGCCCATTTTTACGGTTCACTCTCGGACGTCCCGACGGTCAAATTAAACAGTCTTATCGAGCCAACGAAATCTGTAATAATGACCAGAGGATGATGCATGCGTAACAACAAAGAACCATCAGCAGCGGCAGCGGCAACGGCAGCGAGGCTTCTCAAACGTTGAGCCGCATCACGAGAGAGGGATACAGGGATTGAGAGAGGGGGGGGGGTAGGGCAACCACCGTCCTCTGGCCTTGTAGCTGAAAGCGAAACCGAGGCTTTCGATCGGTTGCTATTGGTCCCGAAGAGAAGATGCGCCCGATTGTGAAACCGGCCGTCTCCCGCGCCCTGGCCCGAGGGTTGACCTAAAAACGCCGAGGACGGGGATCCTTGAGCGAGCGAGAGCCTGCCTTACGTGAAAAAAGGATGAAAAACGAGGAAAAAGAAAGATACGAAAAAGATACGCGACCGGGCCCGAAGCCGTTTCGTAATCTCCTATGGATTATTACGTCGGTTACGTCAGCCCTGGGGCCCCATACACCTTTCGCATCAGTGGCATAAGCCGCGAATGACATAAGTGCAGGCGCTCGGGTTCGCGCGTGGGCTCGAGAGCCGCTGCTCCTGTCGGTGCTCTTGCTGTTCCCGCTCCTGCTCCTGCTCCTGCTGCCGTTGCCGTTGCCGCTGCCGCTGACGCCGACTCTGACGCTGACGCCGATGCCGACGCCGACGCCGCTCCACGACGCGCCGAGTCTTTCAAAACGACTTTCTCCCGGGGGCCGAAGGAAGGGGCCGCCGGTCATTGCGTAACCGAGGCCCAACTGCTGTTCCACGCGGTTGTTAACCCATCTTTGTTGTTCCGGGCCCGACTATTATTAGCCCTCGACCTCGGCTCCGGACGACGAATGACCTTTAAAAACTCTACCGATTCTCATAAATATTAGAATCGATCTATCTGTCTATAGTCGATAAGCGGCCCAGGGCCTCTTTGCGCAAGGCCCCTCGAGGTTATGCACGCTTTTACATTAACTTCGGAGGCCCTCGTCACAATTAGAATACGAGCCGGACCTCTTCAACGCTTTTCCCCATACATTTTTCATATTTTTTTTCCCCCCCTCTCCTTTATTTTTCAATGCGTTTCAGAGATTATTTTTACGCTCGATCCTCCTCATCGGCCTCGTCTCTCGCGTTTCCCAATGTCTTACTTCATGAAAAAGCCCCTTCGACGGAAATTACAATAACAATGTGAGTGGACTGAGGTTTTCCGATCCCGAAAATAACGGGCCCGAGAACCCAATCTCGTATTGTCCCAATATTTGCATATCGACTTCTCGACACGAGACGATGGAAGAAGCCCATTTATTTATTTCTCTTCGCTGCTTCGCTTCCTTGGCAGACCCCTAGTCCTTGACGTATATCATTGGCCGCTCCCGACCACCGACAATGCCGATTCTACAATAATAATAATCTACGCCGTCAGGCACGTCGGGAAATAAGCTCGAAGGCTTGCGGTCTTGAAGCTTCGACCGACCTGTCGTTCCGTTAATGATTTACCGTCTCCTTAATGACTCTTGATTGAAAAACCTTACTTTTTCAACGTCTGTTGAATCTCATCTCCTCAATACATCTCCGTCCGTATTGTTTATATATCTATATAGAGATATAATTTTCTAACGTCCATTGTCATTGCGCCGATGTTTGCGCTTCTCGAATGCAATTACGGACCCGCCGTTTTTACACCCGAGCAATATTATTAACTTTTTGCGAAAATTTTCATGCGGAAATGTTCACCGCATGGCACCGCCTGCATTTGAACTTGAAACAATGCTGCGATCAATGCGTGTTAGCCTACTGCCTCATAAAATTACGTTGCATAAGAATCTCAATATTGTATTGGTCTGCGTCTAGCGATTATACAATCACCTTACCTATCCGATACGAATGATAATATTATACGACAGAGAAAGAAAATTCGCTTTTAATAATCAAGCAGAATAACGTAATTGTCATTAAAGCCCAACTGCAATACGTGTAATTGTATTTGTAGTATTTTTATACAAATGTATACGTTATGTAATAGGAAAAGCCTTTTGATATATCTGCATATCACAAAGTATCTTGCGTTGGAATAATAATAAAAGAAAAAAATAGCCAACCAGTCGATTACTGTAAGGGCTTATAAAAGTTAATAGGAAATAAATAAATAAACGAATGACTTTGGAACGTTGAAAGATACTCCGGAATTGCAAACTAGAGAGTATCTATGCGATATAAATATGCGAAGAGGGCAGGGGACGCAGAGGCAGTGGCAGGAGGTGAGCGATGTGGGGACGAGCCGGGACAGTCAGCCCCTTGTCAGCTCCTCGGGAACAAAGGATCGATCGATCGTGGAGACTCGCACAGCCGCGCACACCAGGTCAATGAGTAACAATGAAAGGGTGGAGGGGCCGGAGGCCAGTTGCCGGCCGCCGACTTCTTCCGCGTAGAAAGTCGCGCGCGCGCGCTGTCCTGGTCTCGCTGGACTAGTACGAGTGGCGAGGGGTGGGGTGGTACGGCCCCGGCGTGCGAGTAGAGCACGTGAGGCGCGCACGCGAGTTTGTGTACGTGGGGACTTAGGCCTCGCTCGTAAAAGTCGCGGAGCGTCGGGAATTATTACGCGTACGCTCGATTATGCCATACGAACGTTTCACCGTCCCGTAACACGCGTAACACATTTAATTGGCCCGGTGGCTCCCGGCCCTTCCCCAATCTCCTCCTCCTCCCCCCGCCCCCCCTGCCCCAATTTACTTATCGCTCCATTCTTCCTTCGTCCTTCGTCCTTCTTTCTTTCTTTCTTATGCTTTTTTTTTTTTTTTATCTCACTTATTTGTTTATGCTTCTAATGAGACGCGGCTCATCTAGAAAGCAGCGAGAAGCGAGCGGAATATAGATGAGCCGAGGAGTCCTTGCCTCCGCGAGCACGTAGGGGCCTTCGTCTCTCTGAATAATCATGAGATGCGTCCCGAGGCAACGACTCCCACGATATCCGGGACCGAATACATCGCCGCGGTACGCGAGGTCAATGCGAATGACATACAAGGACGCGCGCTTCCTTCCTTCCTTCCTTCCCTTCCTTCCTTCCTTCCTTCCTTCCTTCGTTTCTTGCAACGAGTTCACTAATCCGAGCCGACCTTCGAGATTCGCACACGCACGCACAGTCGCGCTACGCGTACACGCGAATCTCTGTATGTTAATAAGTATTGAGGATAGAGAGGGAGACGTACCGTGAGCAGGCTGCGAGGATTCGCTCGGCGAAGGTTTAAGAACGAGGAGCGACGTACCCGGAGTGATGTCTTCGTGCGGCCCACTTGGAAGCGACTGCCCCCTCAGAGGTTCCGCAAGCACTCTTTTATAATTTTCGCCGGCCCTCACGATCTCGTTACTGCTCTCTCTCCCTCTCACTCTCGCGCTCTGTCCCCGCCCGTGACCACTCGCGCCTTCCTACGCCGTCAGCTGCTCGCACTCCTCCTTTTTTTTCTTTTTCTTTTTCTTTTTCTTTTTTTGTTTTTTTTGTTTTTTTTGTTTCTCTCTCTCTTTTTTTTTTTTCCCTCACTCGATAAAACCAATAGCGCTCCATCGGGTTTTCGGTCTCCGGCTTTCGACACTTTTTCTCCCTCTTTCCCGTAATTGCTGCACTCGTTACATTTGCTCCTGAGCCGAGCTCGACTCCTCGTTCCTCGCCGAGCAGACCCTGGACGGCATCCTGCCCCCCCCCCGGAGGAAGCGAATGTTATTTCAACGGCATCGCGCCTCCGCCCCCCCCCGACCTTCCAGCTCTATAGACCTCCGCTCCACGCCCCTCTGCACTCCCTTAATCCCTTAATTAAGAAATAATATTTCTTTCACTGAAATACGTAATAACGATAAATAATGATAATAGCGAGCGGATACATGTAGACGGACTCGGAATTCGAGCTTGAACTTTATCTGCCGCCTATTGGGTTCATGGCCCACGAGCATTTGAAAGAAAATCATCACGTTTACGAGCTTCATAGGGGATTGAACGATTGCCCTGGCCAGCTGTAGTGGCAATAAGGGCAGACGAAGCGCAAGGACTTTTCCCTTCAAAGCGGATTCGGGGATCTCAGGTATCTCGAGCGATGAATCCGTGAGTCCGATTACAAGTAAGCACAAGTAACGTTGCCGTTGTTGTTTCTTTTTTTTTTTTTTTCCTTACTCGTTGCTATTGGCTTTCGCGGCTCCGATGAGCCTTTATCCGATGCCACGGATATCGCGGTCCTCGACAGGGGAAATCCCCTGCCACGAAAAAATCAGAGCCGCCGACCTCCCGTCAAAAACAAACACCACCAATACTTTCGAAACGCGCGTTTCAAGAAAAGTCATATCGTTACCTGCGTTATGCGGCTACGCGTGCTATATAAAGTTATGCTGGATGAATACATTATTGAATAATACACTTACTTACGTAATGGCTTCAATTCACTTAATTAACCGTACCGTTAAATACGAAGAATTCGCTCGCGCTATTGATATTGTGCTCGAAAGGGACGGGAGGGAGGGGGGAAGGGATCGTTATACGGGCCTTATCGTCGTCTTCGTGAGTTAAAGGGAAACGAGGGCAGGGGGTGGGGCGAACGAAGGGAATTGGCTTGGCCGGTAAATGGAAAAGTCAGCCGAGGGGGACAGACGTCGGGCTTTTGGCCGAGCGCGTATAGCCGTAACGAGGCCATCTATCGCGGAAGGAAAAGCGCGAAATTTCGCAAGGAGAGCAGACCGGGGCGGCGTAAGGGCAGGCCAAGATCTGCGCCGGGGTCCGCGAAAATATAAATCGCGAGTGCGCGCGCCCGTGGCCGCGGCACATCCCATTCCCTCGCCCGGAAACTCGGCAGCGAGCCGTTTATTTAAACTTTATTCACTTGATTTAGCGAGCGATTAGAGCGACGAAAGAGGCAAACAAGCGGGTGAAAGGCTTAGAAAAAGTCCGAGACTAAAGGAAAAGTGAGGCCCCCTGACTTTTCGTCATTCCGATCGCGTCTATTTCGGCATTTACTCGCGTAGCCTCCTTACATTGTCACCTGCATTGTCACCTGCATTGTCACCGCCGTCCCATTACCATTACTTTACCCTAACGGCTAATTATCAATTACCGATCGAGAATCCTTTTCTTTGCTTACCTTTACGTTGTCATTCAGAGCTCCGGCAATAGATTTGCCGGATCTATTGCTAAAAAATCTACCCTCCAATACGAATCACGTGCCTTCGATCGATTCGATTACGCTCTAATTACCCTCGGGAATCACTGTATCCAGAACATAATAATTTCTTATCGATAAAGGAACTTGTTTCATTTGTTACATACAAAACGTAAGATGGGCATGGATTTTTTTTTTAAATTCCTCTGTCCTCAAAGGGACATTTAAGAGTTAGGGATTCTATTTTGTGCTTTTCAAAGCAATTAACGAGTAACATTCTTTAGCCGCGTGTATATGTACCGCGTTAAAAATAAACAATAAATAAAATATTCAGTACAATAAGGAAAAGCACTTCTTAAACAGAAATTCGTCATTCTTAATAATAATAAATCAAATTTTTTAAATAAATTCAATTTTTCACAAATCAGTTTCGCATTGATCAGCCGATTTTCTTAACAAACAAATCTATATTTACATCTTCATTTTTCAACAATTTCATTTCAACAATTTGTTTTAATATTATCCACATGTACGATATATTCTATCTAGCTTTCACTCGTATTTGTATACGTATTGTTTACCCTTACGAAGCTTATATATTGTATTTTAATACGCGAATTACCGTAGGATTGTCACTAATAACGAACAGCATACCAAGCTTTATAATTTAGTGAGCAGATAATTTAATGAGAAAAGTTCTCTTCGTATTTCAGAAACTGTTAATCTCATTGTGCAACATTATTAAAATAAATGAGATATTATTATTTTTTGCAATTAAATATATTATACGAAAATAAGTATGCTGTTTTAAAGGATCTAAAGGGGGGGGGGAGTCATAAAATCTAAATAATTCATTGGAGTGAAAGAAATGCCATCTGTAGTGGTGGAAGAATTCGTTATTGTAGACTAATTATCAATGTGATCAATCTGACATTGATGAATATTTGTTTGGAATATTAATTGCACTGTGATAGTTCACAATACAATCATGAAATTATTGGTAGATAGTATTGATCATCTGAAAGTTCGGTTTACGTATACTTCGGCTCTGTTGTATAATTTCAAGATCTCGAAGGACATCGTTTACGAAATGTATTTCATGTCATTTATGAATATTTAATGCTTTAAAGTTGTGTTTGTGTAGGTTATAAACCCTTGCACGGTAGGTAAATATTAAGAAACTTTTTTCTTTTTTTTTTCCCCCCCCAAGAACGAAGTTGATCAATTTTTTACCGATTCCTCTTCGTCCATAGTATTGTATTATCAAGCTCGCCGAGTCCCAGTCAACGACTTCGTATAATTTCATGAAATATCTTGTTAGAAAATTATAAACTGAAAGCAAGAATGAAAATAAGACAGTGTAATTTATTGGTAACAACGGATCCGCAAATTCTCTCTCTCTCTCTCGTTTAATAAAAACAAATATTGAGTAAATGTCCACAAGAATGAATTAAAAAAAAAAAAAAAAAAAAAAATCTACTTGTTAGAATATTAAAAACATTTTCGTTTATTGTAATTTTTCTCTCTCAATTACCTAAAATCATTATAAATTTCATCCAGTTTATGTAAAATAATAACTGACTATTAATTAAATTACTGCTGACATAATAAAAACGACACCTACTTACTTATTACAGTAAACCCCAATACCTTTTGTTATTATTATCATGAAAATCGAGGTGCTTCTTTAAAAATTAATAATAATTGCTATTATGTCAATGTTGTGTAAGCAATATTACAATATAAAATTTTAAGATGCAATTATCTAATGCTACTTTTTTCTTAATTGACAATAGTTTGTAATGAAATGAAATGCTAATTGTGAAAATTATAATATAAAATTATATAGGACTGATATGTTATTAAACGAAATTCTTTCTCATACGTTTTATTATTTTTTTGTTTTGTTTTATAAAATATTATATTACTTTGAGAGTAAAAATAATTTATTTTATTGAAAATGTTCTGTAAATACACGAAACTGGTGAATATATACGTAAATATATGCATATTGATATGGAGTAAATAATAAAAAAAATACCTATTGCACTTATATATCTGCATTTGAAAAGAAAGTTGTGTATTATTCAAAGTAAAACATAACTGAGACAAAAATAGAGAATCGGTGTAAATATAAATTATGTAAAAGCTTACTTACAATACTTCGCTACTGACTTTATTGTATAAAGTCATTGTATTGTAAAACGTTGTATTACGTTGTAACACGTCATAACTTTTACAACGGTTCAACTTAAATAAATTTGCCTCTTTAATTAGATTTCTAGAATTGCGCTTATAAATCTTTTCATTGAAATATCATGAATTTATTATCCTTACTAATAATGCAGACTTTTTATTTTTTTTTATTTATTTATTTATTTATTTATTTTTTCAATTATCCGTGATCATTATGAATTTAAAGCATTGCAATTATTGTAATGTACAGGGATAACGTTGACTTGATCTATCGTATTCATGTGGCGCATCAACAAGTACTTGTTAGATTCTCTAAGAGCTACGATTACGAAAGTATTGTGCATTATTATGATCAATAACTGTACTTTTCTCAAGCAGCGCTTGAGCCCATTACAGTAAATATAAGAATTTCCTAAAATTGAAAGTCTTTCCAAGAAAGAAAATCCTGAATTCTACAAGAATTAAAGCATAAAAGAAATTTCTATTATAAAACCATTAGATTTTAATAAATAAATCTTTAAATTATTTAAAGCGGAATCAAATCCTTTTCATTTGTCAATTCGTAGTAATAATATATAAATCGTATGTATAATAATTTTATAGTAAAACGATTAATATTTAGGGGATGCGCAACGACGTTTTTACGAGTAGCGAAATTTCCAGTAGAATTCCTTGTTCCGAGAATCAGAATTTCCAATGACTTTTACGAATAAACTAATATTGAATAGCATTTTTTTTTTTTTTTACTAACAAGTACTGATAACTACTGACTAGTATCTCGTTAATAAATTATACGTTTTACATTGGGATGTACAAATGGTACCTGCTGTTTATACATTCTTATTTATAAGAATAATTTTTTAATCACTAATCTCTTATCTACCCGTATACGCACACCCACGCACGCACACAGAGAGAGAGAGAGAGGAGAGAGGGAGGGAGAGAGGGAGAGAGAGAGAGAGGGAGAAATAATACAAAATACTAATAATAAATAAAAATCATGGTGTAATTTGAATTAAAAAAAAAAAAAAGAATAATAAAAACAAGTAATCCTTTGCCTTTGTGTGTAACGAGTGTAGATTAACTAGATTTCAACGCAATTTTTCCTTTATGATTATATTCTTTACGACGAAGTACAGAATAAAATATAATGATAGAAGTCAATTTACATTTGCTTAACGAGTGTTATGTTACAGAAAAATCATTCCCTCTTACGACGACTTTTGTGCGAAATTTTGACCGACGAAACGTCGGTGGAGCCGTGCAGTACAAGCCAAAGTATAATTAGGAGTAGTAAATTGTGATTATACCGCAAGAAAGCGTATTCCTAATAAACATTACATCATGCCCTCGAGGCATTGTGCGTTCAGTGATTTGTTAAAATCTACGTAATCGACAGCGAATTATCTCCCCGACCACGCTCTCTCTCTCTCTCTCTCTCTCTCTATTTATTTTATTCACCCGCTGAATAATATTTATTCTCGTTACATGTCTTGTTGCCGACTACGTATACCTGCGCCTTACTTACTCTATATACATAACAATAAATTATACCACTCGCTCATTCATTTCTCTTAAGACCTTCCTCTACATATTATTATTATTTTTCGAATGACGCGATAACGTTATTTTTACAAACTTTATACATAAATGCCTTTCCACCATTCGCCGCGTATTTTTAACTTTGCCCAGTGCATCTTTAATTATCGGCAAAACGAAATCGAAAAATCAGAATCGTTCGATTAAGGTAATTTTCACTCGACCGTCACTATTAATTATCTGAAGCTAAAAAAGTATTAATAAACTTTAATTACTCTGTCGATATGCTTCGTTTCAATTACATACTAAATTGTATTGTCAGTACATCGGTATACATAAATGCGATATAATTACTGTAATTGGTAAACACAAAAGCTTTCGATTGAGGAAATATTTTGAAGCACGATCAAATATTTAGGTTTTGCATCTTTTGCACACACACTCATAAGCGAAAAACACTGACGTTTCGTTTATAATAATCAATCGTAATTTTAATACATTAAATAACTGTTACATCTTTTTGTTGCCTTAATGAAAATACTTTCTTACACAAAAAAGGATTCGTTTACTTAATCTTACAATTTAATATCGATTGTTTTTACTGGTATTTTACTCAATCCTTTTTTTTTTAATTATTATAATCTGTAATAACATGTCTTTTACAAAGATTATTTAATTTATCACAGTTATTTTTTAATATTATTATACAAGGATATATGAAATATTTTAAACATCCGTTAATTCTTTTAATTTTCCTACCAGTTGTACTTTAGCATGAGCACCTTTGCAACCACTATCTGCATTGAGTAAATCATTTTTTACAAGTATCACATCTTCTTTCGATAATTCTCGATTAAAGTAATTAGCTGCTTCTTCAATACATTTTATTAAAGTTTCGTCACTCAGTGTTGTAAAACTCACTAGTGTAGCGTTCAAATCGTTTTCTTGAAATTTCTCATCAATTTCTGTCAAAGTTTTGTTTAAGTTTATAATTTTTTTCAAATTATCATCTGTTACTTGTGTATTAAATATTGCCAAAATAAGGATACAGTAATAGTTATTGGTCTGCTTTTTTAGATTACTTATAAAATTTATGGAACCTATAATATCATTAGTTTTTATATTTTCTAATCGGATTAAATTGCATTGGCAAAGTGATAGCGATGTGTAGGCTTCATTTCGTTTATTATCAAATTGATGATAAAAATCTAAAGTATTGTAAATATCTTTCAAATTATTATTAATAATGTCGGCAGTATAAGATTTTCCGACGCCAGTCTCACCAATTAATCCTATAACATCGAAACCCGTTTGATTTTCTTTATTCATAAAGTATCTGGTAAGATCGCTGATTGCATTCTCTTGGCCATGAATATGGTTTCTCAGATCTTCGACTATATTTTGAAATTGAAAATGAGGATTACAAATTTCATTGGACAACTCTACATTCATAAGAAAAAATTTTACAAATAAAGAAATTACTATTGGAATTAATAAAATACATAAAAAAATATAACAGTAATTTGTAATCTTTTTTTTTCTTTTACTTTTCACTAGTAAAGGTCTAAGCTTTCTTTTTAATTTTAAACTATCTACCTTTAGTTTTTCAACAACATCACTAGTATCACTGTCAAGTAACTCTGATATATTATTTTTATTTACATTACAGCTGTCAACTATGTTATTATCAATATTTCTTAATAAATTCAAATTCTTATTTAACAGTGTTGGTTTTTTAAATTCAAATAAAGAATTATTATAATTTTCTTTATGAAATTGATGATTATTATAAAAATTATTTATATTATTTGTATGTAATTGGTTTGAACTGTTTTTTTCAAAAATAAATTTAGGTGGAATTATAATTTGTTTAGAATTAATTTGATTTGATCTATTGGGATCTACGCATTCTTTAGTTGATGAAATTTGTTTTTCAGCACGCAATGGCATATTTGCTCTATTTGTCCATGTTGAATTTGTTAAAGAAATTCGTCCTGGTATTATATTATCCCACATATCAACATATTCTTCATTATCTGACTTAAATGTGCGAGATATTTTCAAATGACTGTACAGAAAATTAGTATAAAAAATAATAATAAATAAATAATGCGTGGAATAACAATAACTACTAATACCTTGTATTTAAACTTTTATCATAAATTTGTTCGCAGCTATATTGTTTAAAAAGATTTCCATGTTCATTTGAATCTTGTTGTTCAATTACCATTTTTTTTGCTATTGATAATTCAGAAAAACTTACAGTTTTTGTAAGTTTGTTATTATTTACAAATAAGTGATTTGAAAATAGGCTTTGCTTATCCATAGTATTCACAAGAAAATAATTTTCTAAAAAGTAGGTAAAAATATAACCTTTAGAAGTAATAATCCGTAGACTAATAAATCATGAATTTTTTTTTACAAAATACAGTCTAACAAGAACTGAACTTGAATAATTTAATTTATAAATTTATTAACTTATTTGTGTGACTATTAATGTTTATACAAAATTTTTTTTAAGATTGATTTTATTGTAACTTAAAAAAAAAAAATATTCTGCACCTCCACAATAATGTCAGGTTATTAGAGAGAAAGATACCTATTGTATTAATTTATTTCACTCGTGTCATTGACGAAAGTCGAAGAGATATCAAATTAAATTTGTTAGTCTCAATTATTGACATTACAAATGCACGATGCCAAAACTGCCTAAGAGCTAGTGCATTTTGTTCCTCGTCGTTCCTCGATTCTTATAAATTTATAATTACAAAGTAACATTAGGGCTTATTTGCAAGATAAGTAAAGGAACGCGTAAAATTTATATAAATTTAAAGTTTAAAGTCAAGGATACGGGATGCGAAGTGTCACTGGGTCTTCTCGTGGCTGTATATAAAATGTATTTTAATTCTTAAACCTTCGATGGATGTAACTTTCCTTTAGGCGCGGTTAATTCAAATGAAATTTTTTTTGTAAATTCGTAATGTTCTACGTCGACGATCCGCTCGCGGCATTAAAGAGTCGCGAGAGGCGGGGTGGGGGTGGAGGTGGGGGGAGGAGGATTAATTATTCAAAGAAAACATTGATTCGTATTTTCTTCTAGCGAACAATTTACCGATGAAATTATAAATTCTTGACAAGATGTAGGAATTTATTGTAATGTAGGGAGGCTGCCGTTGCTTTAGCTAAATTCTATTTGAAATAAATAATTATGCCAGTTCTGGCGGTTTGGATTATTTGACAGAAGCATGTAATTATCATTGGCTCGTATTGTTATTAGCGTTATTCTTGCGCTGTAATTACGGACTTTTTTTGATCTTAAGTTTGTAATTGGTTCGGTGAATGAAAGTTCGGTTGAATTAATTGACGGACCGACAATTAATTCGCCATCCCCCTACTACAGCAGTTTTGCTATCTGATACCGACTGTTGCGTACATTGTTAAATATATTATCTTTTGTGGCGCTGATCGAGCGGGGGGAGGGCGGGCCAATAATGTCGTAATTAAATTTAGAGCAGGGAGAAGGTCACCCGTACGAATAACCAGCTGTAACAGACAATTCGATCCTTAGAGCACCTCAACCTCAAACCTCACAACCAAGTATACCAGAGATGCTCGCGTGTAGACATAAAGCTTTTACATGCTTTAACATCGCGCTCACCTTCCCCTCGTAATAATTGTTAGCCTCTCCCATTCCCGCCAGTGTTCGTGAGTGAAATCTATCCAAAAGATTATAGAATAACGTTCGCTGGCTCCACGCAGCTTCGTATTAAGTCCAGGGAAATAAAGGTAAAATTTCGCGAGGACCGGAATCGTGTACTTCTCCTTTCTATTGCTTGTGATGTGAACGCTTTCTTTATACGTGAGCAAGACTAAGCGTTTCGAAGATGAAATTCCAATTTATATTTTACATCGGCTTTGTATGTTGTTTTGTCGTCGGCCTCGCGCGTGCCAGGATTCATAAATTCGATACAAGGGTACGTGTTTCCAGCAATATTCAATGTGGCATTTATACATATTATTTATCCACGTTTATTACATTGGATATTATTAATTCTTTCAAAATATATTTAAAGCACCTAATTATCGTATCGCATTTCGTTTGCAGAATGATTTCAGACGTTTTATATCATTGAGCAGCTTTGGATTTTACAAAGAAGGCTTATTATCCGTCGACCTCATCAATTTCAAAGCTGTACCTTTTCTGGAAAATGATGTGGTGGGTAATTTCATTTGTATCATAGACAGGCAATTTTTTTTTACATTCTTACTCAATTCTCAACATTTCAATTTACTTTTTACATGCCATCTAATCACTTTACTAAAATATATATTCACAACAACAACAACATTGTTATTATTATGATTGTTATTATAATTATTTATCAGTTTGGTTTTACTCTGGATCGTACGTTGAGCGATGCTATGAATCCGTATTCCGATAATCACGATAAGTGTCTATTGCAAGAAAACTTCAATAGAAAGCTCGATTATGAGCAAAAAGATGAAGCTGCAGTCATATATTTTAAGTTTGACTTTAAACGCCTACAGTGAGTTCCTTTTCATCTTCGTTATAGAGAATACCTTTGAAAATAATAATATTCACATTGATATTACTATAATAATATGTAATAATAATAATATCTTGATCTAGACTTGTGGTCAATTGTAGCAGCAATATCAATTCAGTGCACATTTACAAAAGTTCAGCTGCCATACGAATTGCCCGGAACAAACGATTTTTGCCAACTCATCTAAGTGATTCTGCGTTATTTCTAAGGGAAAAAAAAGATTTATATCCACATGGTATTTATGAATTTAGAGTATCTGTTCGCCAAAAAGACAAAAACGTTTACTAAAATAATTAATGCTCAAATCCATAAGTAATATTTAATATATAATTTCTAAACAAATTTTGCACACTTAAGGAAACATGATAAGTTGTAACTCAGATCTCGCAATAATCCTAGCTCATATAAACTTTATGGTATGAAAGAGCGGATTACAAATTTGGAAGAATCGAATGAATATATAAATATATAATTTAAAGCTAAATAATAGACTTATAAAAATTTCCTTAATTTCATTCTAATTATATTTTTATTTATAATTATTAGTATAATATACTGAAGTAATGAAATTTTTATGTTAAAATAATTTAAATTAATTTATAATCTATTCTAATGATTTTACCATTTGATGAATTGCTTATAAAAATTTCTAGTAAGTTAAGATCAATTAGGTTGTCATCAATATTTAATGTTTTTAAAAAGAAAAATTATAAAAAATTTTTTTAGAAATTGAGGAAAATATGGAAAGAATGAAATTAGCCACTATGGTAGAAGAGACTGGTACTTGCTTACTGTCACTTCCAATGACAGTTATGGAAGTTAAAGGCGAAAAGTACTTTAATACTAGCTTTGTTATGTACGTTGCTAATGAAAAAGAAGAGGGATTATATAATCTATACTTTCATAACTGCCCAAATTACAAGCATAGAGTTGCAGTAGATTTTTCGGTAAAAATTAATAATATCTTTAAATATTTATATATTAGATGATTTTCTTGTAAAAATCGTATAATACATTTATTTATTCGTTTACAGATGGAAATTAAAGAAATAAATAATGGAAATTTCCTAAGTGCAGGAGAAATGCCTTTGCCAGATCTTTATTTCTTAATGGCTCATCTATTCTTCCTTTCAGGATGCTTTTGGGTATTTATTTTAAAAAGAAGCAAGTATGTTTTTCAGATTTCCTTTTTTTTTTTTTTTATAACGTCCGAGTCGTTCATGCACTTCTATTTATATGTAATGTAATTTATTTGCTTTTTACAGACATCCAGTTTTCAAAATTCATTACCTTATGGCAGTCCTTATTTACTTAAAATCGCTGTCCCTACTCTTTCACGGAATTAATTTTCATTTTATTCAAACGAAAGGTGAACATGTGGCGGCATGGGCCATACTTTATTATATCACACATTTATTGAAAGGAGCTGTCTTATTCATTACGATTGTTCTTGTTGGCACTGGCTGGACATTCATTAAGCATATTCTAGCTGATAAAGATAAAAAATTATTTATGATTGTTATTCCACTTCAGGTAAAAACAACGTAATCTGTAAAAACAGAAACTTAAAAGAAAAGCAATAAATAAGTTTATTTATGTAAGTTAGATTGCAATAGGTAAATTTTTCATTTCATTTATGTTTAGGTACTAGCAAATGTCGCCGAGATTATAATTGAAGAAAGTGAAGAGGGTGACGTCGAACACAAAAGGTGGCGTGACGTGTTTATCCTAGTCGATTTAGTTTGCTGCGGCGCTATAATGTTTCCTGTAGTTTGGAGTATAAGGCATTTACAGGAAGCGGCACATATGGACGGCAAAGCTGCCGCTAATTTACGTAAACTCAAATTGTTTAGGCATTTTTATATTATGATAGTTTGCTACATATACTTTACTCGAATTATCGTTTACTTATTGAAGGTAAAAGATTTTACGAACTCTGTGGAAGATTTATTGAACAGTTTTAACTCATAAGGCATTCTTAATGTTTTTTTTTTTCTAATTTTTTAGATCACTGTACCATTCCAATACGAATGGTTGGATGAAATGTTCCGAGAAATGGCTACTTATGTATTTTTCGTATTAACCGGTTATAAATTTAGACCAGCCTCAGCGAATCCTTACTTTACCTTGTCTGCCGAAGAGCTTGCTCAAGGCGATGACGACGATGAGACAGACGTTGTGTAAGCATTAAATAAACATTAAATTTTAAATATTTCTTTTCCGTGACGTTATTTAAATTTTAATGTAATTGTTGCAGTATATTTTCTAGTTTAACGGGTAATAGCGGTGTAACTGAAGGCTTGACCAAAGTTAATAAAGTTATTAAAGTTAATAGGCCAATATCTTTAGAATTGCCATCCACTCACGAAGAAAGAGACAATCTGATTAGTAAAAGGGAACAATCGTCACTCGAGTACGAGTGAAGATATTTTTTTGTAATAATGTAAAGTTAAGTGTATGTGATCATTTTTTAAAAATTCGTTTAGTGAAAAACTTAGAGGATACAGAAGTTCCTTTATTTGTTTTGTATATGTTTTCATATAACTCTTTTGAGTCTAACTTGAGAGAATAATACTGTTAATAAATATATTTAATTATTTTTATGTATTTATATGTTAGGTTATGAGAATTTACTTTTTTTAATGATCTTCAACAATTTTCATAACTTTACATATCGCTTATAATTCAAGTCTTCTCGAACGAATGAAAGTATTTAATTTTCTTTAAGCGCAAGCATTTGGTATTTTCTAGACTAAAAATACGATGAATCAATTCAATTATTAAAGTTGATAAGCTGGTTTTATTAAATCAACTTTTAATATTCTTTAAAATAGTTGTTTACGAATTACAATTAAAATATAAATGTTAAAAGGAACTATACTAATATTTTATTGTTATTATGATAATATGTCTTAGTCATATTTTTTATTCCAAGTCACTTAAGATTTATTTTTTATTTTAAAATCGTTACTAGACATTAGCAGATTTTATTAGCGATACTCAAAATGTATGAATACTTTAGTTATTAACCGAGCTATAAATATCACATTCCATTTTGGACGGAGAAATAATTCCTATCGAAAAATAAAAAGGATGATTCTGCACGAAATTCCATATTTCCATATTTATGCAAATCATGACAATACTCGCGGTGTTATAATTTACAGATTAATATTTTGATGTATGAAACAATAATACAAAAATGTTATATTAAAGTGCGAAATGTAAAAATATATGAACAATTATTATTGAAACAATAGTTAATAGATTCAAAAATTCATTTAAATTCTAAGTATTTTTATATATTAGGAAAACTAAAAATAATTGTTTATATTTTTTTAAGAGTATGAAGTGTTGTGAATTTCTAGCATGGAACGTAAAAACATACTTTGAATACATGCTAATTAGCGTGTATGTACATAGAGAGGTTTTGCATAATAATAATAATAATAATAATAATAACACTAATAATAATAGTAATAGTAATAATAATAATAATAATAATAATAATAATAATTGAATATAATTTTAATATTTATATTTTTTTGTAAAAAATTTTTTTATGCGAGGAGTAATATTGAATATTTTAGAAGTGTCAACGTTACTAAACAGAAAACTTATATAAAAAAACAAAAAAAAAAATAAATAAATAAATAAATAAGTATTAAATTTTTATAAGTGAACTATAAATGAAACCTTTTTTTACTCCATTTTTGCCTAGATGATTATTTACAAATGTACATGTCGGGTAGGTCGCGTCGGGGGTACTATTTCCGGTAGCGTCACGTCTATCTATCACCTGGGACTCGAATTATATCTGATTTATATCTGTAATTCAGGAGATCTCTCTCTCTCTCTCTCTCTCTCTCTCTCTCTCTCTATATATATATATATAAACATATTCCATTGGACGTTGAAACAACTGTTACGTCGCTCTACATGAAATTACCTACATGATAGAAAAATAAAATTATAATTTAAATCATATTCACGAATGAAAGCAAAAGTTGCCGAAAGCCACGACGTGTTAAAATAAGAAGCAATGAAGAAAATAGAAAGTCCAGTGAGAACGTTGCAGCGAGAGATACTTGAATTTGTCATCCGGTGATAGCGCTTACCATTTAGACCCTCGACGGTCATAAAAAACATTCGTCGTACCGCATTCATTAATACAGTTTGTCATTAAAAATTATGTACCGCCCGTCCCCCCCTCTCTCTTTCTCTCTCTCTAATGATTAAGCCGAAAAAAATCAGAATCAGTTTTATTATTATTATTATTTTTTTTTTTAATCGATTCTAAATTTGTACAGTCATAGGCTTAATTAAAAATAAAGTAATCTAAAAAAAAAGTTCCGCCTCCCACTTATTTGAATGGCCACTATGACGCATCAGAAGAAATCCCGGTAAGTCCGACGATCGCAAAGGGAATTCTCCCTTTGATCAAATACAATAGAAGGTAAGCGCGACTTTATTATTGATTATTTAAAAGTAAGCATTCAAAATATAGCTCGTCTCGAGTTGTTGTTGGGGTTATTGGTGGTGGTGGTGGTGGTGGTGGTGGTGGGAGGTTGAGGGAGGGACGAGGGTACATATCCCCTACCGAAAACTACCGATGAAATGTGCAAAAGGCGTTCGGTATATATATATTACAGAAATATTGTACTTTATTCGTATACACTCTGCCACGGCCAATCGGTCATCTCGTATCCTTGTGCATTTGAGATGCATAATTTATCTTTCTTCTCGAATGGGAAATCATGGGAACGGACACTCGCAAGGTACTCGAGTACTCGAATTTGCTTTTCTGCGCAAAGCTTCGCGTATCCCTCAGATTATCCTCACCCGTCGCTCGTTAATGTCATCGCAAATCCACAAAGCACTTGCAGCCATTACTCGTTGTAGTAATATCATTTACATAGCACTCGGGAGCTCCACAGTTCCCGCTAAATTTACTCTCCAACTTTTAATGGGAAAGTAAACTTTTTCGTTTTTCGTTCACCAAAATTTCTCATATAATAATTCACGAAACCATTTATTGATAAAAGCACCCGTAGATCCAAAAGATTCCGTTGTCGAATTTCAGTTCATCGATCGATTCTAAATGTCGATCTTTAATCCAGTCAGATGGAGACTGGGAGTCGAGTCGTCCTTTTTTTTCTTTTTCTTTTTCTTTTTCTTTTTCTTTTTCATTCTCCTGCCCTTCTCTGTTTTTCGCCATCTTTTATATACAAAATGTTTCTCTTCCCCCTTTCGGCCGTATACTGTTGTATCAACTAGTTTCCAATGGAAGTGAGTAGGTAGGCTTTTGCATTATGCCGAAGCAGCCCACAACGATATCATCTCCTTGTCCTGACAAATAGAACAATGCAACAGACAGGACGAGCTGCTATTATTGCATGTGCATTCCTTCCGTGGGGAGTGTTGGAGTCCTTCGACTCGTGTAGAAAAAGTAGGGGAGAAAAGAAAAAAAAAATGAGAGGATCCAGCTCGCAGGATAGAAGACGGCACATTGTTCGTAGATGCGAATCGTGCCGAGTGATGCCAATGTCGTCGTCATATCAAAAATCCTCGGGAAATTGCAGCAACCAAGTCAACGAAGCAGGACCGTCTCGTGACTCGTTAAGTTTCTACCGTCAATGTCCGGCAACGTACTTTTTTCCCACGTAATTGTTACCGTCGATTTACGCGTTTGTATAAGCTTGTGCTGGAGCCAATATTACAAATACACCAGATCGGCAATAAAGGGGATTTAAACAATTTCGCAATCGCTGTGTTAAAGTGGGCAAATAAAAATTGTTGCTTCCTTCCTTCCTTCCTTCCTTCCTTCCTTCATCCCCTTTAGGGATGCGCGAGAAGACAGGTCGCGGGTGCCGCGAAAAAGAAATAAAAACGTGTACGGGAGCGGGGGAGGGCGTGGTGGTCGTGGAAGGGAGGGGAGGAGAAGGAATAAATTTCTTAGCTTGACCGATTGTTTCAATTATTGTGGAAGAGCTGTTGTAAGGGAGGATATTCGACTGAAAATGAGAATTTATCGTTGATTGAAATTATTATCAGTCGCCAGTATTATCACCAGAGAATCAGTCGCCGGCTTAAGAGGAGGATGCTTTGCAACCTTTCGGTGCAGTGCATGACAAAATCTTCAGTCGATCGCTTAAGCGCGGTTCACCGTAATCCACGGTAATCCACCGAATCCACCGTATCCACCGAATCCAGCGAATCCACCGAATCCACTTACATAACTCGTGCGTGTGCGCCTGATCCGCATCCTCGGCTATCGCCACAAGCTCAATATCAAACATTCCCCAACTTGATCTAATAAGTGCTTTAGAAATTTACGATCTATTAAATTTGAGGAAATATGCTGCTTAAGCAGCACTCGAGAATATCATCTTCTCGGCCCCACTTATCTTGAATAATTATCACAATCATTTCGTTCCCTTTTGTCGTGGAATATATCCTCCTGCGCCCGATCACATACTTATTATTATTATTATTATTATTTCTTTTACCATTGAAGCTTTTTTATCGTCTATTATGTTATTCATTGCGTATTTATGCTAATGTGAAAAAAAAAGAACTTACTTATTACATATTTTACGTAATATTGAAACCTATTAAAACTACGTGTGTGGAATGTTAAATATAAAGCTCTGAAAGCTAATAATAATATTAGATAATACTATATACTATTCCATAATAATAATGGATGATAATTGAAGTCGTTCATTCCTCTTTATTACAAAAGATAATAATCTTGCAAAATCTTAATTTGATTTTTTTTTTTTTTTTATTATTTTTTGAAAATAAAATTCAATTATATACTATTGAGTATTTTATTCATTCGCTAATATTACTTTTTTATTAATGTTAATCGATGCCATGTAGATTTGTATTCATTTATAATATAAGTATTTCTACTGAGAGAAATATTCTATATTATTCATTATTTATTAATTTTTAAATATTTAAATTCAATTACAAATTCGTAGTAAATATTGGCACTATTTTCACAGAGATAAAAATACTTATTTGGAGTAAATATTTTTTTTTTTTTTTTTTTTTTACATGTATTAAAAGGCTCTTCCATTTAATCTCGCGTTACGTAGAAATGTTTCCATTGATTTCTATAGTATATTACAACTGATTTTATTCCATTTCATAAAATCTCGTATTAACGTATTGACTTACTCTATTTATAAATAACGTGGTACGGCATGTAATTATTATTATTATTATTATTATTATTTGAAAGAATAACGTTAAATAATAAAAGGAGACTTGAATTAACTTTAGATTTTAAAAATTTTATTATTTCGATTAAGCTCGCGGACAATAAGGGAATGTGGGCACGACTTGTCGTTGTTATTGTAAAAAAAATTAATTTTTTCGATATGCCATTTCCCACGAAAATAATTGCATTTCGGTTAATATTATTTTTTTCGGCAAAATTATCTTGGTACTCGATTCGAATGATCCGACAGAAAATCTTGTGCGCGGTCAAATGCCAAATAATTATAATACAAAAAATCCGTTTATCACTTTCTTTATTTCATTTTCCCCCCTACGATATACTGATACTAATCTTAGATCATATATATATATATATATATGTATATTTATATAAGAAAGGCATTCAAAGAGAATACCTACTTTACGAGGAAAGCTTCCATCAATATACAAAGTTAGTCTCCAGATAATGGCTGTGACAATGATTATTATTATTATTATTATTATAACTGTTATGGTTAAAAGGCTAGTTCAGACTCATAATCGTAATATTGGATATTATATAATTTATCAGCATTATGTTGTATGGAATATTAAATTTATTTTAGATCTCAAACTATCTGTTATACTGTTATACCTTTAATCTGCTTATGGCCGCATCTTGCTTAAGATTGCATTTCATAATCTCGTAACATAATAACTGTATAATACCTTACGCACGGTCTTTAATAAAATAAGTGTATTACAGGCTTTTGTATCGTATAATTTGTACTCTATGTAAAAAAAATATTAAGTAATTTTGTACTAGAAGGAATAAAACGCATTTAATCACGAAATTACTCATTAACTATTGTCAAAGTTATAAAATAATTATTAATAGATTTCGAATAAATAGTAAATATAAAAAACGAGCAATATTTTTAAATGTGATTTTCTCTCTCTCTCTCTCTCTCTCTCTCTTTCTCTTCAAGGATTTATACTTATTATCTACTTCAAGCGTCGTGGAGTCAGTTTGAAAAAGTCCAATTTCCTTTGTACCATTATGATATAAATGGTTGAGCAACATTTACTAATATAACTAAGACTCACATATATATAAACATATGTGTGTACGCGCGCGCGCGCGCGGGTAGGGGATTATTTATCTGGAAAAGTTTGGTCTTTAGTTAGTCAGTCCAATAAATACATTGTATTTCTTTAACGGATGATTGTTTTTCGCCATTTCGTCGGGAAGATTTTTCGTCTTTCATTGCTTTCATATAAATCTTTTTGTTACTTTTATTGAGCTGTCAGATTTTTTAATAATTACTATTTCGTTTCTTCTAACGATTGCCCAATAAAATAAAGATTATGAGAAATTTAGCCCTGAAATTATGAAATCACTAGGTGTCCCATTCATTTTTAATACCAAAGAAACGAGCAGCTAATCTTGCACACTAGTATTTTGTATTAAACATTTCCTATAATATTTTATTGTAAATTTGTTGAAATACCTTAAATATCGATTTATTGCCTCATGCCGACAAGTTTTTATTGCAATTTAATTGGTTTTGAAAAGTGCTTTCGATGCATGTTTATGTTTTGGTCTTATTCGGGTAGCAATAATAATTACTTGGAAAACAATCGTTGCACATTATAGATCAGAATGCATAATTTGGAAATTATACTTATCTGAATCTCATACGAGAACTGGACCGATAATAAAAGATACGACAACAAATGTACACGTAAATACAGTTATTTAATCCCGAGGAGAAGCATTATTATGGTTATGAAAGAAATGCAGGAAAAAAGCAAAAAAAAAAAAAAAAAAAAAAACACGTACGACAGAATTTGTCGTGCGTCGTAACGAACAGTTATACGTTTTATGCTCTTTTAATTGATCTAATTAATATATTGCTCCCTTACAATTACTAGAAATTAATTACGTCGTTTGATAAAAAGTTTTGATATTTTATTCTCTCTTTTTATTAATTTTCAGAGTTTACGTGATGTAAAAAGTATTTGAGGAAAAGGACAATTCAATTTCAAACACCTTTTTCAATCTGGCTTAAAAGGGTTAATTGTTACGTGTAAAATAATTTCTGTATTAAAAAAAGAAAGAAAAATGAAGCAATCACTCAATAAATCAGTCGCGGGATTTTAATATTATCAGATACGTTCGCGGGAGCAGCACGCACACGCACACACACGCGCGCGCATTTCGTTTTTACGTTATTTCTTATGCAATGCTAAGTGATTTCAATTAAGTAAAAAGTATCCGACTAACAATTACAATAAATATAAACATTTCGATAAGTGAACGTTGCATGTAAAATAATACTTAAATAGAATTTCTATTTTGTAAAAGTAGTATAGTGCAGAAATTTTACAACGAATCGTGTAAATTAACAATTAATTATTCTACAATTAGTCTGAAATGCCGATAAAAATTTATCATATTATTTTTGCGTATTATGATATGATGAGGAAACGATGAATTACATTTAAGCTTATATAATTTCACGCAGTTTTCAATATTATTTTGAACTTTTTAGAATAATTCAGATATAAATTTATCAACTATTTGTATTATTCGCTGAGTATAAAATTTTATCTGAATATAAATTAATAATATAAATTACCGTGCGAATTGTATTAGAATTCATATTGGGGAATATATTTTTAGGGATTGTAAATTTTTAATGAATATGTATCCTATACGTTGTCAGATGTGCATTGTCACTTGAAAGTAAAAAAGTTATTTCTAAAGAATACGCGTGATAGCGTATAAATAGGTTAGGGAAGCGCTGCTAAGGTTCGTCGGAGTCTCGAATACCGCGATACAGCGAGAGGGAAATTTGTAACATTGAACGTGAAAATCATTGTTGGGCGATCCGTTACATTGGTCACATTGGTAGATATGCCAGAAGCATGCCAGAAGTAAGGGAAGGAAAAACCAAAAATTTATATAAACGCGGATAGAGAGAGAGAGAGGAGGGGGAGTGAGAGAGAGAGAGAGAGAGAGTGGCTACAAATAAAATATACGGGGTAAAGGGTTTAAGGAAATAAGGAAAATTTGAAAGGGCGGGCGATATCGTAGAGTATCGATGCTTTTATTGAAAAAAAAAGTATAAAGTCGAGGCATGTAAATAAAAATTACCTCGCCTCGAATAATTGCTTGGCATTAATTAAATGGGAATAATAATTGATCGAAGGGAGCTTCTTAGTCTTGGGGACGTTAGGGCCCCTTTATATATTTTAATTATGAAAATTAAAGGCGAAGTGGCCCACTTCGCTACACAAAGTCCTCGTTATTTAAATAACTTTCAGACTTTATAGTTTACACGCGGCTTTATCGGCACATTAAACCCGAGCTCGGCCTTCACGCAATAACCCCAATAACCCCAATAACGAAATGTAACATTTATTCGCTTCCCTATAAATCTCTATAAAGATCTTCTCTTATGCACGTCCTTGAATTCCTTTTACTTTACAATGGCGGTATTATGCTAAATTTGCTCCTCGCTCCACCCCCCCAGCCCCCCGAAAATCATTCCGAGCCAGTTGCTGCAGCTCGTGAAATAATAAGAGGCTTCGGGTCTTTTCATCTCTTCCGGATGTCGCTGCTCGATATGTACGAAATGCACGTATGCCGTAGGCGTGCGCGGGGGCTTTCGGCTCAGGAAGGCCGTTTAATCTCATCGGAAATCTTTAAAACCTTTCATCCATTTGGGATTGCATCCTAAATCTACTTTGCTTTCTCATACTCGATTCAAGATGCATCTCGCCACGGTGGTAGATCTACCGGCATTCCCTTTATTTTGCTCTCTCTCTCTCTCTCTCTGTTTTGTTTTTCATCGATCCCTTGAATAACCGAACTTTATTTTCGTGCATAAATCAGCGGCAATTCGGGCTTAGAAATAATGTTGCGCGAGCTTTTATGAACCGAGGATGTTCGTATAGATGTGAAGGACTCGGATGAACAAGGAAGAGATTGAGATTAATGTCGAGGGGCTTATCTACTTTATTTAAAGAAGCAGTTAATGCAGCCTCGCGGAGAGGTATGGGCGACATAGGGAGGAAGCCTCGCGGGGCGAAGAGACGCACAAGGATGTCGATTGTAGCGTCGTCTGGGAGCGGTGGAGTCGCAGGGAGGTCGGAGGGAGGTTGGAGGGAGGTTGGTGGGAGGTTGGTGGGAGGTTGGTGGGAGGTTGGTGAAATGATGCTCACGGATGATGATGAGTTGGCGCGTGTCGGCAAAGTGTGTCGGATCGTTATCAGGGCCAGCGGATCGCGGCAAGGTTGTCGATACCCAAAAGCCTCTCCTCGGTCCTCGAGATGAAGTTATAAATTATGAAAAGACAAGTTTCATTGTCACGTTCGAAAATCTCTTTTTCCTTTTTGTTCATTTTGCCAGTGACTTGACCCAGTTTGCCGCTGCCCCGCCCTTCCTTCGCCTTATTCGCGTAGCAGCAGCAGCAGCAGCAGCAGCAGCAGCAGCAGTGGCAACGGCAGTATCAGCAGCAGCAGTAGCAGCAGCAGTAGCAGCAGTAGCAGCAGTAGCAGTAACAGCGGCAGTAGCAGCAGTAGCGGCAGCAGCAGCAGCGGCCGACCAACTTGTTTGCGATACTGTTCGAGGGCCGAACTTATACATTTATCGGATATTTTCAATTACTTTCCCCGGAGCCTTTGTCCGGCTCAAAAACTGAATTAATAATAACTGTCAACAGGATATCCCTTTTGACCTAGGATTTTTTTTTTGTTTTTTTTTTTTTTTTTGTTTTCTTTTTGCCTTCCAAAGTCGTGGACGTGTTTTCTTTTTTTTTCACGCAAAAAAAAAAGCTCGACCTCGATTCGTCCCTTTTCATTTCACAAAGTGGCTTTTCCCTCTGCTTTTCAATTGCTCCTTTAAAAACTAACACGGCTTTCCAAAAGTATTATTTGCGTTATTATTGCTTAGAGCGTATAGCTAGCAAAAAGCAATATCTCCGACATTGCCGAGCAAGTATTTGGCTTAGAGTAATTGTCGGTGGACTGAATTAAATGCTTTAGGATTCCGGGATATTATCTGACATCTTCTTTCGTTCGGAGATTAGATCGCCTTAGATCGGGAAAACCGGTAGCTTTGCCGTGCCCCAAGTTCTACTTTACGTAACCTATGTATATATATATATGTATATATATAAATATCGCTGTTTGGGAAGACGAGGATAAACATTGTTATGAATGACTCATAAAAGCCGCGTGACCTCGTTAATCGAAGCTAAGATGGGCAATTGCATTCATAACAGAGGCGAAACCAAGTTTATATGCACGACGGCTATCGATCAACTTTTTTTTTTCCTTCTCCTTTGCTTCCATCGTATGATTTTGTTTTTGCATTACCTTGACAACAAGCAGGGGGACCTAGTCAATGCTCGATTTTTCTCCCTTCACTTCGCTCACCCACGAACCTCCTTCTCCCTATTTATATTTCTTATAAAAAAAAACACGCACGCACACACACGTATATATATATATATATCTTTGGTAATAATGAATTGGAAGGCGCATATAATTTTAAGAGTCTTTCTCACTCGAACGAATCCAACGAGTATCCCAACGAGATTAATTGAAAAAACAAACGCATACGAAATAAAATTAAAATTAAATTATTCCTATCATTTCGTGCTGAAAGTCCTCACGTTTGTAAAACAATTATGATCTTACAGTCGAGCAGAAGCTAATTATTTAAGCTCTTAATTAAATTTAGCTAGGCAACGTCTGATTTCGCTTTATATGAAGGATACAGAGTTAGTTATGTAAAAGAAAAAAAACTACTTCAATTCGTATAATTTGAAATGAGTAAATGAGTAAAGCTGTTATTATTATTATAATTATTATTATTATTATGTTATAGATATTATATTTTTCCTAGAGAATTTTTAAAATCGACAATTCATTCGTCACTAGTCATCCCGAACATCTGACATTCCTCCAATGAATTGAATTTTTATCCTTTGATAATTACGATTCGCATATAATTTACACGTGCGCTATAAATTACATTTCATTACTTAAAATATATAACTCAAGTAATGCTTGTTCGTTAATGTACTTGTACAATGCGAGATTTGACGAACATTCATAATGTCCGTAACAATCGACCGCTTTATACTTTTATTATTGTTCCATAAATCTCTTATCGCGTAAACATTTTTGTTATATAAATTTGAAATATTTTTAAATAAATAAAAAAAACTTTATACAACAATGTTTCTCATGTTCGTTTAGTTCCGTGAATTTTTCTACGTTAATTTAAATTAATTAATTGATGGCTTAAACGTTGAGCCGTAAACAAAATTAGTTAATTAAAAAGTCTCTTTAATTACTTTAATTTCTTCTTTTTTTTTTTTTTATAAAAGTAATTACAGTATGGAAGTTAAACGTTCTTTGAGAAGGTGGTTTTATATATTTTTAATAATAGGGATAGAAATTATAACACAATAATGTAGATAACCGAGAAAATAATAAACAAATAAATAAATAAATATGCATCGATTTTTTTTTTCATACCTCTGTGTTGGCAATAATAACGCTTTGATGACTTTTTAATTGTATAATGGACTTTTTAAGCAGTGAGCGGATTTTATCTTATTTTTTTTGTACAATCATATTTAGATAAATATTAATTCGATAGACTTGGGAATATCGATAATAATAAAAAGGTATTTGTAATTTTTTCATTGTTATAAAGGAGGCAGGGATATTTAGAGAGGCAATTGTTTTTCAATTAATTTTTAAATCCTACGTACGAGAAGTAAATTAAATTTTTTATTAACAAAAAAAAAAGAAAAAAGAGAAAAAAACATTCCTTTGCAAAATTCTAAATTATCTTGCGAATTAGTTTTACATAATTTTAACATTTGTTTCTATTGCAGCATCGGGTGCAATAGAATTAAATGTAAAAGATTTATAAAGAAAATCATATGGATTTGTTTATTTGTGTATTTTTTTAATTCTTTAAAAGGTTGAATCATTGATAAACGAGGAATAAATTCGTATAGCTATTTTAAATAAGTCGATATCACGTTTTTTTTATTATGTAATGAGAGCAAGGATAAAAATTATTTAACAATAACGCGCTAATGAGATGAAATTTTTAAAACAAAGTGTCTGCCCAGCGAAATCTCGTATAGTACATAATAATGAATCGAATAGCAGCTACAATTAATTAATATCCTTTAATTTATTATTGCGTTTACAATATCTCGGATTTACTATAAGTGCCGATAGGTTTTTATTTATGTATGACGAGATTCGATGTTTCAATTTCACATGAAGAGGAATCGACGAAATGAATACGAAGGAAATGGAAAATAATGATTATTTGGGCGGGCAGACGCCCATATCACGACGATTATGATAATAGAATTATTAATGGGACCACACGAGTCCTTTACTGAACGTCGAACTTATATATCTTTCTTTGTAATGCAGAGGAGCTGTAAAAATATCGTGCGGCTACTATTGGTTTAGTTTTAACGACGAGGAAACGTCGCTGTCTCAGGTAATAAATGTTTGTGGATCGTGACGACATCGGCTCCATTATATTCGGGATTTGCCCCCTTGTTTTCCATACTTTTGGAACGAAAGATGGAAAGACCGGGAGGAAGGGAGGGAAGCGGCCGAAGGGATGCGTGCCTTTTTCTCTAAAGCGTTTTGTACGTGATACCTTTTTATACGTTAAATCCGGACTGGTCCTCGTGCTCTCGCCAAAAGCACAGTCGGAATCTGCGATTGGACGTGCCGCTTTCTGCCCTTTTTTACCGACAATGGCGGCTAATTTCCATAAATATATTTGTATGTGAAAAAATCTTAGCCCTCTTTGTTATTGAACTGTTTTCGACGAAGACTGTTACGCGGAGCAAGGAGTTACGGCATCGACGAGGAGAGGAGAGGAGAGGAGAGGGGCAGAGGAGGGCTCTTTTTGCGAATTCATCGGGCCGGACGGGGTCAGAGAATATACTCCGATTGCACGCACTTTTCTTATACCTTTTCGCAATGGGGGTGGGTGGGAGAGAGAGAGAGAGAACGACGAAATGAGCCGAATTAAAAAAAGAATGCGAGGAATGCCGAGGCAGGGGGGGGGGGGAAGAGAATATAATAATACGGATGATTGGAGCGGGGCCGCAGTTTTAATGTAAAAATAAGGAGCGCGGGGCGCAGGAGAGCAGACAGCGAAGGATCTGGGCGATCGTGCGGGGATCGAGGGACTCGAAGAAAGGGCCGTAGGCATTAGGAATTTTGATTCCGTTGTCGGGAATGGCTGAATCTCGCGTAGAATTTTTGGAAAGGTATCAGGATGCCAGTAGGGCGCGGAGGTGGGGAATAGCGTGCGAGTGTAGGGCACGGGTCGATACGAGCGAGAGCTTCCGGTCGTCTCTGCACCGCCCTTCGAGCCCTCTGCCTCGCCTCACCCTTTCTCAGGAGCTTGCATCCGCGTCGCGGGACTGGGGCAACCGACCCACACGTCTCGACCTCCGCAGTCTCGCCTGGATCTCATCTGCCGCAGACCTCCTCCGCATTCCGTTACCGAGAATCATCGAGACCGCGCCCTCCCGTCACTTTCACGTCTCCAAGGGCTAAACGGCGTCCTGGCTACTCTCTACCTCTCTCTCTCTCTCTCACTCTATCGATCTCTCTCTCTCACTCTAGCTCTCTCTCTCTCGCTCTCTCTCACCTCTCACCGCTCCTCCCCACCCCCTCCCGCTCTCTCTATCTCTCTTTCACTCCCTTGGTCGATCACGGGACGACGATCCTAACCAATGGACCACTGGATAACGAGGCAATGATTACAGAGAAAATGCGATGGATCCAGCAGACAGAAATCGTTTTCGAACGATCCTCGCTGGCATCTCCTCTGACCTTCTTTTTCATTATGAGAAAACTTTGTCTGTTATAATGCGACCCTCGGTCACTCTCGGGAGCCGATGACAATACGTCGACGTTTCCAGCTTCGTTTCCATCGATTTTTCCTAAAAAATGCATTAAAAAATTACAAAATACCCTCCTCGCACTTTATTTACGAGAAACCGTCAATTATTAATTGCGCCGACTAATTGCGCTTTCGCCACTTTTTTTTTTAGCCAAGTTAACATTGGCCATTTTTATCATTTTTATCTTTTATTTTTACTTAACGAATTGAGTATTTTCAGCCGAAAGGTTGAAACTCCAACAGAATCATACAAATTCTTCCACAGATCTTCATGGACCGTAGAAACGCCTTCGAGTTGTATTAGACCTAATCGATACAAATTGCGAGCTTTAAAATGTCTTTCTTTTCGCTCCCGGCCATTGTAATTCTTCTACGATCTTCATATTGCTAATCCGTACAAACATGCTCTCTCGTATAAGTGCGCATGTAAACATGCGCGCGCGCGCGCCTGTTTGTGTGCGTGGCTGACATTAAATGTTATGAAAAAAAAAATTTCTTTAATAAATAACTTCTTATTTATTGCAAACAATAACCTTTACTAATAAATTTAATAAATAATAACATCAACTGTTCTGTACGTAAAGATAATATAAAAATAATAACCATAATGATGTTTTTATTATACAATTATTAATAATAATCCGATGGAGATTTCATGTTTAATAATTAATGTTACGAGACACGTTTAAAATTGCATTTTAATTATCTTCCGATGTTAATATAAATTACTATAACAAACTATTAACTAGACGCGCATTAAATTATAATTAAACAACGTTTAATAATATTTAATTGCAGTGGGACAGGTTCCGTAATTCGGTATTAAGTTTAATACAACACTCAAGTGGAAAAGTTTCATTGATTCTTGACATTGACTGAGATAAAACTTATAATAAAAATTTTTGTACGATCTTATGGAGTAATTGTATTAATACGTTATTTGAAAATTTAAAGGAATAAAGTACTGGGCTGCTTATCTAATTATGTTGTCGACAGTTTATCCAACTAGATCAATTTAACTCGGCAATTTAATTGAATTTCCAAAGACATATCGATATTTGTAGTAAATATAACATAAGCAGATTCTTATTATTACAGAAAAATGTATCTGAGCTCGGAATACAATTATATTTTCATGATACATGTGATACGTATCAGATAACGATTAAAAAATATATGTATGTGTTGTGCTTAAATACAACCCAAAAATACTGAATTATATATGAAATATACATTAACATTAAACTCTGATTCGTAGTCCTTTTTTTTATTTTACTAGGCACCTTATTTTTCTTTTACTTTCGACTACTCGTCATAATAAATAATAAGGGAAGGGATTAAAGAAAAAGAGAGTCTTAGCTGGCAATTAAATCTTATTGTCGGACATTATAGGGTAGATCTGTACTCTATCGGACGTCCTTTTTCATTGCTATTACTCATAAGGAAGGCAAGCAGAGCTATTATTATGGTCTATTTATATATATATATATATTTATATATATTTATATTTATATTTATATTTATAGGAAAAATAATAATGCCTTAGAGTAGAAATTCGATTGTTATTATATGGTTGTAATTTTTAATTTCTACTTGACGCTACGATCATAAATTTTCTATTAATTCCTCACCGTATCGAATCTCTTGCTCTGCTTTTCCAATCTATATATGTATATATATACATTTTTTGTGGCATTTATTAGTCTAGACTGTACGCTATATTGCATTGTGAATTTTCATTTTAATAATAAATCAGCACCGTTCCATTTTCGGTATTCATTTTAAAGCAATATTATTTCACCAATACACAGAATGCCCTTTTCTATATTATATTTTACAATCCTGTATTTAATTAATCAAAGCATCGGTCTGAATAGTACGGGTACGTGCGCGCGCTCATGTATATGTCATGCAAATAAATTCAATATTACATTCATTGGAGTCTACTACTATTTTAGTTATATCAGTTATTTTCATCCGAAGAATTCATTATGCTTAATATAAAATAGTTTCAGATACAGAACGAAAAAGTATCTATTTTTCTTCTTTTTCTTCTTCTTCTTCTTCTTTTGTTCTGTAATTCGAATTAAAGCCGTTTTTAATTTTTAATCGTTAAAGGGTTTCATAAGTATAATTGCGTTTATTAAAAAATGTAAACAATATTTTAAAGTATATTTCTGTTAACACGTGTACACGTTATTTTCATGACATTATGACAATAAGTTTAAACAATTTTCTTATTCGAAGGAACTTTTTTACACTTGTCATTGTCGTAATTAATTGAGAAAAAAAAGTATTCTATTTCAGTATAAAATGCACTTGCACATATTGTATTTCGTGCATGCAATCTATTATTTTTATCGATGTTTTCAATACAAATTACATAGCGGCAATACAAATTTTTTTGCCCAATTTGTTTTATTTTTATTTACTCTTCAAAGATTAAACAAATTCTTCTTAATGTTTGTACTGTTTTTTTGTTAATTCGTTTTACAAATCGATATTGGAATACAGATTATTGACAATAAGTTGATAACATTCAAGAAAAATATTTAATTGCCAGAATAGAGAAAAATACATAGAAATTTAATTTGAATTTGTATTTTATTTAAAAGTACTTTTGTTCTTTAAATGGGAATGAAATTTTATTCGATATAATGTGACAGAGGAAGGAAAAATATGTTAAATTTCGTAAATTTTTAAGCTGCAAGCGTTAAGAGTAAAAATGAGCAAATGGGCTAGTAAGTAACGAGGCACGCCCAGAATTCTTCTTCCATTGGAAGTTCCGAAAAGGAAGTGCCACTAATACAATGTACGAGAACAAGTAAGTAATTTGCATATTGCCTAGAGGGAATAAATCACGCGTCGTAATTATTATAAGGGACGTTAAAAAACTGACGTCTGAGCAAACTCCGACTCTAACCACTAGCGTACAATTGACTTACGTTTCTATCATACGTTCTTAAGTACTGACCAGACGTTTCTAACGTATTTTTACGCAAGTCATGGAAGGGCATGTAATATAATTGTAATTTATATCTCTCCGAATTTCGGTAAAACATTATTTACGCAATCTATTCCTAAGAATATATATAATACATATAGAAATGAGCTTAATCAGCAGTAGTAATAATTGCAATCAAGGACATACTACGTGACTCTGATTCGTTTATTATGATATTTATTAAGGCTAATGAAACGGTTCAATAACGCTAGTCTACGTATTATACTTAAGCTTTCAACCTCGAATTCAATAAATTTCTTGATTTTAGGATTTTTAACCCTGGTTTACCAATAACCCCAATAACCGAAACTCTGCTTTTTATTGCTTAATTATTTATCAATAAATCAATTATACCACATTTATATACAATATCAAATGCACGTATAGAAAAATAATAGTTTTCTTTTTTTCTTTTTTTCTTTTTCTATCCTTATTTATTACGTCATTTAATACGACGATACCATCGATTAGCAATATTATTTATAAATAAATGTTCAACTGCTAAGTCATCAATTGATTTTTTTAAGGAAAAGCCAGTAACTACGTATTGTATATATATATATATATATAGATTGTATATAGATTGGCCAGCTTAATAATAACGAACGATTATCCGCTTGTATATCTTACGTATATTAAAGTACCATCCTAATTATGAAATTGAGGAAAAGTTAAAACACGTTAATGATTAATGAGAGAGTTCGTTTACGAGTCTTGATCTGCAAAGTCAAAGTTATATTGTTGCCGGAATTATTTGAGTATATTTGAGATAAAAGAAGTCGCAGTTGCCTGGGAAATTGTCACGTTAAGGATGATACATTTGAAAATACAATCAAATTGATTTGAAGGCATCCGATAAATATTAATCACAGTTGTCAAAAGGAATAAATAGAACTTTATTGGATTGGATCTTGAAAGTTGCGCTACTTAATGACTTTCTTCATTAGGATTTTCGATAAAATTTTGGCGAAGCGGTTATTGGGGGGGTGGAGGGCGTGGAAGCGGCAGGCGGTAGGCCGTCATGCGTAAACATAAACGCCAGAGCCGAGTCAATAAATTCGATGGGCCAGCCGGACAAATTGTATAAGTTTCATAAGTTGTAAAGTGCAAATAGGCCATATAAAGTTTTCTACGCTCTTCTTTTAGTACGACGAGGGAAAGAGTCTCATAATTTTCCGTCGGAGTCGTTAGCTCCGATTGCCAGCCAATTACACAATATATACGCTTGATAAAAGCCCGACGAATTTGAAAGGAAAATCCATTTTCTCGGACTGTTATCAGTCGCACGGCTATGGGAATGTAGAACGGGCTTATCGCGCTTTCGAGCCGGGATTTCGAGCTCTTTGCCGCGTAAGAATGATCCACGGGGGGGGGGGGGTGTGGGCGAATGCGTGAGTCGGAGCGTGCGTGGGAACGTCTGGGAAGGCGGGCAGCCTCCATAAATAATCCTGACATTACTCTAAAGGCTGAAAGGTTAATCGGAAGTAGCCATCTGAGCAGCGGGCAGGGAGCTCGGTGAGGGGAGCGGTTGATGGAGGGACGGATAAATCCTTAAGCCCTTGTTTATTAGGGGCGAATAAAAAGTGTCGGCTGATCAAGACACGAGTGATCAAGGGAATGTACGAACTAGAGGGCGGCGAGGGGACGTGGTGGCCAGGGGGTGGTCAGGGGATGGTCGTGGTCGTGGTCGTGGTCGTGGTCGTGGTCGTGGTGGGGTGGGGTGGTGTAGGGACGACGACGACGACGACGACGACGACGACGACGACGACGCCGAATTGAGGGTGTCGGTGATAAAGGAGGGCCGGGTCGAGGGAGCCAGGGCGGTACGGGGACTCGCGATTACCTCATTACGGGCTGGCTATCGCGAATCGCTTGATAATCGAGTCGCAGGCCAACGTAGAGCACGAGTCGTGAGTTGTGCGAGCTGCGCGAGTGTGGGGCCGACGAGGCGGCGCCGCGCGATTCACGCATACAGTCACGCCGCGGTGGTGGCCGACTCTGCGCATGCGGCAGACAGAGAGAGAGAGAGAGAGGGAGCGATGGAGAGGGAGAGAGGGACACGGAGTACACGGAGCTGGTGTACCGCGGAGCCAGAGTCGTCCGCAGGCTAGTCCGACGCCCAGCGCCGTGACGCTATGACGTCACCGATTAACGCTCCCTCATCCGTTGGAAACCGTCGACGTTGTGCCGGTGATTTATGAATGAAAAGTCCTCTGAGACAGACGGGCTCATTTATTAGTGATACGCATCGATAATTGCCGAGGCCGCCTTGCCCATCCGAAGGTTCGCCACGCGAACGTCACTTGCCCCATCATCAGGGCGACTCCCGGAGCATCTCCCCGTTCGCCGTGCACTCCCCACAGCAGACAAGCACACACGCACACACACCCTCTCGCCTTCCCCTCCTATCGATAACCAAGCGTATTTATTATAATTATTCCTTCGATAGTGCACCTCGAGCGGACCTCGTCCTCACCGCACGGCATTCCCTTGCCTACTCATCCTTTTCATTTGCCATCCCTCCCTAACCGCGGCCAGCCTGCGCTTTATGCTAATACGATCCGCAGCATCTCAGTCCTACGCACAGCCCGATATGCAGCTCCGATGCAATTCTGCTTTCTTCCGAGAATCTTCTTTATAATACGTCTCGAGCTATTTGCTGCTACGAGCTCGTGGCCCCCCTCCCCCCCCCATCTTCCGCTTAAAATAATATTATCTCTACCTCCCCCAACCCCCCCACCATCTTTTTGTTTTCTTTCTTCCATTGTCTTCCTTTGTTTCTTTGCTTCTTTGTTTTCTTCCCTCGCCCACCCACTCCCCTCTCCACCCCCCGTCCCGCGATCATCCCCTCGCCGCCTCGTATGACCGCGTGTTAATGAAGGAAGTGCTAATAAGGTTTGTGCTCGAACGTTTGGCTAAATAGCAGGTAGGATATTTCCGAGGGGACAATTAGCTCTTGGCTCGACTGATTAATTCCGAACACGCAAGTATTAAAATTCTTAAGCAGCCCTACGAGGCCAGTCCGTTCGCCAAGACCGCCATTATCTTCTCGATGCCCATTAGAGGAAGGGGGAACGTCCGAATATAATAACACGTTGGCGGCTTACGCGTGTCAAGCTCAGCTGTCAAGAAGTCGGGACTATCGGGATTAGCGGGACTATCGACGTCGTCGTCGTCGTCGTCGTCGTCGTCGTCGTCGTCGTCGACACCGTCAGCATCGTCAGCCGTCGCTACATGAACTGGACGTTGCCGCAGTGAGCGAGAGAGAGAGAGAGAGAGAGAGAGAGGAGAGAATTAAAAGTCGAGTGCAGAATTAAGGTTGACAAGGTCCGTTGAGCTTAACGAAAACCTCGTATGACGAAGCCGTCGGACGAGCGCGGCACGGGAGGAGGACGTGCAATGGGCTTGGCGCAGGGTTTTACGGGTTAGAGGCGGTGAGAGGCGGTGAGGGGGGGCAGGTGTCGGCGTGTAGTAGTACTTCTTACGGCGTGCGGTTCGAGTCGGAGTTGTAAATCGGTGGACTAAACGCACGTCGGCCCCGACGCCTAACTCGACACCCGCTAACTAAGGAGTCCTCGAGGAATTCGCGGATTATTCGCACGGTTTCGTCAACGATCGGGATCCACCGAGAGCTGTAAATCCGATCACTGCGGAGTCGCGTAGCCGTTGAGGTTTACTTCTTCACAAAGCGACCGTTTAGTGGTGGCCCGGTCGCCTACGTCAGGCCATATAAAGTTATATAAACAATGTCAAGCTAGACCGTGTAATTTTACGGACTCGCGTCCATTATTGGCGACCGAGCTCGCGACATCGGTCTTTTCGGTCCTTTACCCCCAATAACCTTCCCTAAACACCGTGGCACGCGACCCTCGCATTGCCACGCACACACCAATGCCCATTCACTGACTGTTATTTTCATTGTTCGCCCGTTGCTTTTACTTTTAATTTCCGTTCGAAAGCCGAGTGGTCCCGTAACGTCGTTGCCGACATTAGCAAAAATCTCACGAGAGTTAACTTCGCAAAAAACATTTAACATCGTGTTGTAGTAAATGTAAAGTGGCAGCAGCGACGCTCCTGAAATTCTCTCATGAAAAGGGTCGGGGGTCGGGGTCGGGGGGGAAGGGAAGATCGATACCGTAGCCAATAATAAAATTCTACTCGTACCTTTTATTTATTTATTTTTTGTTTTTTGTAAAAGATTATTGTTGGAGGTTGGAGGGCGGGTAACAATTATTCTGTACGGGAGGATCGCAGTGCAACACGTAGAGACCCACATCTAAGCCGTTGTCTCTTTTGCTTTTAAGAATCGCGGGCGAGATGCGAGGTGCCGGGGGACAGCAGCATCGGCAAGGGGAGGGAGTCGCACACGCCGTATAACAAATGAGCCCAGTCGGAGCAATGGATGTAGAGGATAACGAAGTATAATCGGCGTATGGACAATCTTTTGTAAATATGCGATTAGTCCCGGCGTGCCATTGTTGTTCGTGCAATCAAGTGCAGCGTAACGAGCGCGTTTGACATATTACTCGCAGCAAGCCTTCGTTTATAAAAAAAAAAGTCTTGTGGGCTTAAGCTGTAAGCTCCTGGTGAAAAGAAAAAAAAAGGACGACGACGAGCACGCATACCACAAGGACGAATATAATATATCTAGTCATGTGCCTACGCGTATAGAGAGACGGAGAGAGAGAGAGAGAGAGACGCGCGCTTGGGCATTTTCATGCAGGATGATGCAAGGGTAATAAGAGAGCCGATGAAAAGGTAAGAGGAGGAGGGGGTGGCAGGGAGAAGCGCGGAGTCGAGATCGTAAAAGGGAGAAGTTTGATGTAGGGTCGCGCTTAGGCCATCGAGAGGCAAGATCTCGGGCAATAGAAAAGGAGCTGAAGGACAAGTCCGAGCCGAAGTAGATTTACATCTATTCGCTCGAGGGAGGGAAGGGTGAGGGGAGGGGGCGCGCAGGAAGAAAAAAAAAGTGCCGCGGGCCCTGCGGTGTCCCTTGAACATTGACAGCGGAGAGATAGTGGCCTGGCAAACATGGGCAAGAAGAATAGCAAGCTGAAGCAGGACACCATCGATCGTTTGACGACCGATACATACTGTAAGTACTGATACACAGCCCCAGCGCCCCCGTACGCACGCACACCTTGATTATACCGATACGCGATCGCTCGGCAATTGCGCTCGGCCCTTCTTCCTTAACATTTTTACCTACGATTTATGCTTAAGGTTCAGCCTTAAGCCTGCCCCCCCCCCGTACAAATATCGTGATAAATAATCCTGGGGCGATCAAGCGGCCCGATTAAAAATATAACCACCACCCACCCCCCCCCTCCCTCCCACCCCTACAGCGGCACCCTTTCAATAATTCAGCCCCATAAGGAACGCGTACTATGTCCAGCTGGGTAATCGCGAGTGTGTATACTACGGCTTAATCAATAGCCGCGAGCCACAAGCTCTACATTCCAGCTCTTTATCCACGAGTAGCTTGACCCATGAGTTTTTAATGGCCCACTAAGCCGAGTAACGGTACGAAACGTACTCCTATCGCCGGTAGCCCGAAGGCAGGCATCCGCACGGAGTCGTATGAGTGGCCGCTCTGTTTCAAAGGGGCTCCGTGGCTCCGTGGCTCCGTGGCTCGATTATACCTGACGCGACCTGTGACCCGCACCCGGGACGAATTCGGCGATTAGGTAGCTCTCCCTCGCGATCGCGGTCTCTCCTCGCGTCCCCCTCCCCAGCCACCGGACTCGACGGCAGAGTGTTTGCACGAAGGGAGTTGTCGCGCTCGCTCCGGACTCTCCCCCTCGTTCTGTCTATAAACGGCGCCCTCCCTCCCTCCCTCGCTCTGCTGCTCCGCTTTTCCAGCGAGGGGGACGCAAGCGAGCGAGTGAGAGAGAGAGCGTACGCAACGCATCGTCGTCGAAGGCTTTACCGAAGGCGCCCGGGCCCCTCGGTCATCCTGCCTCTAAGTAAGGCATGCCGAGCGAGGCATGCGCACCACCGGGTCCGAGCATACGCGAGAATTCTACGCGATCCGCAGCTAAGCACGCGACGAGTATTTCTTTTTTTTTTTTTTTTTTTTTTTTTTTTTTTTTTTTATATATACAGCCGACCTGGACTGTATTGTGATAGCGCGCCGACATTCACGGTATATAATAACGTGCCAGTATTACAAATCGATTATTCCGCAAGCGATTATATTATGTTGAAATGCCGAGCCCCTCTGCCGGACAGAATTCTTAAGCTCCCGCGAGTTTAGCTTGATAAAATAAAAAAAAAAAAACTAAACTCCACCCCGGCCTGTCCCACTCGACCCCGCCTCGGTCGTTCACGTGTCGCGCCCTTTCTACCCCATCCCCTCCCCCTCCCCGAGTACGACCGAGCCGACAATCTTCCACGACCAGTACCAGCAACCCGCGCACACTGAACGGTATTTTCTTTCTTTCTTACTTTCTTTCTTTCTTTTTTCTCTCTCTCTCTTTCTTTATCGATGCCAAATTTATTATTCCGCGTGTTTACGAGAGTACCCCCACCCGTCCTCCGTCCTCCGTCCCCCCCGATCCCTTAATGGCCTTTCCCTTTAAATCTACCCTTTCATACATCAAAAAAAAGCGACAACGAGCGATTTTAACTTTCTACTCCATTACGAATGCAATGATTCGCCAATAAATTTCTTTCCTTCTTACTACAAAACTTCCGCAAAATAAATGCTTCTGTCGTCCAAGTCGTCCTCGCAGTCGTCCTCGCAGTCGTCCTCGCAGTCGTCCTCGCAGTCGTGTTGTTGTTGTTGTTATTATTATTAATATGATTACTAATTGTACGAGTTCGTGAAGCTTATGAGAATGAAGTACGATCTCTCGACTCGGTTAACAAATACACGAATAACTCAATCCTATGATAAATTGCTCGTAAAATTTTGAGCATAAATAGCGCAGAGAGCATATCGAGCAGCCGCAGCTTTGGTTTTATATAAATCTTTATAGGCGATACATTACAGCTCAGACTTCCCGTTATTCAAGTATATTCTAACTTTTTATTTGCGTTTCATATTATTTTTCTTTTTCCTTTTCTTTTCCTTTTTTTTCTTTCCTTTTTTTTTGTTTTTTTTTCTCCATTTCAACTCTACTTGCATTAACTTGTCTAAAATAAGGTCAGCTCTCTATGTATCTAGCGCTATAATTTTAATTTCATGCCCCAGTTATGTATTACAAAAACTAAAATCTAAGATAAATATTTATAAAACTCTAACGTTCAGCTAATTATGACTTAATTGCTTCTGCTTGTCTTTCCCATTACAATGTTACTTTTATTACTTTTATGATAAGACGTTAACTGCAAATAGTTCATCCGTTTATTAATTATCAGATCTTCGGCCAATGTTTCGGAGAAATATTGAATTTTTTTTTTTTCAATACAACGCGGTTTCGGATAAAGTGATTAAGAGGGGTAGGTATTCCGAATTAAGAAAAGAAAATGTTTGAAATCCCAGTTATTATTAATGAAAGAGGATATGATTTAGCGCTGACCATAGACAGGGTCACAGACCGAAGCAGAATAAAGCGCGGGAAAGTCAATAAAAAGTGTTATACGTACAAGTTGCGCGGATAAATTTTACAATAATTGTTAATAAATAAATGCCAGGAGATTTATATATTGCTGTATATTGATGTACTACTGTTGTGTTACTGTTGCGGAAGAGAAAGTGGAGCGTTTTGTTTTTCAGCTCAGCTCGGCTCGGCTCGGCTCGGCTCGGCTCTGCTCGGCTCGACTCGACCTGACACATATTTAATTCATTCGATTCGCTTTTCTGCAGATTTCATTTTACTGCAGGATTCTGGCTCGGACCCCTCTTCTCCGACTCTATCCCTCTTCGCAATCGATACTTTAAATTTCAATGTCATTTGGCCTATAAAAAAACTATAGCGATCCTTAGTCATACATAAAATTCAGGTCTTTCATTAAAATTACCATCCTAATTTCGTTTAATAATTCATTAATAGCATTGCCAATCCCTGTTCTCGCTATTATTACTATACAATGGCATTACTTTTAATACGTGGTGAGTATGAATTTTAATTCTCGATTATTCAATTACGGGTTAAAACGCTTTGTCAAAAGAAAAGAGAGAGAAAAGTTTCTTCTCGCTGCTTTTAATAGTTATCCCTTACTGATCTAAGACATACTACATACACGTGATATTTCATCCCGAGAACTCTAGATCACTTATAGCCTAACATCATGAGGAGCATATTTTAACATAATCTTATTGATTAATTCAATGCTTAAGTACGTTCTTAAAATTATTCTTAATTAGTATTTAATAATGAATGAGTCCGAAATTATATTTCGGATAAATTGTGAATAAATTTCATTTGATTTCACTTAGTTATAATAAAATGAATCATTTCACGTTTCTCAATATATTAACAACGCAGATAAATAATAATATCCGGAGACTTTCAAAGACCGTAAAGTAAATGCATAAATATAACGAATCATTGGAATAATTAGTTTCGTCTCTTTACGGTTAAAAAATTTATTTAATCACACGCATTTCATGTACTTCAAAGTGTATTTTAAGTAAATATATTTCTATTCTTCTAAGATGCGAGATGAGAGGGAAAATAATTTTCTAATAAATAAATGAGAATAAATGAAGCGTTGATCGATATGCTGTTAAGTTTATTAAAATTAAATTCCAGTATGTATAAGTGAAATATACATAACGTCGTTTAGCGCCTAAGAATGTTTAGAAAGCCCAGTGATAATCAAAGCCTCTTGGATAATCTAGAGCCGAAGGTATGTACATTGCGAACGCAGATCGTATATTTTGACTTTATTGATCCTGAGTAGAGTAGCCTGATGAATCCTTGCGTTGAAAAATTACGCGCGCGAAAAAAACGCGCTCGGTCATAGGCTAATATACCGTTTATTTATTTGCCGTGCGTTAGAAAATGGGAAATAGCTTACTCTTGCGTATGTCACCGGTACGTGGATCGAATGGATTGAAGTCACAACAAATCAATAAAGCCCTGTATTGCAGCAGATAGGCTCCTTTCTTATTTAGGATGACGGTCATTGGCGAGACCGATGGTCGTTTTCATGGAGCGATCACGTGGAAAATGGAAGAGAATGGATGGGGAAGGCTGTGATTGGAAGGGGCAAGGGAGCGAAAGGCTCCCTTTTTCATTAGGTGCAGCGTGGTCGCCAATATTAAAGTCCGCTGTTCTCGCAGCTACGTTACTTGCGAGTGATTGGTGGATATAGGGAGCTAACTGGAAAAGGAACAGGTAATAATGACGGTAATTGGCGATTTAGCTCCGAGCACGTTGACAACCCTGGCCCGGCAGGCAGAGAAAATTTATCATTCCACGAAATAGTTGCTACGATTTGGCTGCTCTCGCGAAAATACCATCCGATCTGATTATCTGGATGAAAGATGATTGACTCGAGCTATTTATTAGTGAGAGACTCTTTAGCTGCACTACTCTAATAGAAAATCTGGGATAATTTTAAAAAGCTCCAATAGATGCATCGAGAGGCTTGATTCTTACTTAATCGAGAATATTTTATCTAAAAAAAAACAAATACAAATACAAATACAAATATGCGCTATTGTCGAGCCATGCGTTCTAATCGTTATCTGTATATATACATAATAATTCACTATATAGATATAAAAATATAATAATTCTCGTGGGTGGTTAGATTACGGCCGAGACAATGAGATAATTTTATGGGGAGGGATGGGCGAGCCGGATCGACGTTATTTCTCTTGAAATCGTCGGTTGGTTGGCAAAAAGGATAAAAAGCTCCTATAAAGAGCTTGCGTTTTAACGCCACGATAGATTATAGATCCCGAGGCCTATGTCATTATGAAAATGGGTCATTATGAAAAAAGGTAAGGATCGCGAATGGACGGAGGAATCCAAAGGTCTCGTCGAGTAGTGTCGTTTCGAGAAGAGTTCGACCGATGCATCGAGTCGCAAATCCGCGCGGATACTCGACGAGGAGCCAATGAGCGGGCTTATTCCCCTCACAGACGAGCCACTTTCTCCGTACTCGCACCAACCCCCTCAATCCGCCCGCTACCCCTTGCCATCCTCCCACGCCACCACCTCCCACGCCGCCACCTCCGCAGCCCGCTCGACAGATTTTTTTTCTTCCATTTCGCATTAGCGGCGAGCGGCTGGCTCCTTTGCAATTTTCGTCACGTGCGACAGCTTCCGTGGATCGGCTCGTGCTCGGCCACTCCTTCCTGGACAGTGACTGACTCACTTATTTTTACTCGCGTCTTCGAACTCACTTATTTACTCTACGGTATTTTTCACCGAGGCAATGGATTTCAGATAATCCGGAGGCTTTACTATCTGGATATTAAGTCGAACGAGGCCCCCGCCTACCCACCTCCCCACCTACCCCACTACCACCCCCATACCGCGAATACCAAATCCGCAGTACCGTAATTGTTTTAAACAATTCTTCTCAATCGACCTCGAGTCATCAGTTTATTATTTTATATAAGGAGATGGAAAGAAAAAAAAATTTTTGCTTTTCTCTGACCTACTTCCTTACCGGTAAGTACTACTATCTTCCCGGGATTATTTTTAAATTTTAACGTCCGCGTTTGATGTATATTGTACCAATGTGCCCAGATATCGACCGGGATAATACGAACGAATAATTTTTGTATAAAAAGAATCTTCACGCTTACTGCGTTTCTCCTGGAGGGTGTACGCTAGCTTCGATTTACAGCAAACAATTTAGTACAATAATAATTAATAATAAAAAAAAAAACAAAAAGAACGCCCTATCGAACGATTAGTGGCGGACTAGGCCGTAATTATTACAATGATTGGCGGGGGGGGGGTAGAAACGAATGCATGAATTTAAAACTCATGGAATAATAATAAATGAAAGATTATTTTATAATACGAGTTCTGGCCTTAAAGCCTTACCAGTTAGAGGCCACGTAATCTTTATTAGTCAATAGCTTTGCTATGGGCTTTCTCACGTGGCCTATAGATGTCCTTAAAGGCGTTATTTTTAAAATTTTAAATATAAACTTTTGACAGAGTTATTTTCAAAGAATATTTACTGCAATATTAAACTCTATAAATGGAATTTTACCCGATGATTTTAATAAAGTAACTATGTTATTGACAGATCGACTAATTGCAATATCCACTAATGATGATTAATGATTAAACGGGTGTAATATTGATCACGGGCTATTATCGGCAAAACTAATAATACTAAATGTAATATCCCTTCACCGCGGTTCGTTAAAAATTACGACAGAACTCTTTCGGTTCACTTGTAATGTGCAGTTTAACATGTATAGCGACACTTTGAGGATCGCAAGTTTGTTAATTTATTCATTGCTGTATACCGTTGATACGTATATATATATATATATATAGCGCCGACTCTTTGAGAGTAAATTGCAGATTCTTAATGCAATGAAATTTAATTTATTTTCAAATTCTAATAAGTTTATAATAATTTTCATTTTAAGGAAATTTCGAGAACCGAGTAATTAATTATTAAGATTGACGAACTCTGAAAGAGCCTTTTGATGGCAAACCTTTTTAAGTACGCTGGCTTTAAAAATAATTCGGAAGCATAAAATTAGTCTGAAGTCTTCGTATCCTTATTTATTTGACTTTTAAATTTCCTCGGGCGCGCAGATACGTAAAAATATTGCGCATCGCTGCTGCACAAGTAAACGAAACTCAATTACTCAATTTACAATTACTGGTAAGAAATAATATTTTAGTACTTTACTACAATCAATATGGAGCTTGGCACACCCGAGCTCGCGTATACGCACACACGCGCACGCACACGCGCACCTGTAATTTCTAATGGAAGCTTTGAGTTGAAAAGTCGCAGTAAGTATTGAAAAATATCAAAAGTAATTTAATTAAAAAAATGCGCGTACAATCTGCTAAGCTAAAACATCAAGTGTGAAAAATATAACTCGGACGCGTATAAAAAAAAAACAAAAAAAAAAAAACCGCTGCATATATATTTTCATCCTTGCAGTGTAATCGACAAAGAATCCTCCGATAGGCACATACGATTCAGATTGATATAATTTCAAGAGCCGAAAGTGAAGATTATCCGAGATATGGGGGGAAAAAATAGAATCGTTTGTAATGGAAGAAGGTAGGGGGGATGGGGATAAAAATCATGGGATATAAGTATTGTGTTGGAATGGCGGCTTCGTTAAATGAGATGAGGAAAGGAATGTATGTGTAAGTATTTAGAAAATTTCCTCAAATAGCGGGCAATTGCGTATATTATGCCGACGAAGACCACCGATCTATGGCGGATTTCACAACTCCGGAGCTGCAGCTGTCATTAATACTGGAAACATTCGCGTTACATTCGCGTGGCTTTTATGGTTTTATGTACACGGGACGCGACGGCTGTTCAACGTAAGGCGGTTCAATTGTTGAAGCACTGACTCGGATCGCCGTTACGAGCGAGCGCATTCCAATGAGTTATGCCTTTCTAGAGCATGTAATTACCCTATTTACTATAAGCGAAGCTTCGGCTCGACACCTGAATCGACCACTCAACCTTTCTTCTTCTTCTTCTTCTTCCCCTTTCGTCTTTATTATTATTATTTATTTATTTATTTATTTACTTATTTATTTATTTACTTATTTTCCTTTTAATTCTATTCGTACGAATGATTTATCCATTTAAATAGTTTGAACGATCCATTGACGTAAGACGTTACTTAGCCTATACCTGAACAACCGAAATAGATAGCCTGTATTATAAAATATTTATACCTTCCTTACGAAACTGCTACTGGCATTGATTTTGAATATTCCCAACTGTAGATTTGCCAATATGTAGTTTTACTTGTAGCACTCTGAGCGCATTAATAATAAAGACAATCCCAAGGGCAATATTCCTTTTTTAAATTACAATTACAAAAATATAATGTAACTCCATGACTCGGAAGACATAACATGTATTAAATATTTATATTCTTAACAAAAGAATATCGAGGTCTTATCGTTTATTTGATATTAAAAACCTTCCGTGACAAGGACGGCAATGGAAGAATCTACATAATGCATATTCGAATGCTCGATACCAATATATTCTAAAGCGATAAAAAAAAAAAAAAATTTTAAATATAAAGATTAAAATTCGATTGAAAGCTCTTGAACTCGCGACTCGAGGTAATCAGAAAAAAGATCCGCATTAGTACCGCAATACTTGAATGGTAGCTCTGACCTGGGACCACAAGCAAACTTATTTACCATCGATCAAAGGAATTGATTCACATTAATAATTTTGCAATATATGGTTAACTTCAAGCCGAATCAAATTACCTTGTCTCGCTTTATATTATTAGTGATAAACTTAACTCATTACGTAAACTATAACGTTTCGTTACACTGTATGTGTCTGTTTACGTAGGTTCGTTAATTTTATTCTGCTAATTAATGACTAAGCCATTAAAAATATAATACGTAATACATTGAAATACATAAGCGATGAATTAAAATTTTTTGACGGTACACGTAAATATACGTATACACTCGCGCGTGCACGCGTATGCGGTAGAGGGAGCAGCGAACGTAGCTTCCATATAAATCATACTGGGATCAGTTTATCTACTCTCGATTACTTTTCTGCGTCTCTCTTTAAAACAAACTAGCATAAACAACATAATTGGTCAAATGAATTATTAATTCTATAAAAAAAAAAAGCCCGGCAGCACAATGTAAACAATCTCATCATTTATCATAACGGAGTAATTCACATAATCTGTTCTTATAATTATTTCAAAAGTTATTTCTTAAAAATTTTGAAATTTCTTCCCCTTACCTTTGACTGCAATATAAGTATGCGATTGAAAGTTCAGAAATTCGCTTTCTTATGATACGTATTCCTCAATTTCAAGTGGTTTATTTATTAATAAAAAATTCGGTCATTTCGCTACTCATCTGCCCTTTAATTTTTCTTTACTTCTTCTATACTATCGAATCCACAAGTATGAAGAATATCCGATCAGTTATAAATAAATATACAATGAATAAATATTAAAGAAAAGTCGGAAAGCGAACTTACGCAATTAACGTATTTATAATTTCTTCTTCGTACAAAATAGTACGAGGATACGAATTGGTACGATAGTACATCATAACTGATGTAGAAAACAAGATTTTTTATAAAAATATGATATTATATTAAATTAAAAATAGCGAAAGTATGAAAAGCTTCTACTTACGATAGATAATATGATATTTAGTCGAAATATTTAAGCAATTTTATAAACGTTATATCGGAAATACTTAACCTTTTATGTGTATGTATAAAAGTAAATTCTAAACAGTACAGAGATTAAAATAAAAAAAAAGCCGATAAAGGGCTTACGTAAGCTGTAATGGATTTTTAAGAAAAAGGAAAAGGTAAAAGTTTTATAAGATATTCCGTTGATCGAAAAAAAATATTGTGACGCTAAAATTAAGCATTAAAAGCATAAAAATATAAATTTAACACAATTATATTAAATCAATCAAAATTATGGGGAATATAAAAACTTTAAGAAATAGTTAAAGAGAGCATTGCATCGAAATAATTAATAAATTTACAGAAATTAATTGTATAATAGGATAAAGAGAATGCTTTTATTTTATATAAATTATTGTTATGTTCTATTAGATTAGATTCGTTGGATTTCAATTAATGAGTTTTCTATATAAAAATCATTAAAATTCTTATGGCAAAAACAAAACAATGAAGTTCAAGGGATCAAATGGTTCCGAGTAATGAAAATATCATATACTTTATGATACATTATAAATAAAATTTTATAACATAAATGACTACAACTGAAAAAGCTATATTAAAAACCAAAGAGTAAATTGTATTGTCAATAAATCTTAAAATAAGCCTTTGCGAGATTTATGAAAATAATTTTAATAAAGTAATAATAGACATGATTAAAATTGTTATTTTATGATGGAGTCCACCGAATGAATTTTATATTTTATACAAAATATAAAAGCATCGCAGTATTTTTATTTTTTATTTTTTTTATTTTTTTTTATAACCTTTTTTTAATGAATATTTTAATTTAGACGTGTGAATAAAAAAAATAAGAAAAGGCATATTTATAATTATAATGTTGCTTATTAAAATTATTTCACTATGTCTATTAATGCAAAATAAATATTACTACGTTTCCAATGCAATATTGTTATCTAGCATTTATCATGTGTTCAATTATAATGTATTTATTATAGAATTGAGTGTATTATTAGTCTAAAATTGTTTATTCAAACAGTTTGTTTTGTTTGCTTGAATTCAATGAATTGGAAAATTGTTTATTAGTTAAAATATGTTTTCGCTGTGTTTTGATTTAGTCAGAAGCCCGACCGTAGATGAAATAATCAGCAATATGGTATAATAAATTGTTAGAATTCGTGGGGAGTAGTGCGTCAGCAGAACTTTTTCTGCTTCAGAGCGACAATATTGTGTGTGAGGCTATAAGAACCGAAATGGCAAACTACTACTATAATTTTGTCATTTGTATACAGTGTACCGTCAATTTTCGCAGAATTTTTCATGCCAAGCTCCAATTGTAATCATGGTATAGTGTATTTATGCTCGTTGTACATATTGCTAATACTTGTCTTATAGATTAATGGAACATTAAGAATTATTCAGCGAGCAGTAAATAAAATCAAATGGCCTTATACCATCGAGCCAGAAAATTAATAATTTCTATTAATTGCACTTGTACGATCATGCACTTTATTAAGAAATAAAAAAATATTTCATTCGGTCCTTAGTTGGCATTTAATGTTTACAATAAAAGGAATTTTATCGGCATATCGTTGAGACGTTAAATATAAAAACGCGTATAGTAAATAACGCGTAAATCGAATGGCCTGTGAGCTCCCTTTAATGTTAAAACACATAGTATCTTAATTCATGTATGTTTAATTATGTAATTTAGTGTATAAAGGCATTTAGAAAACATGTCAACAAGTTTCTCGTTTCACGAACGAATGCGAGATAAATGAGGCCGCCATTGCATTAGCTTAGTTTATTCCCGTGCATTTGAGTGATTGTTTCATAAAACATTAGGTCTCAGCGTAGCGAGGATATGTCATTAAAAAAAAAAAAAATAATAATAATAATAAGAAGAAAAGAGAAAAAAAGAAAAAAGAAAAATAGAGCGCAGCTGGTTGGCTATTGTTTTAATTGAATTGGAATTTCATCGGCCGAAGCTGACTGCTTTTAGAGAAAGCTTGTTTTTATTACTTTCCTTACACGAACTGCCGGGTAAACTTTCTTAATAATTTCCTCGATAAGTTTTACTTTTATCAGGAAAAGAGGGATTATAAATAACTTTAAAGTATTATTTATTTACAGCGTTATTCGGTAAGGAATAAAAAATACGGCTGTATTCAGCCGTCGACCGCCGCCGATACAACTTCTTCGATACGACTTAAGTATAACAATTTGCCATCATTTGCCGTTAATTAATTATAAAATGTATTATCAATTTCACATTCATACGTCAAACGGTGATATATCCTTATCAACAAATCAACGAGGCACGATCTCCCCCTTTAAATTACCTATTAAATAATGTCAAGATCGAATCTAAGGCACGTCATATGATCATTATTATATCGTGCTTATAAAATTTAAAAAAAAAAAAAACAAGTCCGACATTTCTAGATTTTATACGAGACGCGTTGTCATTGCCGTTAAGATTGAAAAGCTTAGGTTGAGCGTAGGACAGTGATGGAGGAGATGCTGCGATTGCATTTGACCGTATTAAAGGATTTACCATCTGATTTATCATTCGATGATGACGTTTTCAAACAAGCACACTCACTGGACGAATTTTACCAGTAGAATTAATTATTCGACTTTGAGCCGTAGCACTTGGCTCTTGGCTCTTGGCTTGAAAATGTTATTGTCTTTACGTAAGGGGTATCGAGTAGTAATCCTGGGTCAGTTCGGTTAAGGCCGTAGATGGCAATGCACCTCGCCGAGGACATCGGACAGCTTATATTGTCGTACGGTAAGCTGTCGAAATCCTTTTACGTTTAATATATTAAAGAATGTCGGATTTCCTTTGGATGGCGGAATTAGTGAGGGGGAGGGGATGGGGGAGGGAAGGTGGAAGGGAGGAGGAAGTAATTGAATCGAATCGACTGGGGCCGTAGATCTGCCGGATGATAATGGAATGCGATCGTCGACGTGGAAGTAGAGCGCGGCACCGCGTCATACCCGACGAGTATTCACGACAGTTGGCGTTACCAATTTCTATGCAACCCGGATCCTGCCAGATGCGCGCCGTTATTGCAGCCAGAGTCCCAAGACGAAAAAGTACGTGGCGCCCGAAAACTTTCTGCCTGCCCCGCTTTCCCCGGTCACTATTTATACGGAAGGACAACAAATATAACGTAGAGAGCGCCATTAGACAGTGTCGTCAGCTGTAGCCAATCGCCCATTTGCTTTAGTATAATGAAAAACATCGTCTTCATAGTCCTTATGTTATTTTGTCGCGGAATTCAATATTTCACAAGGCGTATATAAGAATGAGGATGCGGGAACGGGGTATCGGCTGACTACTCGAGTCGGCCTTTCAAAGGATCATTTGCGCGATAACTCCGTGGACGTGTACGCAATATACTGCCATTGCGTAATTTCTTTAATATTTCGTTGGGGATTGATTGTCTCGCGCGAGGAGCTGAAGGGAGCGAGAAGCCTCCAAAGGGCCTCCCTTTGGAACCTCGTAATATCTTTTTTAGCGATTACGTTAAATTACAAGCGTAAACATCTTCTATTTTCTATACTGCATACTTTGTATTACACTTTATTCAGTAGACAAGTAATTAAGTAATAGTAATGGAATTACTTGACGTCTAGCCGAGGCTGTCGAAATTATAGTAAGCTTGGATATATTTTACTCGAAGCGAACATCGATTTTATTATCTTATGAAGTATTATTACTTGCGTCGTCGTATCGCTCAGCAAATTCACGAACTTATGCATGTCCATGCATATACACTGGCTTATTAAGAAATACCTACTCTGTATGGACAATAATACATACGGACTATAGGTATAACGAGAATAAGCCAGCTAAAAAATCACTATTGAATCTCTCTTTTTTGTAAGAAAATTAATTTTTTTTATTAGAACGAGTTTACCGGAATAATGTTACGTACCTTTAAAAATTTATCGCTTCGTATATTTATAGTCTTGTAGGAAAAATAATTGATTATAATATCAATTAAATAATTATTTTAAAAAAAAATCTCTAAATAATTTACAGGGAGTTAATGTAAAAATTTTAAAAAGTAATTTCATCATTCTAAATCGCCAATAATAAGAAGAAACGAATGATTTCATCGTTTATGTTTACGATGGCTTATGTTTACCACGAGATACCTTGTTTTTTACTGTATAATATCGATTAAAAGAAGCAGAAGGATATTTTTATATCGACGGTAGTTGAAGATAAATAATATTTCACAGAGAAGTAAGGGATTTTATCTTTTTAGCTATATAGTACTGCAATTTTTGTTATAAATGTTTTATTACGTCCCCTGAGCACATGAAGTATTTCGTTGCTCGACCGATACTTTATCACGCGTTCAGTTACGTACTTATCCCGCGAATACCCATATATAAATTAAATTATTCTACTTGAGGAATTTTCATTATTTTTTTTTTTTTTTTTTCTTGTTTTCTAAATAATATTACATTAGAGATTACGTTACGTTGTCTTTTGTTGTTATATGCAAGAGATCCTGTTAGCGTAATTAATGTGGGACGAAGTAGAAAAATTACGTTCGGTTTCGAGGTCGCAAGAATCTCCGGTGGTCTCAGGAGGTACCGATTCTACCTCCTGGGTAGGTACTACCGCTCTACTATAAATCTGTAGAATTCTCGTTAGAGAATTCAAAATGAATATCAGGAAAGTTTTAGTGACACGTGCATTGACTTGGAAAAACGCGAACTGCCTTCAAAGAAAAGAAATAATGAGTTGACGCCGGTAAAAGGGGGAGGGGGGCGGTTCTTTTTTTTTTGTTGAGAAAAGCGAGGAAATGCACGTTAATTCTTTGTAATAGGAATATCGGAATGGCCGGTTCTTGTTTTACGCGTTTAATTTTAATAAGGATGTAGATTTCGGTTATTGTAGTTCCGTAATGAAAACGAAAACTTCCGTAAAAGTTTTGCCCTTCATTTCTCCTCTCTTGAATTTTCAATAGGACCCCGACTGCCCTGTCCCATTAGGACGAACCGAGCTCGTTTAAGAAAAGAAATAAAATTTATCCGTACTGTAGAATCTGTCAAAACTGAGCATTTATTAACAATAAAAAAAAAAAGACGAACGTTTTGCTTTTGGTTTCTAGGAACATTATAATGAATAGAGGAAATCCTCGTCATCGTCTCCTCTCGTGAGTCTGCTTGATAATTCCGCTTGATTTTAAAACTCACTCAAGGGGAGCTTCAAGTCGGGCCTGATAAAGCAGCTCCATTACATAGTTTATAATGAGGGTAAGGAAGAATGATAGTGATAACGGCGCGATCGCGAGAACAGGAAAAAATATTACGGCCACAGACAGATCCCTCTGGAATAATAATGCCAGTTTATTTAAATATAAACTTTGCGTACGGAAAGAAATCCCGAGGATTCTGTGCCCTGGTGCAGTAGCACGTCAATCGAGCTTTTATTCGCTCTCGCTCGATATACCTACATTCGGCGAATAACAAGTCAATGGTCATTACATGATATACAGGCCCATTACGTTCTCATAAATACGAATATTAAAACGATTCGGATTTGCCGATTTTATGGAAATTACTGTATTATCCGTTGTTTTATTCGCTCGTTCGTTCTATAACTTCAACAATTATATAATAATAGCAGCTAAAGCTGTTTAATTAATAATAAATAAATAATAGCAAATAGTCGATGTTAAGATGTCAAGATGTCAAGATGTTTTTTTCTTTTTCTTTTTGTTTTTATTAATTTCACAAAACTAATTTCTTACGTATATTTAATTTGAAATAACAGTATACTTATTGCAATGATATTTGCAAATTAACCATAGAATTGTCCATTTGTTTGAATGTTCACGTACAAAATCTCAATCAATAAATCAATGATGCTAGTCGTACGTTAAAAACGATACCATTAATTCCTCGGTACCATTATTTCACATTTACGTAATCTGTGAAAGATTTAAAACTATTTAAAAAAAAAGCTTTCTAAAACCGGCCACGATTGATTATTTCGTAATTTTTAATTAAATAATAATTTAGCGCGCCTTTTCCTAACTCGTATAAAACATAAGCTGAAACTATTTGAGATTTTGTATAAATATACCTTTATGTGTTTGTTATAAAAAATACTTTCCTGCGAATAGCCGCGAATAGCCGCGAAAGCTAAATCTATAAATATTTTAATGCAGATCTCGTTACTCTTATAAGTAATAAGAAAATTGAAATATGTTATTAAAAATAAGAATGATGAAGTGCATACGTGACTTTCTCTGGTTTAGCAAGCGCGTAAATAAACCATTTTTGTTATTCGTTTGCTTTATATTATCATGATTGATAGTGTAATTAAATAAAAGGAAAAGAATGAAAAAAATGAATGTTATAAAAACGTGTGACGAAAAGTTATTTTGGGTAAAAATAATTTTTATTTAATTCTGATTCAATTGTTTACATGTCAATTAACGATGATGAATAGCAGTAGGATAACAGGGATGTTATCTACACTTTCTCCAAAGAATTTCTTATCCCCTCGAAGCCAAATTTTTACAGCCTCAAGATACCGGTTTTCATTTTCACGAAAACTTGAATTGCAAAATCTCGTTCTGTAAACAAGTCCGAGTCAGGGACGTTACGTTCTCGCAGATAATAATTACATAATAATTTGACATCTGCAAGCTAAGGATCAGAATAGCGAAGAAATATTTTATTTTTTTTTAAATTTTCATACAAATTTATATAATATCCAGATGTATTTAGTTCTAATTGTCTAACATAAACGATTGCACTGTAATTAGATTAATATTTAAATAATTTTAAATTCAGTTCAATTTAACTTTTTTTTTGTTTTGTTTTACCTTTGTTTCAGTTACCGAAAAGGAAATCAGGCAGTGGTAAGTGCTTTTTAAATATGTATTCGTATACGTATATGCTGTCGTTGCATTTGAAGGAAGGTAAGAGAGAAATAAAATTTCAGTCCGTAATAAATTATCCGGTGCTTTTTTAATTACAACCAAAGGAGTTCGTTACAAAAATACTTTTTTGCGCAACATACGGCTAGGTATGAAGTATTTAGGATAAAGAGAAAATAGAGGTGAAAATTCGCTTTTCTCGTGTGTATTCTCGTACGTATAATATATATATCAGATGCATTTAAGTACCTACGTATGAATATTTGAAAAGTATTGAAGTGCATTTCACGTACTGCTTAGATTATTATTTAATTTTAACCATAAAGCCGCTTACGATCTTGAATTTAGCGAAATTTAACCTACAAAAGAGATTTGAAAACCTTAAATAGAAGTTTTGTCTGCGCGTTAGCAAGTAATCTCAGGTATTTAAAAGGAGCTACATTGTCGATTGAATTGCGGGTATCGTTATTCGTATTTCTTCGAGTAGCCCGGAATCTTGAAAAATCTCATTTAAATTGTAATCATCTTATGTTTGTTTCGATGCCGGACTGGCTCAATAGGTACAAGGGTTTTCTCAAGGATTGCCCGGATGGATTACTAACAGAACAGGTTAGAGACCAGATTAGAGATTTAATATTCAATATATATCAGCATTTATTTATTAATACGAAAAATCCCACTTTTATTTTTTAACGATACTTTATTGATTAATCTTTTCTCTCTTTTATTAGGGCTTCATTAGAATTTACAAACAATTCTTTCCGCACGGCGATCCCTCGAAATTCGCTACCCTGGTTTTCCGGGTCTTCGACGAGAACAACGTAAGTAGTAGCGGATTCCGCGTTTCAATGCTTATTTCCCTACTTAGACAAGACATTTCTATTTAAATATTAGGCTAATATTAAAATCAATCGGTTATTTTAATTTAGCTACTGCTTAAGGAAAAGATGCCGAAAATGTTTATTTTACCTTATTGGCTTACTTAAAAACTGATTTTAAAAGATAAATTTACATTGAGCTCAAACAACATGCAAAGATATCGTAGAATAAACATTATAAACAAACATTAATTATAAGTATATGTGCCTCATTTTCATTTACGATTATTTTTAATTCGCTGCATTTTTATCGTTATTATTATTGTTATTATTGCTATTATTATTCTTTTTGTTGTTGTTGTTGTTGTTGTTGTTGTTCGTTTTTCCTTATTTCCTTTTTTTCATAGAATAAATTTTTCCCTTAGCTATACTCAAAATTTGCAAGAAAGAACTTCGTAGTAAAAAAAAAAAAAAAAAAAACATTTTTTTGAAATTTAATATTCCAAATTGTGTTAATTCGTCAATTAAGAAGTATATATTTTCTTTCAAAATCAAGTGTTTCACTTCTGTCGTTAACATCTTCTTTTATTATATATAATTTGATTAGGATATACCATGAAAAAAGTAAAAAACTTTAAGCTGTTCACGCGCCTTACAAATATTGGAATATTTAGTCTTAACTTGCCAATAAAATTATCAATATAATTTTTAATTGAGACTTTTTTCTTCACGGTAACTCAAACACACAAAGGAATCAATATCATATAGGAATTTTATAGAAAATCAAAGTAGAAATAGTTCTTCAAACGTTTATTGTTTTATTATTGTTTTATTATGTTTTTACTTGTTATTAATATTTTACGGTGCATTGATTACATCCATTAATTTAATTATTTATTATATAAATTTTATCATTTATAATTCATTCATATGAATAATTAAAACCTTTAATAGTTAATAATTTTAATACATAAAGAATTCTTCGTAAATTATGTTTAAAGATTAATTTTGTTTTTAAAACGGTATCACTGTCTTTAATTAAAAAAGCAAATAATAGTAAATGAAAGATTTTAAATGTAAACATATATTGATTTATGGTAATACTTTATCAAATGAAGAACAAATATTTGATCTTATTTGGTTAAATAATAACACAAATGCTTAAATATTTGATTTTAATGTATTAAAAATAACGAAATTTAGAGAAAAATTAATGAAGAGCAGACTTACATTGTTTTACTTACTAGAATTATAGTTATTAATTCATAGTATTCGACTTACGTTTCACTCGAAACTAATTGAAAAATAAGGAATTATTTAAAAAAAAAAATTTTTTCCTTTTAAACGGTATTTTTATTTTTATTCATGTATTCATAAAACTGATAAATAAATTCGAGCAGAGAGGATTAATTGTGTCTGCATTTAAGTCGTTGTTGTTCCTTATTGTTAAATTAGTTAAATTATTGTTCCTTATTTGATAATAAGTCGGAAATTTTTGTCAAAGTAATGTATGATGAGCCGAGAATGATATTTTCGTGTACTTTAAAAATTACATTTACATTTGCATTGAATGGAAACAGTTTAAATGAAATTTTTTTTTTTTTTTTTTTTTTAACAAAATTCCCTGACGCAGCAGACCTTATTGGCTTGCAAAATGTATAAATAGACAATAACGACGAATAAAATAGATATGCTTATTACGTCCCGTACGCATGCTATTGTTATTATTTATTATCATTGTTGTTGTTGTTGTTGTTATTTTTTTTTTTTTAAAAAAAGGGCTAAAAAAGGCTACTCTATGAATAATAATAATAATAATAATAATAAATAAATTCCCGATGGTTGGATAGAAAGTGAAAGTACGGAGTTGAAAAAGGCCGAGAAAGGTTCGCGGTACTTGATTTAATTGAATGGCTCGATGAGCTTACGCGTATGGTTTGCTTGCAGGACGGGACGATAGAATTCGAGGAGTTCATTAGGGCGCTCTCTGTAACGTCAAGAGGAAACTTGGACGAAAAGCTGCATTGTAAGTTCTCATTTCCGTGCACTTGAACGATAGTTTTTTTTTTCTTTTCTTTTCTTTTCTTCTTTCTTTTCTTTTTCTTTTCTTCTTTTTTTCCTTTCTTTTCCACTCGGGGTTACCCCCCTTTCATATCATCCCTTTGTTTAATGCTTCGGGAAATCATTGGAGAGACCGCGGAGGCGTGGATGCCGTTAGAAAAGCTTCTGGAGCTAGGTGATAATGCCCGAGAGGCTTGTAAAGTTTAAAATAGTTAGGTCGGGTAATGCATTCGGTAAAAGGGAAAGGTATCGCTCCTCACGTTATCCTCGTGTTTTGTAAGAAAAGCCGTTAATACGCAGAGGATAAGAAAGCTTTTGAGCTCGTAAAATTTTAAGTTATGTTAAATCTCTTATCGATATATCAGAGCATGTCGTGGGACAGGTGGGTGTTTGGGGGGGGGGGACGGCAGGGACGATGTCCCATGAGTAATAGCTTCCTTAACGCGGCGTTCCATGTTCCAGGGGCCTTCCGGCTCTACGACGTCGACAACGACGGCTTCATTACCAGGGATGAGATGTACAACATTGTCGATGCGATATATCAGATGGTGGTGAGTTGCTATGAATTATCCTCCTCAAACCCTCCCTCCTCAAACCCTCCCGTCACCCTCCCGTCACCCTCCTAAAACTCGAGCCCTCCACTAGGCGCCATTGTCAGCAGCGAGACCGAGACGGCCGCCACTTATGACCAAAGAAAAGTAAACTAACGGATGAAAGGCTAAAAAAAAAAAATAATAATAATAAACTAAGAATCGGCGTGCTTTGTTCGCCGGAGGGACGGTAGAGTGAAGGTGACGGAGAACAAAGCAAGCTGGCTTATGAAATAATGTCGATCCTCGGCTAGCTCAGGAGGAGGCCGACGACGACACAATAAACTGCTGAACTGACAAAGAAAAGAAAGGGATAATAATAATAATAAAAAAAAACAAAAAATAAAATAATAAAATATAAAAAAGGGTAACGCGTATGCGAAATTGGGTCTGTTTAGGGCCAGGCACCCCAAGCCGAAGACGAGAATACGCCGCAGAAGAGGGTCGACAAGATCTTCGACCAAATGGACAAGAATCACGACGATAAACTGACCCTGGAGGAGTTCCGAGAGGGCAGCAAGGCCGATCCGCGGATTGTCCAGGCGCTGTCGCTGGGCGGGCCCCCGATCGACGGCTGACTTGCCGGGACCGAAGCAGCGCCGCATTCCATGATCACGCTGGCGAACGAGGCCAGTCGAGTCGATGGAATAATCATGGGGCGACCGAGGCGAACTGGAGGGCCAAAGAAGCCGAAGCGGCTACTGGTGAAATGGAAAATCAAGGGAAATATTTGGGGAGTCTCCGAGCGGCCTTCCGCTCATTTAAACCTCAAAAGATGTACTGAGTTAGGCTGTGACTGACCTCCAACCCCACCCAAACACCCACTTCCCCTCCCCCAACCACCACCGCCACCGTCACTGCCGCGACCCCGTAAAATCTCGGAACTATAAATCCATGAGGATTCGCGGTCGGACCTGACTGGTAAGTGGCCGGTACCGGTGTGCCCGTGGTCTAGGTAGCGGCGGGTGGAGGGGTACGGTAACGGTACAGAGCACGGCCGCCGGCAAGGATGGACCGGTGCTCGCCACCCGAGGACGAGGAGGACCGTTACCTCTGGGTCGTGTCGATCGACCCTCGTCACCCGAGCCTCCAGACCTCGTCTACCTTTTATACCGCTCCGTGTCGATGCCACTTTACCCGCACACCGTCTCCCCCTTTCCCCGCCTCCGACGTGACCCCCTGTTTGTTTCTTGTTCGAGCCGCAGCACCTCCGATCGGCTATCTACGCTAATACGGAATAGTGTATCCGCGAATTCTCAATACTCCGGGTGGACTCTCGCGGGGCTTCGTTCTCCTCCCTCCCTCCCCAACCTTTCTCAATCATCGATCGTCGATCCTTTCTCCACCCGTTTCTCGGGGCACCAATAAATAGCTGTCCTCTCTGTGCCATGACGTTTTATCGCTCGGCACCCTTCGACGTACCCTCATCAACGACGGAATTTCGCGCTTAGCCAAAGATGCCCGCAACCGCTCATCCGAATTTTAGCAGACATTAAAGCCACCCAAGCTCTTACGCTCTACGAAACACAAAGGCATATATATATATATATATATATATACGCACATATACGTATAAATATAGGCGCGGTCCGGTCCGTGTATTCGTTTGTGTGCTGTAACGATTGGCAAGGATTTTTCAATGCCTAGATCCTACCGCGAACGAGGAATTTCACTAAATAAATACTTCTCTAATAATAGCAATAATCTACATCGTTACAGATCTTCCTGAAATATCTTACGTTTTATTTTACCTACTCTCCCTGTCTTTTTTCTGATTATTCCTTATATTCCCCACCCACGGAATCCCTTCTGTTCCACTTAGTCCTTACATAATTTATCGAATGCTAACTTGCTAGTACAAGATCTATTGTGGGACGATAAATCAGCTTACGCACTTTCTCTGAAATCATTTTTTTTTTTTTTTTTTTTTTTTTTTTTTTTTTTTTTTTTGTAATGTCAAACAGCACACGTAGTTTAATCTAATAACGTACTGTATTAAGTAAAAGCCCGTACGTAGGATCTCTTACTACTCCTTTGGCACCGATACATGTACATACGTGTCCCCTTTATCTATTTATTAATTTTAATTTTGCATTTTCCGAAGGTTCTCTTAAAGGTGAAGCATGTTTTTTTTTTTTTTTATATAAACGTTTTATCCGCAACTTTGAAAATCTTTATTACGACCGCATCGATTTTCTATTATGCTAAGCTACGAAATTTAAAACAAATGCAAAATTCAAGCGTATATATATATATATGTATATATACGTCTAAAAATATACCGATAATCTAATCGACAATCTTTTGCAGAAACTTTTTCTTCTAAGATAGAATGTAAACTCAATTTCCCGACGAGCTTATCTGTTTAAGAAGATTACAATGTAATAATAAGTTGCCGTAAAGGTATGCTCTTTCGAAAATAAGCGCTGCAAGTCCTAGAATTATTATTATTATTATTATTATTGTTATTATTATGAAACTCAAGTGGCTTCATTACTTGTATTGTACTCCATTCGAGGAATGTACGCTGACTTACTCGATTCTTTTATAGTTGTGCACGTGTGCATTGAATTGCTCGCAATGCAAAGTAGAATATATTAAATAAGAAAAACTTTAATCACGCAAAGCTTTTAATGAGCCTACGAAAAAAAAAAAAAATAAAAACCACCACCTTACAACATCTGTACTGTTAGCGCGTCTTAACTTATCAACATTATTCGCAGCATTTACAGATCCTCTCCGCTTTACTGCACTTTTGCTATCTTGCTGTTTTTTATCGATCAGTGTTTCTTAAGACACTAAATTATCTAAGTAATGTTACCGAGATATCTTTCCAAGTTTCGAAATAGTTAAAAAAGAATAATAGGTAAGCAGAGTACTCTCATTTTATATAAAAAAAATAATCTGTTAAATTATAATAAAGCTCTTGTAATAGTGTGCGCTTGTAATAGTCGCTTGGATCCTCGACTAAATCGGAAGACAATACTTATACTTGTTGTATCCGTAATGAAAGATCATAGAAAGCCTATGATTTATTACGATATGATGATCACGGCAGTTAGAATAAAGCTATATACTTAGGTAGAATCTCTTTTCCTAAACAATGAATTTGCAATGCACGGACATAAAGAGGTCAGGGATCACAAGAATACCTGTCAAATGGAAATTATATCGGAATGCTTTGTCCAGCGGTATGGCCGAAATAAGGCTCAAAGACGACGTATGCTTTAGATACATGGCCTCGCATAAGAGAGCCGAGCAAACGGTAAGAGTATTATTATAATTCGAAAACGAGAGATTGAATCAAGTTTCCGTCCGTGGCCGCGAGTAAAAGCAAAAAGCACTGCTGGCTTGCACCACTTTAGATCGATACTTCTTGTTCAAAGCTTTCGGACATCATCACGTATAAGCTTGTGCTCTAAAAACGCTTGCCAGATTAAATAGCAAAAAATTCACATCTATCTAACTAATATAGCATTTCCTCAATTATTCTTTTAACGTATTCCGTTAAATTTTTCTTTACTTTGTTAGTTTTTTTCTTTTTTTTTTTTTTTTTTTTTAACCTTCCCTCTCGTTTCATTCATTTACTTACCCGATATGGTTCATAGAAAAAAAAAATAAACGAGTAAATAAACGAGTAAATAAATAAATAAATAAACAGAGAGAAGAAAAAGTTGAGAGAGTAACTTGTAATAGTCATTAGTCATTGGTAAATATAAGAGAAAAAGGTCAGTGACCTTTTTAAGGTCTACGCTGTTATATCGCGCGAGTAAAAAAGAACATTCTTCCGTAGGTGGCATTTATTTACAAATAAAAATGAGTTCTTAAACTCAGTCTGTGTTTGAATTATTCTTCGCGCACAATACAACGTTGAAGTTTTCATACGAGAAAGGCAATACATTGAAAAACTTAAAAATTACCTCAAGCCTTGCTCTTATCTATATTTTCTGAACTACATATTCTAACTACGCAACTAGTAAAAGTTCTAGTAAAAATCCTTATCTAACTTTTAAATAATATTTTCCCCCAAAAAACAAGCTCTGATTGCTTATAACATCATAATCCTACTTCATAAGTAATAAAACAACATGCTTTGGTTTCCAATTAGACACCTAATGATTTTTCCTGTTTCCAAAATATATCGATTATACGTTGATACATTGATTATCATAAATTTAATTGACAATATTTTGAAATGTAAGAATTAGAAGTTATTATTGCAGAGTGCTCTTTTACATTGAGTAATTTCATTGTTAAACAACATTTATTATTATTACATTAGGTATATAAATATTACATACGCAAAAGACATTAAAACCTATGGATTTAATAATAAAAGGATAAGAAAATTAAAAGGTTAAGTTGAAAATTAAAACAGGCTAGCCAATAATTGATCAAACTCGAGCAGTTATAATTAAATAAACTTTAAATCTTACATTTTTAAGTATACAATAAATACACTCTAGTCACAATGTTAATTATCAAAATTAATTTTGCATTACGCAGAAAGTCGCGTAATTGTAGTCGTTTTTGACTCAGGTTACAATATTACTATCTAATATACTACGTATTGAGTACATTGTGTAAAAAATGTTAAAATTTGAAATAAAAATAATTTTAAATATTTCTGAGGGAATAATTTTTCATCTTCTAGTCACAATGAAAGTTGACCGAATACCATGTATTATTCATTATTCGGCAATTAAAATAATAATTTGATTATTAGGAAGGCTTTTGTGTACGTTTATTGCGTTATTTTTCGATACTTCGTGAATGTAAAAATTTTAGAATTTCTATTTCAATGATCTTTCGTATTTTAAGTATTTTAAAATATTTCATATATCTTAATTATTCCGAGTTCCGAGTTTTAAGGCTAATAAAATACCTTTGAATTTACTAAGACATTTCAAAATAAGAAACCCTCATTCAATGAATTTAAGATTTTTAAAAAATATTTCTAATTAACAGAAATTCTCTTTATAAGAATTGCGTTATTTAAATTAAAAGTACGTAAATATATACTTCTCTCTATCTGTTTATGATATTAAATATATCATAGAAATGATATATCATAGATTCAGTGTATGAATTATTTATGTAATTGTAATTTAAAAATAATAATAACTTGAATGCAGTAAAATTTTTTAAAAGAAAATTAAATTTTAACGAAAACGTCACTTTAAATTATTGTTATTTCAATAAATTTTAATATTTTCTGCTTTATAAAGAATAAAATGATGATTGTCCATGTGTCATATCGACATTATGTAATGTGAAATAATAAAATGAAGTTTCCCTGGGAGTGCATTTATAACGCTTGCCACATTTTTATGTAACGGTAAATGAGGTTCAGAAGTAGATTTATTCTAGAATAATTTAGTTAAATAATAAATGAAATGCAGTTTACCTCACGTTAACTACGTTAGTAATATTGATATTTGAAAAATTAAAATACAATTATTCACTTTTTGTAGAGCACTGTAGTATCTAGAAGAAATTTATGTCAGATCTAAAATTGCATAAAATAATGATTTTTCATGTATCTTTCGTGTTTTCGACAATTCAATAACAAATACATTATTTATAAAGAAAGAAGAAATTTCGTATTAAGCAAAATTATTGTTTTTCAAAGAATTGTAGGTGAAAAGTAAGGTAATGTGATCTACTTTTGCATGTGGCTATGTGGATATTTTACGATAAACTTAAAGGTAAATAAAACACATATAATATATTAATTGTCCATAATTAAACGATTTGTTTGTATTAATTTCAATTAATGCATACGAAATGTTAAATAACAAGACTATGAATCTTAAATTATTTAATATTTACACACGGCCAATAAATAATGTACTCTGTATCGAAGGCTACTAAGATTTTATTCTTCGTTAATAGACACATAGAGACAGACACTGATCATTTTACTTAAGCTCGTATGAAAAATAATAATTTACAAATACCTCGATGCTATTCATGATTGTCATAGAACATTTAAGATTACAAGAACTCGGCTGTTTACATAAGATATGTAAAAGTAAATAGCTAAATTATTAACAATTTATATCAGCGCCGCTTACTCGATACTTCATTTCTTAAGCTTTTATTCTACTTTTCAAAGAAAAACTACAATCTTCCTATTCTTTTATTTTTTAAATTTATATTTTTATATTTACAATACTTCTTCGAAAATAAGCGAGAATCAAATTTCCTTTGCAGAAATAAAAAAAAAAAAAGGCTTTCACAATTTTCTCGATGCAAAGCTCCTATATACGAGACATTTCACGCATGCCCTTACTTTCTCTGTAGCAATTAGTTAAAATAATAAAAACAATAATGCAAAAACGAAACAAAAAATGTAATTCTAAACAAAAATCTTTACTCCAAACTCTTAATGACAAAGTAAGGCTTAAAATCTTTAGCACGTTTAAAAAGAAGTTTTAGAACTGTGAATTAACGTTAAAAATTTCCGTCTTCTGTGTGACGATTAAAGTAATTACGACTAAATAAAAAATATATTATACATTGCATTCAATGAGACATGCGTGTATTATAAAAATATCCACAGTTATTGTTTTACGAACTTTCTGTGATACTTATTAACAATCAATAATAAATCGCGAGTTTTATCAGAATTGAATGAGAACATTGCCAAGGCGATAAAGATTCTGCCTGGATATAAATAAATAAACAAACAAACAAACAAATAAACAAATAAATAAACAAATAAATAAATAAAGTGTAAAAGACAGTGGGAGGAAATTGAAGTTCCAACGGCCCGAGAATGATAATTGTTAATGGGAAATGCGAGTTTTGAATGAAATTGTTCGTCGGCTTAATTTTTCAATTAATGTCTGGTACCCGAAGGTAACGAGTGGAGGAAACAATTATTGGCTTATGGGACAGATGATGCGAGCGAGTATACAATGATTATCTCGGGAATTCAGTTTTCTCGACAGTAGCCTGCTATTATCGAATTCCTTTCCCTTCTTTGTTTTTTATCGCCAGCATCCTTTCTCGGCGTGAATATCATTTTTTTTTTAAGCAATCCGTAAAGCAAAATGTGACAGTATGGAAGTTGAAGAAAGAAAGAAAGAAAAAAAAAACAGAATAAGGTGAAATGAAATAAACGTACGAAGCAAAGCGATGAGTACTCGCGAAAAAGTCGTGTCTTGTTAGGAAATAATTGTTATAGTTTGTTAAGCTGATCTATTAACTATTACGCCTTGCACAATTGTCAGCGATGGCGATGGAAGAAGAAAAAAAAATAAATAAATAAATAAATAAACAAAAATAAATATTGTACCTTTGAACGTTGCTCGTTTTCACAAAATTATTATGCGCATTGTTATTTTGTATGATCCCATACATTTTTTCTAAGCGATATCATAATAAGGTGAGGAAACATTAATAAAATAATTTGAAGCTAATTGTACATTATTGTAATCTTATTTTATTCGCGTATTCAATAACCCCAATAACCCGTTCCCATTCATTACTCCTCCTTCTTCTACTATTATTACAATACTTTAGTATAATTGATGATGAAGCGATTATATAACATTACTATTAGTTAATTATGTAGTATTTCGTTATTGTTTGGATATTAATCAGAATATAGCCGAGACATAAATGCATGCGCAAATATATACACATACGTTGGCAACCTTTCGTTTATTAAAACAAAAAAACAAAACAAAAAACAAAAAAAATTATTGAATAAAAATTCCGGGATTTAGTTTTAGTTTTCTTTTTTTTTTTTAGCGGCAGCAGAGACTCACATCCAGACTTCGTCACTATTTTATTGTCATCGAAACGTGTGCTCGGCTTTACACGTGTCCTCTACCCCCTCCCCCCCCTCGCGCCACCTCCTTCATTATTCCTGCTATTCATGTTGTAAAAATGGACAAATTGCAGTATCAGATAAATTGATTCTGAGCTTATCAATATTTCTTTGAATATTACACTGCAATTGCGTTGACAATAGGTTTGATAAAAAAAAATCTCGTTTATCTTGATTTCGATAATCAGTAATTGCTAGTATCATTGTCATGAAAAAAAAAAAAAAAAACAAAAAGATTGTGAAAGATTAATAATCATGCAGCATCAATTGTTCTAAGCGTTACATTAAAAAGTAAAAATTACTACGTGTAAAAAGATGTTTGTAAAAGCAATGATTAGCGATTAGGGAAGAAGTGTGTTTGGAGAGATAAGGGACCGATCTCCAGGTGCCGAGGAAGCTGTAAACCTCAAGATCACATCGAACGCGAGTTTACGCGCTTTGTAGAATTATGAGTTAGATGGATGGAAAATCTAAGAGAGGGTTGTGGGGGGGGAGGGGAGAATCTCGATGAAAGAGCTGAAGCCGAGAGAGTTTATACTGTGGACTAAAGAATCGTACGAGATCCGAATTATAAAGATCATAGCAGATTGCGTTCGATTCTCCCCCAGAGGAACGACTCGAGCTTCGCGATCAACGAGGAATCGGACTCGTAAATTAGCTTTCGATCTAATGGGGTGAATGCAAAATACGTGACAATAAATAATAAGCCGCAGAGTAAAATTAACGAAGCCATGAAAATTTATATAGTCATGGTTCATTGGAATTTATCAATTTTGTAATTTATATTCCCACCAAAAAATGCCTGGAAATCAGTCAAGCATTTATAAATATTTGTCAGATAATAATTTTATCTAAATTTTTATTTATATTCATTTTTATAAAATAATACATTATATATAAGTTTATAATAAGATATATATATATATATATACACGTATGTATCGATGCATATTTTCTAATTCCCATTCATACTTAATGAATTTATTGTTTTTCCGTTAAATTTTATGGACATACGTTTGCGATACCCAGTTCCAACCGTATTTTTTCGAATTCATGCCTTTTTAATAATAAGCATTTAATGAATTTCATATCATGTTTCATATCATAATTAATTTCATATATGAGGATCTAACGTCATCTAATTTTTTTCTTTTCTTTATTTCTCGTGATTGAAGTATTTTTAATTAGTGTCTGGTTCAATTTATTATAAATTTTTCAGAAATAATCCGGATTTACTTTTTAAATAATAGTAAACATTTTTTCGCATTATTCATTTCGAAATAAAAATGCGACGTAAAATTTTAGAATTATCGGATGAAATAGGCATATTATGTTTTATTTTTGTATGTTAATTATCGTTATTATAATCCGTGAATAATCTTAGTTAGAAAAACTAAATAGTCTATATTACATAAGAACAAACATCTCGTATTCTTATAAATAATATATCTAATAATTAATAAAAATAACTTTCATTACTCTTTAAATTCTAAAATTTATATAAAACTGTATTTTTTTTATTTTTTTTTTTTTTCATTAATATGACAATTAAACAATAATTTATTACCTTTAGACATTTCTAGTACGTAATCCATAAAATTTTACGAATAGAAACTACGATCCTGAATGAAGCTTATGCGAGCTCCGTGTATTCTAAACAATGACTAGAAATATATATATATATATATATATCTTATAATTGATGTTAAATCTCTGAAATTTTGAATAATTAAGTACTAGGAAATACGTATTATCCTATTGAATATATATGTATTATCGGTGTACGTACACGTACGTTCACTGACATAAAATTCTAAGCTTTACAGATAAATGTGAATAATGGTCTTTATTTCATTTATGGTCTTATAATACCTTAATCGTTATTATCACAATGTACTTTGTTACAACTAATTATAATCGGTCCCAACAACAATTATAGTATTAACGTGTCATATAAGCAACGCGCGCGCGCGCGCGCGCGCACACACACACACACGTATATATATATATATATATAAAAAGTAGTAGCACTGTCATAATTCAACGAATTAGATAAGTGTTATTTGAAAACGATAAGAGCTGCCATATTCTAAAGCTCGAGTAAATTTCCTGCCGAAGCGTATAAGTAATTGCATTTACAAGCATCTCCTTAATTACTACAAATGTTTCAACTTTAAAGTATCAGTTCGAATCAGTTCAGTGTTAAGTTCTTGTCGCATCGACACGTAAGAATCATGTTTCCGATGAATGGTTATGCGCATGTAAGAATTCTTTTTTTTACCTGGAAATATTTTAAGATTACGTTCTCTTATCAGACAATTTATTTGTGCAGTTGCATCAAAATTTCACCATAGAAAACAACATTATCAAAGGTATCGAAGAGACATACGACGTGAAGGAAAAATCCGTCGGGAAAATAATTTTAAAATCTTTTAATGAAAATCTGAATAACATTGGCCAGGTAAGGTATAGTTTTAAATTAAATTTTTTTAACTTAACAATAACGCACTCGTATGTATTATTGTATACATCCAGACGTTTTATTATTGCTTTGTACTTATTTATTTGTCGATCGAAAGTAGAATTTAAGCATTTGAAATATTAATATAGAAATGGAAATTAAGTTTTTCTTAATTACGCATTTCTCTTAAGAATATTGATTTTCTCTTATAAATTGTTGGAAGAAAAGAAACTTAGGAAAGAAATTAATTATGAAACGAAAGAAAGGAATAACAATAGTAAATAATAATAAAATATGAATTAAATTAAATTAGCCAATTATAAGAATGTACGAGCTTGTTAATTATTGTATTATGGTTATAAGTTATATCGTTATTTATTTATCGTTTTGTTTTATCGCTCATATTGCATGAATAATAAATGATTACTAAATTAGAGGAAAATTGAGATGTTTTGATATTTCCAATTGATTTAGAGTATTGAGCTTTTAGATCATCAGATGCTTTAAAGAAGTTGTTACGCGCCAGTCGTGACGTTAACAACTTCAATACATACGATACTTAAAGGGTCGCGTATTGGAAATTTCATTGACAATCGTAAATATCTGACAAATGACAATGAGCGAACGGATCAATCGGAAATTATATTTCTTTGAACATAAGAACGGCCTCTGCTACAACATTCGCTCCCTTATATTCACCGGTTTCTCCTCAATTTCATCCGAACAGCGTGTCCACGTTCTTACACGTTAGACGTTCTTCGGGCGAACGGAGCTTCATAAACGGCTACGGTCTTTCGTTTATTTTTGGAAATTTGTAAAATCTATTTAGGGCCTGCCCTTAAGCTTGATACAATGTGAATTCTATTTCATAAATTATATAATCTATTATAACTTATTGTTATTAGAATTCGCTATGCAATGGCACGGATCCAATATTTATGAGGATAAGAAAAAAAAAAGAATTATTGTGCAATCGTTAATTGGGATGAGGTACATGCTATTAAATTCTGCATTTTAATTCCATCGACTTTTTGCCGATTTAATTATAAGCTATTATCCAAAGTGTACAAAGAGACACGACGATGAATTATCATCTCACTCTATGCCGTAGTAAAAAATTATAAATTACAACTTACATAATCCCTGAGAGCGTTTTAATTACAAAAATACCGAGCATCGCTAAGTATTAATTAAGCATTTGGGATGATTCATCGTTTATATATATATTGTAACATTTATTATTTTTCGGGAAGCTTACAATGTAAGTTATAAACGTAAGTGCCAAAACTCCGCAGCCCGTCCTTTCTCAAAGCCCCGTGACGTAGGGCGCGGATGGCGTGGCGGCGGGGCGGGGAGGGGTAGTAGTACTAGTAGTGGTGGTAGTAGTGGTGGTAGCAGTAGTAGTAGGTACTTCAAAAGTCGGGGGGTTTCCGAACGGATGAACAGGAAGCGAGGTAGAAAATATTGGTAAAATACGTATTCTTGATAATCCCTATGGGACGTGAGCGACAGAAGTGGACCTACAATTCATAGAGAGTCTCGATCTGAGATCCTCGGGAGGATTAAAAAAAAAAAAAAAGATGGCAATCCGATGTCGGGTCAACAATCGCGATCCCAATAACCGCAATAACCTTTTGCATAGCTTGCGTCTAGAGAATCTCATAAAAATTACATAAATTCTATTTCTGTGAGCGTCTGCGGTCTATTCGAAATCGCCTTCCATTATCTAGTACTAGAATTTTCTTTTTCCCTTGCAGTTTCAAAGAGAGTATTATCGATTGTGGGGATAACCAAGTACATATCCATGCGTTGAATTCAAATACATCAAATTACCTATATACACCTCGTCATATTGTTCATGAAATTGATGTTTAAGTAGCATTAACGGGCGAATGAAGCTTCAAGAAAGATTGGGTCGGGTGCTTTGGAATAGCAGGTTATTGGGGTTATTGTGATCGATAGGATATTTGTCGATAGGAGCCAATGGTAATAGATCGATCAATTGAATTAGCGAAATCAATGACGCGCATTCGCGTGTAGATGAGTTAGCGACGCTCGATTTACATACTGCATGGGAAGTATCGACTATTCGGCTGCCGATTACGTATTTATATCCACTTATATCAGCTGAAATTCGGAGAAATCTTCCTTTAATCAAAATCCAATGGGAAGGTTATCATATAGTTTTACGAGACTTACGGATTAGATATAAAAAGATCGACGTAATATCGAGTCGTGGATATTATTTTACATAAATTTGGTCAGGGCTCCAGATGCTTTTATGGCAGCGGTTTACTATAAATTTAAAAAAATTTTCTTTGAAAAGATCGATGCCGACACAGGCAAGCGGACTAGCTTTGCGGAAATGAAAGAGAATAGCATTCGCTGTGCTTTGTGGATGAGGAAGCAAGGGATAAAGAACGGCGATATAGTCGGACTGAGTACGCACAATCAATTAGACGCTTACATACCTTTCGTCGCAACGTTTTTCGTCGGCGCGGTTCTCAATCCCTGGTATCACGAACACACGTTACGTAAGTCAATACTTTCTATCTATCTCTATTTTCAGCTTCTCTCCCTTGCCCTGCTCTCTCTCTCTCTCTCTCTCTCTCGACCCGTGCATTTAAATCGACGTAGCGCGTATAATGCTAATCGATTAATTTTTTATTTTTTTTATTATTATTATTTTTTTTTTACAGAGAGCGCCCGTCACTTCATGAAGTTGACCAAGCCAAAGCTTATGTTCGCTTGCGAAAGTATTTTAAATGTACTTAAAGAAGCCGCCAAGTGTGAAAATGTTGACGTTAAGTTCATTGTTTTTGGAAAAGATTTAAAAACCCAATCTCTGAAAGACATAATGACGCTGCAGACGAAGGAAGAGGTTAACAATTTTCAGGCAAAGGAAACGGACGATCCCAAGGACTTCGCTTTAATAATGTTCTCGTCCGGGACGACGGGATTGCCTAAAGCCGTTGTCCACTCGTACCGAGCCCTTAGGAATAACATATCGAAATTCGCGACCGATAGCAATAAAAACTTAGTGACCTTATCGTACTCGTCGCTCTACTGGATAAGTGGCACCCTAATTACATTTCAGACCCTACTGACCGCGGGAACGAAAATTTTTCACGGAATGTTCGATCCTGACGAAACCTGCAAAACCATCCAGAAATTCAAGGTTATCTTGGCAGATTATTATTATTTTACATTATTATTATTATTATTATTCGCCCCTCGCCCCATCCCCACCCCCGTTTTACTGTTTTAATACAACTTTTTACTCTTAACAGGTCGACATTGTCTTTTTAAATACTGGAATATTAAGTTACTTCTGTAGATCAGATGTTCTAAAAAAATATGACTTGACCTCGATCAAGTTGTTTATAGTCGGTGGAGCTCGATTGAGCTTAGAAGTTGGCGAAGAATTCAATAAGAACTTTCATATTCCAGTTACTCAAGGATACGGTACATTTATTATGTTAAATTATATTTAACTCGTCTACATTTCTTCCTCTCCTGTGCTTCTGTTCTATTATTTGCTATTTACCACACAGATATTACATACTTTTCAATGAATCTTTTAATTATTTATACACACGTAGACATATGTATATGTATTAATTATAAAATCCAGTTAAATCATGTAATCTTATGCAATAAGGGTATCGATTCGTGTAATTATAAGTAAATCTTTAATGGCATACATTATTATTAATATTGTTGTTGATGTTGTTATTTAGGTTTGACAGAGCTTGGAGCGCTTGTCGCGTTACAGTCGTCTAGCAGCAAACAAATCGAGTCTACTGGTTTCGTGGTGGCAAACATTCAACTGAAAGTAATAGATTTGGCAAGTAAAGAGCCACTCGGTCCGAATAGAAATGGCGAAATTTGCCTTAGAGCACCGACAATAATGATGGTCGGTTACTATAATAATGAAGCTGCTACAAGAGAAATTTTAGACGACGAAGGTAAAGGGAACGAAAGAACAATGACAATGACAATTGTACTTTATAAACTAATAATATATTGAATTATAAAAACTTGATCCACAAGAAGAAGAAGAGAGATCCTTTCGGTTTCAATGTATTTCGGCTATTGTTGGATTGTTTCAATTTAACCTCTATACGTTACGAGGCTTAATTAATTAAAACAATTCAATTGGCATTCTTTGCTATTGCATTTGATATTTTCTCTATCGATATTTAATTGGAATCCTCTAATTGGAAGCGATTGAATTTCTTTTGCATCGAAAGAAGGAAAAAAATTTGCGAACGATTACCTGTACATAGTATAGTGTAATGTTAAATATAAATGTTTCAGGATGGTTACATACAGGAGATATCGGTTATTATTCGGAAGAAGGTGAAATTTTCATAGTCGATCGAATAAAGGAAATAATGAAGGTGCGCGGACATCATATATCGCCGAGCGAAATAGAATCGGTCATTCTCAGCCATCCAGGTATAATAGAAGCCGCGGTTGTTCCCGTTCCTCATAAAATGGACATAGAAGTGCCTATGGCCTTCGTTAAAGCAGTTCCTGAAATTAAGGTACCGGCTTCAATTATTTAATCGATATAATTAAATAAACATGAAATAAGGTCGCGTATTATTTGGCCGTACTACGTGCGCGTATAAATATACACAAATGTATATTTATCGTAAAGAGTATGAGGCTCCGTAGAGAGAGAGAGCGTCGTAGAAAAACAATAATAAATAATATTGCTAGTAATATTGTATAGCTGGTAGAGTCCGATTTAACAAATTTACAAAATTTTCCATTACATTATTATTACTTGTGATCAATTGTAATAGAGAAAATTTATCAATAATATACCGTCGAAAGTACATTATTCCGCATTTATTCTCTAATGATCTAACTGCTTTGTCCACATAAATGATTGTTTAACGAATGAACATCGACGCAAATGAAAATCCGCCAATTATTGATAACCTTTGCGTTGATTTGATTGCCCACCTGTAAGCGATTATGCGACAAAAACTTGCCTATCTTAACGGCTTACCGGCAGTGGGTAAAGAATATAAAAAATTCGTCATTCAGCTTTAGCCCAATTGCCAATCGGACTTTCTATACTCCGTGCTCCCGTCTCGTTAAAAAAATAAGTCGTCTCTGCTCTTCTCTCCAAGGTTTCTTTCAATAGCCGCAGCAATAACGTAGCGTAAGAGGGATTCTGAAGAAGGATTTTTTTTTTTTTTTAGCCTTTATCTCAGTAGGAAAGTTCAACGGGAAAGTTCGGACACCTCGGGCTCGCTATTTCGGTTTTTAAAGTTTATTGGGGTTCGGTAAAGTCAGTAAGTAAAAAAGTTGCCGACTTTAGTCACCCTGAAATGGAATAGCTAAGTATTAACTTTTGTATGTCTCGAGGCCTGGATTTTTCTTTGCGCTTGTTCAGCTTTGTTTGCGCAGCCTCGAATCCCACGAGCCTAAACATTAACATTAAGGTGAACTTATTACCGCTCATTTATTTTCCTCATATATTTATATGAGATATTTATTACGAAGATTGACAAATTTCTGTTTACGTGTATTTTTAATTAATGATTTAGCATCTTAAACTGTTCGTTTCAATATAGGATTAAGCGTATACATTCTCAAGTATTTCAAGGCCAACGACAATATAATTTTCTGTACATTCGATATTAGTCGGCTTACTTAATTGCCGAATATAATATTAATACGCCGGTCCAATTGTTTAAAAATAATACAATAAGTTAATTTAAGAACGGCTCGTCTACGACATTTTTTTCTTATACGGCATTGTAGTCACTTTAATCTTAATGCATGAATCACGTATTTTATCTATTATACTTCAGTGCTATATTGGTCGATCTATTTATATTTATCGGTAATTCTGATCGAAAAACACGTTCGTTTATCTTCGATTCCCATTCCTTATCGGCATTAAAAACAGTTGCTCAATAGAGTAAATACAACAGACTCGTTACAATAATATTTATAAAAAAAAAAAACTTAATTTTGCATTCATGATATTTATTTAACGCATATAACGATTTAAATCCTATGCTGCGGTTATATTTCATATTTAATCGATGATAAGATATTTCTATTTCCAAGTTTATTTCATAACCGTTTAGTGCGAAAGAATTCCATACACAATTAAACTATAATAATAACAATAATAACAATAATAATGTTATTGTTATTGTTGTTCTTCTTCTTATTATTATTATTACTATTGATTAGATAAGCTTGTGTATTCGATTATCTGTTTACTGTGCACAGTCACAACGGAATGAAAGCTCGGAGCTAATGACTCGGAGCTGAAACTCAAATCTAACCTAATTTTTGTTTTCAGGTGACCGAAATCGATCTTGTCAGGCTATCATCCGAATTGGGTGAGTTTAAAAAAATTACCGGCGGTGTGAAGTTTCTCGAAGAGATGCCACATACTGCTTCAGGGAAGGTAGACAGAAAGAAACTGAAGGAAATGGCAAAAGTTTATGCGGTATATTAAAGGATTCGATATCGCGCCGACATTGTCGTCCTCCAGCTGAATCTTGAGAAAGTATTGGCTTAATTGCGATTAAGTTTAAGGCAGCGCAATTCAATTATTTCAACGACTGCCTAATGTATTATATTAATTAATGTATTTAGCCAATGTACGTGTGAAATAAGTGGTTGTAAAGTAATATTTATTGTCTAACGTAGAAGATAGAATTTAGCTTTTAATTTATTAATAAAGTAGGGAATGCATTAATTTGACTTTTGACTTGCCGTGACTGTATAAAAAGAAAAATTTAATCGTTGACTTACATGACACGCATCGAACGCTACCCGTTGCAATTAACATTATTGCCGGCCTTTTCTTAAAAATTACCAATGTCGCTCGCGTACACGCGCAACGAATGTACCGATAAAAAATATGTACGCAACAATAACAGGGGTTGTTACTTGCTAAAATAAAAATAAAAAAAAAAAAACAACAACAACAACAACGTCTGAGACAAATAAGCAAATTGTGTGTATTTATTCGTGAGTTTTCGGATAACCGAATTTAGTAGCTTCGTTGAACATAGTTACAAATGAATCGAGAATCTCCTGGCCGTTGGGTATGATTTGGTCAGCTGGTAAAACGAAGCCGTGCCTTCCGGTATCCCGTAATTCGTAAGTAAAAGCAATGGGTAGTTTCAATGTGGCCTTCACCCAATCCATGGAACTCCCGCTGGCAATGTCTAAAATCGCCGGTGGCAGAGCAGGTGATTTTTATATAAGAGTAAAAGAGAAATGGGGCAATTGGGAAAGCCCGGCTGCCCTGGATATTACAAAATCGACTTACAAATGGTTTCGCCGATATTTCCGGTGACGTATTTCGTTCCGTATCTCTCGGCGAGGGCATCGATGGTCTTAACCCCAATAGCATACTGTTATCCAATACAACGACGACAACAACAACAACAACAAAACAAAAACAAAAAAATACATAAATAAAAGAAGCGATTTGATGATTATGGGCGAGATAGGCATTACTTACGGATTCGTCGTAGTTGTCCAGGTGCTCGGTCGTGTGCCCGTACGGGAATAGAAGGAGCTGCGAATAGCTGTGGAAGGAGACGTAGGCGAAGAGCTGGTGACCGATCGACTGGAGATACTCGGACAGGGTTCTCGTCTCGACCTCGGAGAAGGCATTTTTACCGGCAAAGGTTTCGGAGCAGGGGTTCTTGCTGGCGCCTCCACCTAAATTGGCAATATACGATTAAAGGTCGAACGGGTGGTCTAGAGCGAGTCTAGTGATTTTTAGGTTAACGCACTCATCCACTTGTAGCCCCAGTTGCGATTGGCGTCCGCGCCGTTGCAGAAGAGGCCGTTCTTCGACAGGGTCTTGCGCCACAGGCGGTTCTACGGGCGGGGTAAAGGCGCGTTTCGTTACAAGGTCATTATCGATCAAATCTCGTAAATAAAGAAAGGTCCGGCTGAACTTACGCTCGTGTGGGTATGAACGTAGCCGTCCGGGTTGACCGAGGGGAACATGTACCAATCGTAGGACTCGGCGAGATGACGAACCGCGGCCTCCTGGCTGTTGAGCAACTGGTCGACGAGGTAGGTGACCGTCGCCGGGGAGATCCACTCGCGGGCATGAATACCACCCTCGACGAAGATACCCGATCTGTTAGGGCCGAAGCTCAGCTTAACCCCCTTAATCTCCCGACCCTGATACGTATGACCGCCCACGAGGACCTCGACCTTCCCTGGATACTTGTCCGGCAGCGAATCCATCCAGCTGTAGATCTCCTCGAGGGTGTGATAGCTCGTCCAGCCGAACTCCCCGGTACGAATAGACCGGCTCTCCTCCTCGATCAAGCTCTGCACGTTATCGATGAATATTTCGTACTTGGCGTCGGTCGAGTTCATCAACTCGGTGAAGTCGTCGAGCTTGGCCGGGGCGACCATCAGGTCGGCCGGCCGATCCACCAGGCTCGGACTGCTCCAGTACGAGTACTAATCAAGGCCAAGCGCTAATCAGTATTTAACCTATGCTTCTAGCCACGAATCCTCCGATATATCCTTTCTACGATCTATCTTAATAACGAATTTACAAATCGGGAACTTAGCCTATTTATAGATACAAAAAAGTCCCTAATTTACAAAGTCAGCGCACTCCACAATCACAAAACATTACGACTCTATTTAGCACTGATCCATCCCCGTTTAACCTTGCATGGAGATAACATCATTTTCCACTTTACCATCGCAATTAATCGAGCATTCGACTATCTGCGCCTGATTATCCTTGAATTATCGACTTTCTATTCCTACTGATTAGGAATACTTTTTATCTCCCGCGTAATTTCCTAATTTCCTGTCGTTAAATCAAATATGTCAGCAAAAAGGAAATACATTCTTTTCGAGTAAAGATAATCTATTACGACATTTACGACTGGATTAGACTCTACGCCACGATTACTATTATTTCAAGCAATAAAGTCACATTGTCAATATAACGATTTACTTACATCTGCATTGTAATCTTCTATTTGTTTAAGAACTTCCAACTGCTCAACAGTCGAAGGTATTATTCGGAAAACCTTATAGTTTTCATATGTGGCTTTCTTCGCGTAAGCGAACGCCACGAGAGTAACAAGTATAATTTTCAATAACATTCTTTTTATCTAGAAAATAAATATATTTATTACGCTATTGGATTAAATAAGATATTAGGGTGAGTAAAATTATAAGTCGAGCCTGACTTCGTTAATATTATTAATACATAAACCTTAGTTAATACAGATTTACTTAGTATTTCATGCAGAATAAGTTTGAATAATACGAGAGTAAAGTTCAAATATGCAGATTTCATTGAAAACTCTATTCTATATATAAAGTTTTATTTATAAAACAAATTTATAATTATATATCAAATAGTAACATTTAAGGAATTATAATTTTACGTTAATAGAAAATTATAGTTTTTTTAGTTTAACTAAAAAGAATTTTATTACTATTTTTCTCAATAGAATTAAGTACATTATTGTTGTTGTTGTTGTTTTTTTTGTTATTGTCACTGTTATTGTTATTGTCATCGTTATTGTTATTGTCATTGTTATTACTATTATTATTATTAATATTATTAATATTATTCCTATTTGCATTTATACATGTTGCAAAATATTTGTAAAATTCGTAACTAATAAATAATTTAGAATTTCATTTTTAATTATTCCACCTTAATTTATTCATAAATAAAAGAGAATAGGCTATTACATTAGAGTATAAAAAATATTAAGTATTTTTTTATATAAAAACTATATAACTAACGTATAGTATGGCAAGTTAAATAAATTAGTATAATTAATAATTTAAAGAAAATTGACTCAAATACTATAAGAGAAATTTAAAAATTATGTGAGCGTTAGTAAGTACTATATAAATACTGATTAAATACGGATGGTAAAGTAATAGAGGAGATAAATACCCTTTGTTATACACCAGAGATGAATTGTGAGAGGAATTTTCATGTACGGCTTGTATTTATTTAACTTATCCCCACTCTAACTTTACGTGCAATCATATTCTACTCACCTACATTGTATTGCAGTAGCTTCTTACACACACGCACACACACGCACGCACATAATTTTTAAGCAGATAATGTTTTATACATATTTTTGTTTACTTATTTATGTGTGCACATTCACTAAAAAAATGATTTCTTCCAACGCATTTTTTAATTAAAAACTAAGGAATTTACTAAAGTACTTGTAATCAAAAAAAAAAAAAAAATAAACAAGAACCCCGACATTAATTGAATAGGTATTAGCATAGAAAAACATCGAAGAGATTTTTAAAATCTTTTAATACCACTTTATATACTAAGTAGTATATAAATTTTGTTAAATTGTCTACTTGTTATCCGAAGTTGTAATAGAAAAATGCTTATACAAATACTTTAATATGTATAAATATCGCGTTTAAGTTTAAATTAAATAATTTTCAATCTTTAATGCCAATATTTAATATGTTCATATAATTATTTCAATATACAAACCTACAGATCCTTGAAATAAATTTACTCGGTAATTCTTATATCTTTCAATAACAGCTTAACGATTTTATCAAAATAGACATATCACAATGATTAATAAGATTATACGTGTATCTTGGAATTTTGAAAATGTTGAATTTTAAAAGAAAAGTAAATTATTACCAATATTTATAAATGATAAATATTGATTGGATGTCTCAATAAAAGTAAAAAACGATAAATGAATGCAGTAATTGATTTTGATGAAACATTAAAATATTTATTTCTATTGTCTAAGATGAAGAATCGAATCGTTTATTGTTTATGATTAAATGATAAAAGTAATAGAGACTCTAGTCATGTATAAAGGAATTTAGAAGTTTAAAAGCAAATATGTATGTATTTATATCCAATCGAAGAGAAAAGATAGTGACAATCTTCATATATATATATATATATATATGTATATGTATATATTGATTAAATCAATTCGATAATTGGTAAGAGACAGACCAAAGATTATCAATAATATTATGCATAGATTAAGATTAGACATGGAGATAAGCATTGGTAGATAACAGATTACATTAGCTAGAAAAAATAAAAAAAAAATTAAATACAGAAACGGTGGGGAACTATCTAAATAAATTCTATTGTTAACAATTTATTATTTTATAAATTTTTTTCTACTAATCCATACAGTATGTAGATCTTTTTCGCGTATTACGTAATTATCAGCAATTTATTATCATTCTATTTATCTGCTTAAAATTACAATAATTTAAATTTGCTTATGGTAGAAAATTATTATTTCGCATGTAAGCGATTTCTGAGAACAATTTTTTTATTTGTCTTATATGCTAAAGGATTTTCTTTTATCAGCTCTGCATATTTTTCTGATAGCATCCTATGGATTTATGTTCCACTTACATGACGGTTGCAATACTATAAAAACAACAATATTTAGCACATACAGATAATTGAAAACCTTCTCAACTAATTTACGTCAAGGCCCGCACTGTTTAATAATCAAGTCAAGTAAACCTTTAAATGTTATTTGATAATGCTTCTATTTATTTACGATAAATTAACTTATACGATACAGTAACGACATATACGTACACATGTCTATGCGAAATATTACGATTCAGAACATAATTTTTACATTTACTTAAAGTAATAAACATTATTTGAATTAAATATTGTAAATACACATTCATATTTTAGGTATTATCTCAAAATTTACTTAAATAAACAGCTGTACTTGAATTTTATATCATATTTATGCAGATATAATGTCTTTTATTGGAATTATTAATTTATGGTTTTTATAAGTAGATATTCTTATAGAAATGTAATATATTTACATATTTGTACATTTCATTTGTTGTGTACGCCTGTGCTTCAATGTATTTCATAGTTTCTTACAAAATTGTATTTTTTTTTTTTTTTAATAATATTATAATTAAACTATTTGACAATCATACAATTTGACAAAAATTATTTATTACAAATCATTGAAAGTCAAAAACATTATATTTTCAAATATTTATTTACATAAAGGATAATTAAGTTTGATAACAGAAAAAACATCGTTATACAACTTTATGTATTATAAATTATTTATGATTATGAATAATTAGTTCGCTGTTCAGATTTCGTAGTACTTTAAACTTTTTATAAATATAATGAAAACACAATAGTAATTGATGATATTCATTTGATCATATAAATTATAAAATATTTAATTATTACCGAAAAAGTTCACAATCGATAAAATTATCATTTATTTGATGGATTTAGAAAAATGATATTATCGCTTTTTGAATTTTAAATTGTTTACTTAAAAAAGTTTTAACAATTTTATCATTACATAATATATATTTCAATTTTCCATAATATCTTAAGCAAAGAATTAATAGTGATATTTTTTAAGGGAAATTAATAATTTATAATAATCAATCGAGAATTTTGTTTACATCAATAAATAAAATTTTACATTTAACCAATCGATCAATATTTTAACTATATTAATTTTATAATTTAAAAATAAACATTTGATTCCTAATAATTATCTGACTCTTTACGTTTCTAATACAATATCTTCTTATTCTATGGTTTTTAATAATTGAATTTTAAATTTAATAATTTCTCTTATACAGATATTGTATTGATATTTTATTGATAAAAAGTGGTATTTAATTTTCATTGTATTAAGTAAATTATTTCAAGGTCAAGATATTCCATTGCGTAGATGAGGTCAATAATGTCTCTAACTCTCTCTCTCTCTCTCTCTCTCTCTCTCACAATCATTCATTCGCTCCACTCTCCCTATAACTCCGATTCTGTCTTTGTCTCTTCCGCTCTATCTAACATGCTAGTCATATTTAGTAATAGAAGTTGCATATAAAATCCTATTTGTAGTGCAACCTAGAAATAGGTACATACCTAACAAAGCTCTTCGTCTGATGCTAATAGTTAACTAATGAAAGAATAATCTGAATGCTCAATTGATTACAAGGACAAATAAGCCATTCGGTGAAATATTAATACAGAAAAAAATATTTAAAATCCTATAAATCTTTGGTATATGTTCTTACGTCAACAGATTTTACGGTTTAAGCAATAAATGTATAAATTCTTAATTATAAAAAAGTTTTATTATATTTTTTCAAAACGAATATAAATAAAAAATTGAATCCAAGGGTTGTTTAGAGTGAATTTCTGTAAGTAAAATGAAATAAAGTATTGATATAAACACTGATAGGTATTACATTTACGTTATATAAATATATTTTTAAACGTATTATTGTAATACTACTTTTAAATCTTTTAATTAGATTTTATGCGGATAAATTATTCATTGATATTTATATATAAAGTTACAATTTATTGCTTTACCTTTTATCAAGGACTTATTGGTAATAATTTAACAATGCTATTGGTCAAAAATATATTCCCGTTTAATGTTAGGTAATTTTTATCCGTAAATGTACATTGTAATAATAATTGTAATAATATTACACATACAAGATATCCATCTAGTTAAATTTTTCTATATTTAATGGTTCATCTTTTAAAGAACTGTATTGTATGTATGAACGGCATGGCCCTGTAAAGGCATTACTCGCCCGTATGCCAGTAATTATCGTAGCAGGTTGAAAGTGCAATTTATTAAAAATTACAGTAAATAATAATGAATCGAATAGTGTATTTGAGCTATACCTGATAAATAGAAATAAAAATAAATGTACCAATAATTATTCGGTAAAAACGTACCGTAATGCCGCGCGTAATGATAGTTAATAGAGAGATAATGTAAAAAAGATTTAGCATTAAATTTTTTTTCCAGCTATTCTAAATTCACTGAAGACTTCTCGATTCAAGATTCAATGTGCATTAGAATATCGTTGACTTTGAGTTCAGAGTTTACTTCTTCTTTTCTTCTTCTTTTTTTTTTAAGTTTTATGCCTCATTTACATACGGCATAGCTCATAGTTTATGTGGTTATTAACTTAAGTATAGTAATTCCCTTAATTAACCGCAATTATTGTTAATAATGTAAGCTATGCAAGTTACATCTGACGTTCGATGTTCATTTAAATAAGATATTATGTTATTTTTATGTTAAACGCTTATTTATTTATTTATTCATTTATTTATTCATTTGTTTGTTGACGCGTTTCTTTAAGTGGAATGTCAAAAGTGGGAGAAGCGACAGAGATGAGGACATTGTGATAAACGAACATTCAGAAAGAAGCATTAAATTCGTATATAATAAATTAATAAAGGGGGTGATGGGGTTGATGGAGAGAATGTGTCGTTGGAGGCGTTTAAAAGTGCCGCGATGCGGAGCGAGTGCTAAGCTTGTCGCAGCCTCTCGTGTATTGCGCCGAAGCGACGATACTTCGTTTCCGATCCTCCCACTCCCGCTCCCCAGCCCCCACTCCCACAGCCCCCCTTATCCCCTTCGGCAGTCCGACCGAGCGGTAGGTACGTTCTGTCAATCGGTCCACCCACGCTCTCCAGCTTCATTTATTACTTCATTTATCCCGTAAACCCGGGGGACTGCGTAGCTGGCAGATTCGGGGTCAGAATGAAAATAGAATAAGAGCGGGCCTTCGACGACGCGGGACAACTTGACTATTATTCATAATTTACGTGCTGCTGCTGCTGCTACGTGCTACTGCTACTGCTGATGCTGATGCTGCTGCTGCTGGTGGTACGTCCAGTGCTTGAGAATGCGTCGCAGAGGAGGTGCCCGATAATAAGAAGCGAGGGCACGCTCGGCACTCCTTACGGGCGTGCGAGCGAAGCAGCTATTTCCATAAAAAGACAGTGAAATTTCCCACTCTGTTTTACGAAGCTGTACTGTGGGCTGCCCCGGTACGGCTCGTCCCTCCTCGACCTAATGCGAGTGCAGTGGAAAGTGGAATGGTTCTTTCTTGGCTCCAGGGGCGAGCATTACGAGCGAGCTTAGCCCAATGAACTCGTCGTTATTTTAAGGCTCGATTACAGGGCGGTGCGTTCAATACTACGGCCAGTTATTATTACAATATTTATATATATATATATTGTATTGTATTGTATTGTATTGTATTAGAAGCGTCGAGAATGGAAGATATTTTTCAATGGTGTCGCGAGGGCAACGCGATGCAAGTCCGCGTTTGGCTCGACGATACCGAGCACGATATGAATCAAGGGTATGCTAAAACATCAAAGCCAAACCTATTTACTTTATCTACTTTATCTACTATCCTCTCGTTCCTTGTATCCCGTGGGCATTTTTCACCACCACCCGCCCCCCCCGGAGACTTTTAAAGCCTCGGCCGAGCTAATGAATTTTTTCGTTTAGTGATGATCATGGATTTAGCCCTCTTCATTGGTGTTGTAAACAAGGACATAGCAAGCTGGCCGAATTGCTTGTCAGCAGGGGAGCTCGAATTAATGCAACCAACAGAGGGGACGACACGCCCCTGCACTTGGCTGCTGCTCACGGCCACAAAGATATTGTGCAATTGGTATATAAAATTAAGCATATTTATTCCAAACTGTGATATAAATAATTATTTGACGTGTTTACAGTTACTTAGGCACAGAGCTGACGTCAATGTCACCAACGAGCATGGAAACACCGCTCTTCACTATGCTTGCTTTTGGGGCGATCAACCCGTCGCTGAAGATCTAGTGGCAGCTGGTGCTTTAGTATCCATTGCAAATAAAGATAGCGACACACCCTTGGATAAAGCTAGGGGATCACTCGCAAAACGATTACATGGTAAATTAATGAGAATAGTAAAAGAAGACAATTTAACGTATTGTGTATTATTAATTTGTATTATATATATATATATATATGTATACGTATATTATTTGTAGATCTTGCTGTTGAGTTCGGACAAGACTTAAAGAAGATTCAATTTAAGGACCAGAGTTGGCTTGGTCTTAAAACCAGAAGTCGTAAGCTTACATTTTAATGATAAAAATTGATTATAATTCTCTTTAAAAATTGCGCCCACTTTTAATAATAGGTGATGCAACATTGTCCAGACATAAAGGAATTAACATGACAGATTTATCCTTGCATACGCAGCTAGCTGTATCTCCAAGTGGAGAAACATGGAGAGGGCGTTGGCAGAACAACGACATTGTTGCCAAAATTTTGTCTGTTCGCGAATGTTCTGCTCGTATATCTCGAGATTTTAATGAGGAATTCCCTAAGCTTAGAATATTTTCACATCCAAATGTGCTTCCAGTTTTGGGGTGCGTTAATCAACCTCCTAGGCTTGCTACCGTTTCCCAATATATGGCGAGAGGTAGCTTACATCGCTTATTGCATGGTGGTACGGGTGTTGTAGTCGACACAGCACGCGCTTTACGCCTCGCCCTTGATGTTGCCAGAGCTATGGCTTTCTTACATGGTTTAGAGAGGCAAAATCGATGTAGATTTCATTTAAACAGTAAACACGTTATGGTAAGTTTTTAATTGTAGTATGAGCCTAATATTATTTTTCAATTATTTTTCTGTTTATAATATTTGAAATAGATCGACGAAGACTTAACAGCAAGAGTAAATATGGCAGACTCGAAATTTTCATTCCAAGAAGTGGGTCGTATTTATGAGCCAGCTTGGATGTCCCCCGAAGCCCTAAGCAAAAGACAATCGGAAATAAATCTAGAAGCTAGTGATATGTGGAGTTTTGCTGTCTTATTATGGGAGCTTGCCACTAGAGAAGTTCCCTTTGCTGATTTATCCCCTATGGAATGTGGAATGAAGGTATAAAACGAATAATATTCTATTTATAATGTTTAATATAACGAAAATATTTGTACAATTTATTTAGATTGCCTTGGAAGATCTTCGAGTTAGTATACCACCAGGAATTTCTCCACATCTTGCAAAGCTCATTAGAATTTGTATGAATGAAGATCCAGGAAAGCGTCCTTCATTTGATATGGTGGTACCAATTTTAGACAAAATGAAACGCTAAAAATTATATTGTTATACATAGTCAGTTGATATTGATACTGCTAGGAAAATATAATTTAAATAAACTTATTTTTAATACAATCACTAATCAAATGAGAAATGCTTGTAACATTTTTATATACATTTTTAAATTAGTCCAAAGTGCCTAAATGTAATGTTTATTAAGCATTTTATAGATTTTTAAAATTACATTGTTATTAACTTTTATAGATGAATTAGCTGTAATAAGATGTTGCCATATAAAATGTGTTATATATATATATATATATACATACTAATTTAAATATAAAAATTATATATAATTTTATACTTATAAAAACTTTATCCATTATGACTGTAAGTATATATAATAAATATTTATTTATCAGAAATAATTACATTATATTGGCATTTCTTTTTTCAAACTTAATCACTGGAATATTCAAAACCTTTAATATAAATTATTTTATATAAAAAAATTTACGATTTGCTTCGTTTCGTTTTCGAAATTACATTTCATTTTAATAATGCTATGATAGCATTATTTTAGAATTGTGAATTTCATTGAAAGTAAAGATCAGTTTTATAAAAGTACGTTCAATAGTTACTAAAATAATTTATATTTTTCATAAATATTTGTATATTGAAAGGAATTCGTAAAAGTATTCAAATATATTTTAAAGGTACAAATTAAGTTTATTTGTTTGACAATGATTTATTCGTGCGGAAATTAAAAAATCGTTTCTTACATTTTGCCTAAATCCAAATAGTAAAGATCAATTATAAAATAACTAATTATAATTACAATCCAATGTCAATTTGAACAAATGCATACTTTTCGCGTTCTATTCTTATAGTAACTTGTAACTATTTAGAAATGGAAATGTGAAAAGAAAATTTGCCATATAGAGCAGTAAGAATACTAAGAGTAATAGTAAAAAGTGTCTGTTTAAAGCACGTAAATAATATAATGCGACTCGGATCCCATAATACGAAGTACTATAGCATGTGATCCGGTAATTGATAAGTAAAGCATGATGAGGAAGAATGTCATTGGTACAAATATTTTGTAACGAGTTTAACCCCATTGAGCATATTTATTGAAAATAACGTAGCCGTTTAATTTTAATGTATCACTCTTAAAGAATTTCAGGATTATTTTGGTATCCCGGAATGGAATTGTCACTCGAAGCAGAGGTACGTTTATCCTTTCGTCAATTCAGATATAATGAATTCGGTCCTCTGTAAGGCATCTACAATTGTAATTTACAACCTTATTTACAACCTGCTGGCTCGGGCCCACATTTTATTACAGTCAGTGTCATTGTATAAAATAGAGTATTTATTGCCGAAGACTTATATAGTCGTACAGAAAGCATCAAATGCGTTGTATAAGTGCTATAAGGCGAGTGAAAAATTCGTTAAAGGATCCTGACTTTAATGTGTAAATTACCCACAACTCCACGGAACATATAAAATATTGTCACAATATTATTATATTATTAACGGCAGTGGATCCCGACTTGCAAATTATAGTAATTACGAAAGAAAAGTTTTGCTTTGCTACATTGTTCGGGGCATATAAGTATCTCTTTTGCTTCCCTGTTGAAGTTGAAAATCAACAGTTCCTTTACCTCGTTTAGATTCACGTTGAGCTAATTACAGTCCACGATGATTTGTTCAATTGCTACTAACTATAATAATCCTACCAAAGACATTAGAAAGCGATTTCTCGCGATTACTCGCGATTACTAGCGTACGCGTCGTGGATGTTCATTTGATCGTTGATATCTTAATGATCTACCGAATTAGTGGCAGTACCAAGAGCAAAAAAAAAACTAACAGGAATGTTAATCGAATAGTTGGAAAGAAATATCTTTTCAGCGATAGCAATAAAGTGCATGCAATAAACGGCGAAATTACTTCTTACTCTTCATTATAGTCTTATAATGAAGCAGAAACATGAAGGGAACGACGAGTTTGTTAAACCATTGCTATTCATTCTTATAATCTCAACAATTATGTCTTAATATTAATTTATACGTAATGTAAATAACACTTCACGCAATTAATTACGTGTGGCATTTTGTTTATCTCTATGAACCTCTGATTGGTGGGTGCAGTCCTTTTTTAGCCAACCCCCCCTCCCCCCCAACCCTTGAATTCTACACACTATGCAATTCAAAATGATCCATAAACGTAATTATTTTTTTTAAATATTATAGATAATTGATTAATTATGCAAAAAGTTAACTTTTGTAATACAATGCTTTCGCACAATAAGATGGTATTATTATTATTTTTTTTTTTTCTAAACATCAATAATAATATTGCTGTTATAATATAAGGATTAAGATTAATAATTTTAGAAAAAAAAATAAGATGAGTTGTTTGAGGCAACCACTTTATTGGCACCCGTTTGAGAGCACTTCCTTTCCCCACTATTTCGATTAGTAAACGTCGCTTCAAACATCCTCGACAAACGTAAATCTACATCAAGATTTTTCAATGTTAATTAGCAATAAATCCTAATGTTTGCCTAGGTCAGGAATATACAACGTATATAAGCGTCAAGCTTTTGAGGAAAGAGTGGGTTTTATTAAAATTTTACAAAAGGAAAAAACAAACAAACAAACAAACGCGCTGCGTGAGCGACGGGAAGAGAGGGCGGGAGGGGGGCGGGGAAGAAAACTAAAATTGCAGAAACTTGTCTTTTACGTAAAAATTAAAGCTTCTCGTCTAATCGGTGTCGAATCGATAGAGGCTACGAAGATCGAAACTATTGAAGTTGTAAACGCTGCAGAAGCATGAGAACGCCGGACTTTTACTTACTTATGGCTCTAGGCCGCGAAATACAGCACATTGCAAAAAGAAACATTGTCAATAATAATAATAATAATAATAATAATTGGTTATACACTTGGTTATATATATATATATATATATACATATATATTGCGTAGGGTTTGCGCCTGCGTAAAAGAGCGTGGACACGAGCTTGCATGTATAACAACGCATAGGCGTCTGTCGGTGGTGTATGCGCGCCTTGCAGGATACCTTCCTTCGTGCACGAGCTCCTGAGATGTAATGGGCTTTGGCAAAGGAAATTGATTTTATTGAACTGTCACGAGGCCATTAAAGGGAAGAAACAATCGATAATCGAACAATTGGGCTGGAAGAAGCCGAGAGCGAGAGACTGCTATCGCGATGGATGTATTCCGACGGAATATAGAATTTCTGAATCTCCATAGGACGTAGACTCGATTACTCGGTACTATCGCGCACTGCACAACATGTCATCACTGTCAGGCACATGTGCGACGAGGATAAACAATCACGATAAATAAAGTTCTATTCTATTATAGCCGAAAGGATTGAGGGAGAGAGAGAGAGAGAGGGGGCGGGGGTACACGCTCACGCTACCTCCTAAGTAAGCTTCAATAATAATTAAAAGAGTCGAGGAAGTTGAGAATGATGTTTGCTATCAATATTTCACAATAATGATCGATTGTTTAATTGCTCGCTGAAACAATGGCCATGTAATAATAGCTATGATAATTGGAAATGCAAGTGAGGTAAACGAAAAAGGCAGGAACGATGTGTCCATTAGCAGTTGTTTTGTGGTGGTGCGCGAAGGCTACACAGAATGCATGAGAGGACCCTTGGTGGGAGGGACTCGCGGAGGGTGCCACCCGCGTTGAGAAAAAATGGGGCTGGACTTCCGCTGGGCTTTTTTTAACGTTTTTATTAAGATTCTTCCCGGATAATGTGGATGCCCGTCAAGTGGATTAAAGCCGCGGCCGCGACGAGACTCGTCAATTAAAGCGTAGATAAGTAAGTTAGGCGTCGTCGAGTCGAGTATCATAAGTCATTAAGTCATAAGAGATCGTGGTGTTTTTTTTTTTTTTTTTTTTTTTTTTTTTTTTTTTTTTTTTTTTTTTTTTTTTTCATGAAAATTGGCAAATTTAAAGGGTCGAAAGAGGGACGAGAGAGGTCTTCGCTAAGGCCTGTGTTGTGTGCAGTGGGTTGGCTCGTGCAGTTTGTTGCCGCGGCTTGCGACGTGTACGTGTTGTGTATGCAGTACGTGTACGTCCGCGCGTGCAATCGGGAGCCGAAGGACGACGAAGGGCAGCGAAGGGTCGCATCGGAGAGGGTGGCCCGAGTGTACGAGGGTAGGACAGGGCAAGGGCGGAGGAGGGGCGACGGTGGCGGCGACGGCGGCGGCGGCGGCGGCGGCGGCTGCTTCGGCACCCTCTCCGCCCCCGGGTAGGCGCACAGGTACCACGAAACGTAGCGCGATTGCATGTCCCGCACGTATATACGGAGATATAAGGCAGTGCGTACGTGACCCGAGCCGTCGCTCGGGAACAAGAGCGAGAGCACACGAACGCCCGTGGGTGTGTGAGAGATAGAGATAGAGATAGAGATAGAGATAGAGATAGATAGATAGAGATAGATAGAGAGAGAGAGAGAGAGAGAGAGAGAGAGAGCGAGTTAGAGAGAGGATGGGGGGAGGGAGCAGGACCGAGAGCGAGACAGAGAGCGATACTCCTGCTGCTCCGTAAGCAACGAGAATCTAATACGAAGCTGCGGGGTAACCGAGCCCAAGGACCGTGAGGGGACCTGCCAGGTCCAAGTCGCTGGTGCGGGGATCGCGACTCGCGAGAGTAAACCAAAACTATTTTCAAATGGTTGGCCGCGAGAGCCCAGTTTAAATAAATGGTTTGTCAAAGCCACTGAGAGAAGAGGAGGCGCTCGGGGGAGGGGGGTCACGACGACGCTTCCCAAAAGATTCGACGAGACTAACACGCAAGTTCAGACGCGTCCTTGCCCGAGTGTTTTTATGGGAGGAACCGGAGGGCCTGTTAGCAGCTACTAACATGGGAGAGCATACGAGGTTACCGGAATCACTGCAGCAGCAACAGCGTCCTCGAGCACATCTTCGCATCGCGACCGAACTGTAGGATTGCGATCGTCTCTGTGGTGAGGCGCTAAGCAGGAGAGCGAGTGAGCGAGCGAGTGCGAGAAAGGGAAAGAAGAGAAGTTGACTGTTGGATCGAAGGCGCAACGTGCTTTCGCGCAGCCTCGGGGTAGAGAACGACGACGACGACGACGACGACGACGACGACGCGACCGCGACGACGACGACGAGGACAACGACGACGGTCAGGAGGAGGATCAAGACAGAGCCACGATAAAGGGGGGGGGTGAACATTGATGTTCGTCACGACGAAAACGTCGTCGAGGAGCTCGAGCCCTACAGCTACGGCGACGGCGACGGCGACGGCGACACCGACACCGACACCGACACCAACACCGACACCGATAAACCTACCGCTCGTATCTTCTCCCTGGTGAGTATTTCCGCGCCCCGCTCCCTCTCTTCCCTTTCGTTTTCAAGAAATTTCATAAGAGGCCGTCCGAGAGCATACCGAGTTTGCTTTGGCTTAATCCGCGCAGCACCGACCGACCGACCGACCGACCAACCAACCGAGCGACCGAGCGAGCGAGCGACCGACCGACCGTCCGTCCGTCCGTCCGTCCGGCGATGGGGCGAGCCGCGGGGACGGGGCAGCCAGTCAGAGCCTTCCCTCTCTCTCGCTCGCACCGATTGTCAAGGGAGTCATCCATTTTGTTTACACGCGAGTGATCCCTAATTTACGAATTTTTATCACTCTCCTCGGGTTTTAAGGCCGACCCGCTCTGGTATTAACGCTAGCCTCTCTTATTGTCGAACGGCTCCGCTTTTCTCGGTTCTCTTGCACTCGTTAACAGTTTTCTCTGTGATGAAAAGAGGGAATAATCGCCTCAACCCATCGATCACTCGCGATCCCTTCAAATTAAAACAATTTCTGTTTCATAGGACTCTCGTTAAAATTTAACTTTTACCAGTCCTTTTTTTTCTTTCTCTCCCTTTTTCTCTCTCCCTCTCTCCCTCTCTCCCTCCCCCCCTCACTCTCTCGCACTCTCCCCTCCCCTCCCCTCCCCTCTCTCTCTTTCGTTTTTGTTATTATTGTTTCTTTAACTTTATTCAATAACTCACTGCATTAAAGTAACACTTGACTAGACAACTGCTTATCTAAATATAAGCTTAACCAACTCGTGCGTTTATACATTACCAAAACCTATTTAACATTAATCACACAAATCTTTATTCCAAGTTTCAACAAGCTGCTTCTCAGAGTTATTCTAATGCATTTGTATTTTAATATTGCAGGATTGGACATGTAATCAATAGTAAGCGGAGTCTTTTAATAGCAGCAACATGAATTTAAAGTAATTCATAAATAAACGTATATATGTTTGCGAATGCATATATATTTATAGATGACTGTATATATACGTATATACAAATGTGTGTGTGTATCTAGGGTGTAAGCTTACACTTGCATACAGCTATATAATTAGTATATAACAATTGGCTAACAGAATATCACAAGAATGTGATAACTTTTTCCTATTTTTCAAGTAAAAAATTAAAAATGGTTAGCAACACATCGAGCGGGGCTCCGAGAATACAGGTCTTCAGACCTACCTATGAAGAGTTCAAAAATTTTACCAAGTATGTTGAATACATGGAGAGTCAAAATGCTCATAAGGCCGGAGTCGCAAAAGTTATTCCTCCGGTCGAATGGATTGCTCGAAAGAATGGATACAACATTGAAGATATAAATCTTACTATTCCTGCTCCCATTTGTCAAGTTGTTACGGGGAAGCAGGGCCTTTATCAACAAATTAATATTCAAAAGAAGTCTATGACTGTTAAGGAGTATGAGAAACTCGCCACATCCGAGAGATATAGAACACCAAAACATTTTGATTACGAAGATTTGGAAAGAAAATATTGGAAAAATATTACTTATGTTGCACCCATATATGGTGCCGATGTTTCTGGATCTTTAACAGATCCAGATGTTAAGGAATGGAATATTAACCATTTAGGAACTATATTGGATTACGTTAATAAAGATTATGGAATTTCAATTGAAGGTGTCAATACCGCTTATTTGTATTTCGGAATGTGGAAAACAACATTTGCATGGCATACTGAAGATATGGATTTGTATTCCATAAATTATCTTCATTTTGGTGCTCCAAAAACCTGGTACGCTATACCTCCAGAACACGGTAGAAGGTTGGAACGCTTAGCCAGTGGATTTTTCCCATCAAGTTATCAAAGCTGTCAGGCATTTCTTCGGCATAAAATGTCACTAATATCTCCTCAAGTACTTCGACAGTATTCCATTCCTCATGATAAGGTATATTTTCAGCTAAGCAGGCATCAGAAAAGATATTCGAACAAGATTTATTACAATTAATCAATATTTTAGATAACTCAAGAAGCTGGTGAAATTATGATTACATTTCCTTATGGGTATCATGCAGGTTTTAATCATGGTTTCAATTGTGCTGAATCAACCAATTTCGCTACACCTCGTTGGGTCGAATATGGAAAAAGAGCTACTCAATGTACATGCAGTTCTGACATGGTAAAGATATCGATGAAAACTTTTGTGCAGCGTTTTCAGCCTGAGCGGTACGATTTAATGATTTTTAAATTTAAATATCTGATATCTGTTCAGACAATCCATTTGATAATAAATCTTTACATTAGGTACGATTTGTGGCTACGGGGAGAAGATGTCGGACCCCATCCTGAAGATCCAAGACAAACTGCTGCTCCTCCTCCAACTGCAATGGATCTTTTGTGCATAAAAAATACTCAAACGTCAGATGGTTACAATGATGTTGTGCCAAAAAATAAAAGGCACACGATTCATCGCAAGAAGAATATTATTGATTCGAATGTAGCAGTTAACGTGAATACAATACAATCGGATATGCCACCGGATGTAAAAAAAGTTCTACATGACCTGGAAATGGAAGAAACTGACGATCACGTAGAAGAACAGCCGGATGAGCAGCAATTAGAAGTTCTAGAAGACATATGGCTGAAAGCAGGAGAGATGGGTATGATATTATACAATCGATAATTATTAAATTAGGCGATAATCATGTAATTCCATTGCTTGTTTGTGTAGATTTAGCAGAAGCAAATGTTTATGATGACGGATATAATCGAAAGAAGAGTCGCAAAAGAAAACGAAAATCGCAAAACAATTTAGAAAAAAGAAAATTAAAAACGAAAACCAATGTAATTAAATCTAATATTACTTCAGAAATAAGGAAAGAAGAATTAGAACTGTCAAAGGATGATGAATACATAGATATACCGTGCATGGTTATACCAAATTTAAAAATTCGTAATTCTTTAAAATCTAGTTCAGTCAATAATGATCCAGTAAAAAAGAAACTTAAAATAAAACCGCTTATTATGAAAAAAAATGAAAATGAGTTGATACCAAAAGACGAATTACTACCACCCAAAGAAACGTTCATTGAAATCTCCTGCATGAATTTACCGGAATTTAAAATGCCAAATAGTCCAACAACAGATCCCCTTGAAACATTTGAGGATGATTATGTAAATAAAAAAGATTCTCCAGAATTCTTTTCTACGGAGACGACTAATTTAACCAATTTAGAAGTAGTTACTCCAAGAAAGAAAAAGAAAAAGCATTCTAAAAATGGGGAGTCCAGTAAAAATAAGATGAAAGAGCTGAAGAAAAAGAAAAATAAGGAAGAGATGTCTGTCTTGGATGTATCGGATGTGAATATTTTGAGGCAACTAGTGACTGGACATCAATCAATTAGAAAGTCGTGTAATGTCAAGGGCGTTCCTTATGACGCTTACGAATCAAAAACGAAAGCAGGGAAACATGTTAATGACGAATTAACGTCTGCTAACCAAAAGACTGTTTTAAATACCGCTAATAATAATAAGAAGTTAGTTTCTAGTATATCCAGAAAAGTATCTAATACTTCAAAAGTTAGTAAGACTTCCATTTTAGCTAAAAGTTCAAATCAATTAAAGGATAAAGCCAATGGCCGTTTGAAATCGAACAAATTTAAAGGTACCATTAGTGTAAGAAAGAATCTGTTGAAACCGCCAATTCTTCAAATACCAAACGATCACGAAGAGAAAAAAACTGATTCTACTTTTTATTCTTGTGATATGAGCTCGACTTTTAGTAATTCGTGGCCTACAATCTCAAGTGATATATCTATAAAGCCTGCTAATCCTTTGTTTAGTACAGGAACAAATTTTAATAAAGAATCTGCTTTTGGGCAACAAAGTACTTTAATGCATCCATTTCAATGTAGGCAATCTTTAAGTAATCAACGCCTTAAATTTGGTCTCACTAAACTTTCAAACACAAATTTAAACTTGAATCCAACCAGCAATGAGCAATTAACGTCTAAGAACTTTTGGCAGGTCGGTAATAAGACCCTCTATTTCACAAATAATAAAGAGAGTAACAAGGAATTGTCAAGTTTTTCAAGTATTACTCAAGTGAATTATTCAACGTCAATGAGTAACAAAAATTCGGCTTCCGAGAATTCAATTACTAACAATGCTAACAAGTTCAATGCTTTTACAAATACGAATTTAAAAACAAACGGGCTACCACAATTAATAAAAATAACTCCGCAAATACTTTCGAATTCATCAAATAAGTTACTATTAAATGAAAATCAGTTGTTGAATAATGCCTCGGTGCAAAATGGCGAAGAAAACTCATTGTCCAAGAATAACGATAAGTTAAAAACATTTGTAAATAAGCAATCTGATGAAAAAGTCGTGAGCGCAGATAATACGGAATTACCGTCGGTAGAAATAATTCAAAATCAAACGAAAGTCACTATTGGAACACAAGTAGATATCTTACCATCTTACGTGTCGTCTAATGATGAACTGTCAATTACAATAGTTCCCAAAAATAGTAGGCCATCAATTTTAAATAATTTTGGCTCGCCAAGGAAACAAGCGACGCCAAGAAAACTTATGCTAAAGGATTCAAAAGCTTTGCAAGATCATAACGATACCGAGATTACGGTTATAACTCAAAAATCTCTTAATGTTAATGAAAATAAAAGCTCAAGTGCTAAGAAAAAGTCAAAGGATGTACATGAAAATATCAATAGTTTATTAAGTGGCTTAGTAATACCAAAGCTAGAACCTGAAGTACAAATAGATTCTCAGTCATCTATGCAAATAAAAAAAGAAGATATAAAGATAGAGAGTCAGGAGGATGTGGATAATGAGTCGGAAGACACGTTATACGCGATTCCGGAGCACATTAAGCCGATGCTATATCCTAGCATACCCGACCTTAACGTATTACAAACATTTAATCATTATTGGAGTGCACACATACCCCATTGCGCTATATGCACAGCATTTGCTTTATACAATCACAAAGGTAGCAAGCAAATGTCAGCAGAATGGCAACAATGTAAACCAACAGTATTACCTGAAAATTCACCCATATGGGTATGAATATAATATCATAATAAATAGACCTTTAATAAAAGTATTTATTATTAATAAAACTTTTGGATTTTAGGTTACTTCAGATCTCTTTGCTGCCAATTCATTGGAACAACGAAAAGAGCCAGAAAACAATAAGCTTTTAAGATGCAGAAATTGCCAAGTAACGGTTCACGTATCTTGTTACGGAGTCACAGTATTGCCCGTAGATTCGCAAAATTGGGCCTGTGACATTTGTCAATTCGGCAAGCCGACTGTTGTAAGTAACACTTTCTTTTCTTTCTCAAGATATTGCAAACATCATGATTGACATTATGAAAAGTTTCTCTCGACGTACAGCTTTTACATGAAAATTAACTGTACCCCGTATGACTCCATTAACAATTTTACATTTTAGATGTGTTGTTTGTGTCCTATGCGAGGAGGCGCTTTAAAAAGAACAAGTGACAGTCAATGGGTGCATGTGTTGTGCGCTCTTCTCTTGGGCGCAAGATTTAAGGATCCTGTAAATAAAGAACCTATTAATGTCTTGGCAGTAAATCGTCCAGCCGATGAACTAGAGTGCTGTTATTGCAAACAAAATAATGGAGCATTTTTGAAATGTCATGACAAGCAGTGTAACGCCCTTTTTCATCTTACTTGTGGTCTGTTGACCGGAGCAATGTTTGCAATATCTCGGACGAAAAGTCACGAATTAGAGGTGTGCATGCATTAACTCTTTTTACGATCCGTTAAATTTCCGTTTGTGTAAATTATTTAACAACGCTTATAAAACTTAAGTCTGTATATTATCAGCTTTTTTAATGTGATAAAAGTTAATCAAATATCATTCCATCTTCCAATGTCTTCTGTACGTCATTTACGACTTGCTAAACAAACGAAACTTGCATTCATTTGTTTACGTATATTGTATGCACACACACATATATATATATATGTGTGTGTGTATACGTAGTATTGATTTTTATTTATCTTACGGAAACATAAAAAAAAATTGCGAGAATTACATTGATTATGTATATGTGTATTATAGGTATTGTGTAATAAACATGACACTGGAGAAAAAATTCCTATTGGACAAGGAGAAGTCGTTTATGCGAAGCATAAAAATACGCGATATTACCACGCAGACGTAATATCTGTATCGGATAAAATTTGCTTTCTCGTAGTTTTCAAAGATGAAAGTTTCTCTAATGATTTGCCGCCGGAGGATGTAGTTGTACGTATTTAACAGTATTGTTTTTTTTTTTTTTTTTTTTTTTTTTTTTTTTTTGTATAATATTCATATTCGACAAGTTTTACAAAGTATTATTTGTTTGTTTTTGAACTAGGACTACAAGCCAGGGAAAATACCAGCGATTGGTGCAGAAATAATGGTCAACTGGAAGCAGGATGGGGTTTTTCCAGCAACTTTTACTGGAATCGATCATGCCATTACATACACGGTAAACGGGCATTTAATTTCCTATGAGAATTTTATTATTACCATCATACGCAATGCTTATTTATTTATATTGGAATCGATTAATTGCAGGTTTCATTCGAAGATGGCTCGACACATCAATTAAAGCGTAACGATATATATAGTCTTGAAGAAGAGTTACCGAAAAGAGTGCAATCGCGTTTGGTGAGTTATGTTTAAATGTTGACCTTGAGTATAATAAAATAGCGAGTCTTTAAGCATCGGAATAGTTGCGCATACAGTTATTGTACGGTAGTAGAAAAAAAAAGTCAGACATAGATTTTAATCGTAAGATAAATCAGTATCATAATACATCTCTCATAAATCATCTCTAAAAATTCTTCTCATCAAATCAATCGATTTTCTATGCGTACCAATGGCTCACAATTTAGGAAATTTATAAGGCAACTTTATTTCGCAATCTTTAATTTTATTTAATTTACCATGGATTGACGATATATTCTATATATCGCATAATTTATTAATATTACAATTCAATAATTGTAAAATTACATCCCACTATGATTTATGTGGCGAACATGAAAAAAAAACTGTTGATTAATTTTATTTGTTTTTATTTTATGTTTTTGTTGGATGTTTGCTGTATATTTAAAGTCTGCCGCTACGGAAATGCAACACCGTGGACATCTGTACGGAATGGAAAATGGAAATGAATTTCAGAGAAAAGTGAAACCACCAAAAAGATTATAAAACTTTTATTAAGAGTTTATACGAGTTTTATAATGCAAAAGAAAGACAAAAAGAAAGACAAAAAGAAAGACAAAAAGAAAGAAAGAAAAAGAGAAAAGAAAAAAAAGATAAATGTAGAGAGAAATATTTAAATTCGTGAGAGAGAAAGCCGTCGTTAAAATATATACCAAAAGTGCGGGATTGTCTCGACGCACTTCGAACATCCTTCATTGAATAAGCAGTAAGACAGTTTTTCAAGGCTCTTGATTAATTATAGCTAACTTAATCTTTCGTTTCAAGCCGATTAAAGGCTTTGCGTCGATAGCGTTCGTAAGTCATAATTAACTATGCGATTGTACAAAATGCAGAAAGTACTGAGTCATATATTACATTTCGTTAAGAATTTTATCCGTATCGTTTGTTTTGTATATAGGTTTGCATTTCAAGAAAAACATGTATATTTATGATGGAAAAACAAAAATATGAAGGGAGGATCGTGTTCGGAAAAATTATTTTACACTAATTATACATTTTCTAATGCTCCAACAAATAATGATTAATGTACTTTTGTATAATTTATGTTTTTTTTTTTTTTTTTTTTTTACGCCCAACGTGTAGGTTTAGTGAGAATTCTAAGAAATTTGTTGATTTATTTTAAAGTTTTGTGGATTTGTGACTAAGCTAAGTATTATACAAGCCGTTTTGACGGGAGCGTCGACAAGTACACGGATCTTCCCTTCTTAAGAAAATATTATATTACGAAACTGCGCAGTACTGATGATACACATCAGCTATCGTGTGTACACATATATTTGTAATAAATTGTTCGACTTGCCACTACAACGTCATGGCAATAAATATATATTATATAGAAGAAAACGATTATAGATCTACGAAAATTAAGCGTGCGAATGTGGCGATTATTATGCAAATAGCTGCAATGTGTGATTATTAAAACTCTATCTGATATTCGAATATAAACGTCTCGTTTACTTTCTATTTACTAAAGAAATCTTTTCCCACCATATATTTGTATCCCGTTACGGCCACTTTTAAATTTAATTATTAAATAATGTTTTATATACCATACAATTAACATTTTTACTTGTCGATTTTTCATTTCATCCAAGGAATACTTTGCTATCGTCATGAAGTATTGAAAAAAATAATTAATTATCTATTAAAATTTGCAATTAAAAATATTAATTTCATTTGACCATTTGTTCCTTTCAGCACGTCTTAAAGCTACGGTATGCTGTCGAAATTTCATTCAATATTGTTGTTGTTAATAGTATATATAATAGACGTATTTAATTAAAATATAAAATGAAGTATTTGTATAAAGAAAATTTGGGTTTAATTTTTTCGTTTTTTTTTTTTTTTTTTTTTATTTTTTTTTATTTCTTTCAATACAACTCACCTTTTCTTATATGCAGAGAAATAGTTTATAATAATTTTAATTGACAATACTAAATTTAACGATTTATTATAAATGTATATGAAATCTACGTGTGATGCAATAGCGAATTTTACATTCATAATCTTTTTATACCAAGTTTAAAAATGAGTAGATACCTGTTTATTATATTTAATTTAGACAATTTTGAGATAATTATTATAGCAAGATAGGTTTTAAATGACAATAAATCGTTTAGTTAGGATAAATTTGTTTTATTGTATAATCAACTTTAATATACTTCTCAAACTTAAATATAATTTTTGTCACATACAAATTCAGGAACAACGTCGAATGACAAAAACTAGCGAGTATGAGAAAAATCCTTTTTTCTTATTCACATAATATATTTAATTAGTTTTCTCACTCTCTCTTTCTCTCTTCTCGCACACTTTTTTCTTACTCTCTCTCTCTCTCTCTCTCTCTCTCTCTCTCTCTCTCTCTCTCTCTCTCTCTCTCTCTCTCTCTCTCTCTCTCTCTCTCTACCAATCTATCTATGTATCTATTTATTTATCTATCTTGTTCAAAGTCGTGGACGAATTTCCTATATTACTCTTGTAAGTTTTCATTTTTCATTACAAAAAATTAATTAACAACTGAACAATTCAGTAACCGAGCCTTGAAGGCTTCGTGCACATAGTGGGAAATATTTTTTAACTAAATATTTAACATACACATACCCAGAGGGGCTACGGCACGGTTAGGAACCATGAGCAGACAATAACCACTTGATTTCCAACAATGCATACATGCAACTTTGCACAATAATAATAATAATAATAATAATAATAATATTAATAATAATATTAATAATAATAATACGTACCAATAGCAATAGATAATAATAATAATAATAATAATAATATTTCTATATATATATATAAATGTATTTATATATATACATATATAAATAATATATAAAATATAATATGTATTATATTAAGCGGAATGTACATTAAGTGTTTTGCCTCTAGTGCAAATTAATTAAGTTACCGGGTACAGCTTACTTGTCGAACTCGTGCAGATCGGACAATTAACGTTTAGTGACTAGATGATTCGTCGAATAGCTCTTTAATAACCACTTCTTTTCATGATCGTCCCGTCGCTTTAAAATCTTTAATGATAACTTGCTTGGGTGTTTGTCTGTCTCTGCTGGCGTCGGCGTTTTCGGATCAGGTCGCTCGCGCTCTTTCTCTCTCTCTCTCTCTCTCTCTCTCTCTCTACCTCTACCTCTACATCTCTCTCCTCTCACTCACTCTCTCTCTCTCTCTCTCTCTGTCACACACACACGCACTGTCTCTCTGTCTCTGTCTCGCATCTTGGCACGTAGCGCGCGACTCCTCTCTCTTTTCTCATCTCTCCCTTCTCCGTCTCTCTCCTCTCATCCTCGCTTCTTCTTAAAGAGCATTGGCCTTCCTCTTTTCCGACTCCGACTGCAATCGTACAAACATTCCTCGTTCTTTCTCACGAATTTCTTTTTTGTTGAAGTTTTTTATGGTTCATACATTTGTTTATTTAACCCTTCTCTCTTATTCCCTCTCGGGTTTAATTTTCCCTTCCAATTTTTTTCTTTAATATTTTTTTTTTTTTTTTTTTTTTTTTTGTCAAACTTATTTATATTTTTTAAAAAGTTTTTACCGTTTTTATCTTTATATCATTCTTATGGCTTTAGATTGTTTGTGTATGTCTGATGTACGTGCAGAAATTAATTATAATGAGCGTTCAGCTGAATTCTCGGTGTTGGCGTGCATTCATTCCGTCTCATTTCGAGTTCTCAACAATGGCGGAGTGTCTATGCACGTGCGGATGATGCAATGGGCGATCGCAATGACAAGAGAAATAGAGAAAAGGCAAAATAAAGCGAGTGCAGTATTATTAATGCGATGGAGAGAGGTGACATTGTAAAGAAAGTCCCAGTGATGATCGGTCAGTTTTATTCAAAGGTGAGTTCAATAAAGAAATAAATAATAATAATGGGGCGACAGATAGATAGATAGATAGATACATAGATAGATAGATAGATAGATAGATAGATAGAGAGAGAGAGAGAGAGAATTTTGAGCGTGTGTGGGTGGGTGTGAGGGATAGCGCGAGTGAACGTGAAATAGAAAGAGAGAGAGAGAGAGAGAGAGAGAGAGAGATGGCGGGGCGATGGTAATAAGTGCGCTTGAAAAAAGGGAGATGGAGAGTGAAAGTGCGAGAAAGACAAAAGCTCAAGGTCAGAGTCTTATCGCCTTACGGAAGAAGCGTTTAAATAGGGTAAAGAGATGAAAGACGGCCTTAAATATAGAAAAGTTGCGTACTTTGGCGGCCGGGTAGAGGAAGGTGACGGCTTCGGTCTCGCCCAACGGCGACTTTGCCAGGCACTTGTAACCGTCCATATCCTGCCAGCGGATGTTAGATATGACGAGGTCGCCGTTAGCCTGGACAGTGAAGCGCGGATCCAACAGCTGATTGCCTTCGCCGTCGAGCCAGTAGACGTGGGGCCGTGGGTTGCCGCTGGCCTCGCACGGCAGTACCACCGTCGAGCCCATCTCCGAGAAGTAAAGTGGCCGATGCCGCGTTATCACGGGCAGGTTCGACTCGGCCTGGCATTCGCGGTCCGCTGCCAGACTACCGTTGCCACCTACGCCAAACGCACGCCCCATTCAGTCGAAGCTCTATCTAGCTTCGGGGGACCTGCGCCCGCTCCGATCTTCTCACTGACGACTTCGCTCGATCTTTATTTACCCGCACCTCACCGCTTTCATTCACTTGCTCTTTCTCCTCCGCCATCTCCTCCACTACCTTCTCCTCCCCCTCCAACTCCTCCCTTTACTCCCCGTACTTTACTACTCCCCCTCGTACATCTCGCACTACTCATTAGCCCCCTTCTCCTTCTCATCACCCTACTCCCAGGCCCGGCTCGTCCACGGCGTTTCTCCAACCACCTCCTCGTCCTCGTCCACCTCCTCGTCCTCGTCCTCGTCCTCGTCCTCCGATCTGCCCTCGTGGTCCTGTTCCACCTTCTGCTCTAGCCTCCTCTGCTACCACCCCTCCCCCTCATCCCTCCCTCATCCCTCCCTCATCCCTCGTGCTCGTAATCGGCTCACGACGGTGGCGGCTACTCCCGGAGCCGGGCCTCTTCTCCCGAGCGCTACATTCCAGCCGCTCCAGCTCGCTCGTGCGCGCTCCAGCGCCCGTGCTCCTCGGCTCCTCTTCGTTCTCTCGTCTCTAACATGAGGCGGCCCGACATTGCCAAATAGCAAATAGTGGCCATTACGAAATCGGCGGGCCCAGGCCCAGGATCGGCTTAAGTTAGTGACGGCGGCGAGGGGGCGAGGGTCGGTGCTGAGTGAGAGTGGGGGCTTCCTGGTTCGACAGCTTCACCTCGGTGCGGATCGGAGCGGTTATCGCTCGGTTGGTCCAACATTGGCCGGTGGTGGCGGAATCGAGGCGGAGTCGAGCGATAAGAATAATCGGAGCGGTCGCGAGTCGCGTTTAATATGCAAGAGAGAGAGACGTACCGTCGACGTTAAGTATGGTCGGCTGGGATATGGCCATCTGGTCGCCGGCTATGCCGACGCAGTGCACGAGGTTTTGGTCCCGGGGCGTCACGCAGTCTATCACCAGCTTGGATACCTCGCGCGCTATTGCCGTATACGAGACGTCGGCCACGCTCTCGCGCTCGAGCTGCTCGACCTGGAACAGGTGACAAAAAAATTGGTGGGGGCTGAGCGAGAAGGCGGGCCTATTGCCGGTCACCTGCCCACCGAGCAGCGCCACTCCTCGTCACTACTTACCTGCCTCCCAGGATTCTCCCCCATGATCCAATAAATCCGGGGCGGCGGACTCCCATCCACCTCGCATTTAAGCTCCAGCCTGCGCCTGCGCGTCAACGTGACAAACTTCATTAGTACCAGTGACGGGTGGTTTAGTTGAATGGTGACGGATACGGGATTACCGATTCCGCCGAGGACGGTCATTGGTAGGTAGGCAGGACAGGAATGATATTCTGGCGATGATCGTTTATGGGGACAATTGGCTCGGCACGCGGGACTTACCCCTTGGGCGCGCTGACGTAGCCGCTCGGACTCGACTTTACAGTCACGTACTTATCCAGCTGGTTCTTTTGTGCAGGTAAATCGTTAAGCTCGATCCGACTGTCGTCGGGGCGCTCCTCGCGGGCTCGTAATTTCGAGGCCGACGAAATCTTGTAGACCTGCGGGCTGCCGGCAAGATTCAAATCCGGTCCGCTGAGCCGCATCTCCTGGGAGTAGAGGCTCGCATCCTCGGCGACGTCCTGCTCGACATCGTGGAGCGTTCGGCTGAAACTGAAGGCCCAGGAATCGCTGGCGAGGCTGAGGAGGAGGGCCGCGAGGGCGTATGGGCTGCCGAGTCCTTGACGCATCTGCAATGGTACAAGGGCTCCCTGTTACTAGGAGTGCCTCCGAGGCTGACAGCGGGAGTCGGCTATGGCTGGCTGCCTGGCTGGTTGGCTGGCTGGCTGGCCTGGCTGCCCGCTTGGTCGAGCGGGCGCGCGGGCGCCGAAAACCGGTAAGCGACTCATGCCGGAATGGCTTCGCTTCTCATCTGGCTATCTCGCGCCCTCTCCCTACTACTCCCCCGCCCTACTCGCGCGCTCGTTCTTCGAGGCGCGTGCGCCTGCCAGCGAGCAGCGGCGGTTATATTAAAAAATTGAAGGAAAGCTCGGCCCGGGTACATTTTGTTGCATCAGCGCGATGGAAAGGAAGGAAAGGCCGGAGCTCTATAGATGATGGATAAATAATGGTTATTGGGGAAGGGGTAAGGATGAATGAAATGTTGTAAGGATTGATGGATTGTCGGGCTGGTAGTTTGGAGGATGACTTGGCCACCACTATTTATGTAGGTTAGTAGGTAGTAGGGGAGCAGATAAGTATGTAGTCTGATAGGTTGATGGATTGGTGTTTAGTACGGTAACAGCATGCTGTTATGTAGGTTAATAGGTAGTTAGCTGTGCATGCAAATTAGTCAATTGAGGGGCAATGAGAATGCCGCTAATTAAGTAACAGGTAGGTAAGGGTGGGGGGGTAGGTAGGTAGGTAGGTAGGTAGGTAGGTAGGTAGGTAGGTAGGTAGGTAGGTAGGGGGTAGGTGAGGTGGGTGGGTGGCTGGGTAGGTAGGTAGGTAGGTAGGTAGGTAAGTACGTAGTGAGTCAGGTAAGTACGTAGTGAGTCAGGTAGGTAGGTAGGCGAGGATGATGGAGAGAGAAAAGAGAAAGGGGCCGTATAGAGAGCAGGGAATACGGGAGCGTATAGAGAAGGATGGACTAACCAACAGATGGATGAACGGGTGGACGAATGAAGGAATGAATGAATGCGCGAGCGGGGGGGGGGCTATGGAGCGGTGGTCAGGTAGGAGGCGCCGGTATTCGTGCGATATATCACACCGGGGTGATCGATTAGCCACTCTCCCTCGGCATGCAACCAGAGGAGGATGTAAGCGAGCTCTTGAGCTCTTTAGGGGACTCACCGTCGACACGCTGATAATATACACCGAGGAGCCAAGCGCGTAAGCACCGTGGTAGGAAGCGCGAAAGCACCGGGTATTGGGCCGCTGACACAAGCTTGTCACTAGCGGGCGGATAAAACTAGGATCCCGGCGTAGTAGAGTCTGCCGCACCACTTGCCGTCCGCTCGTTCTTAGTGTGAACTAAGAAGAACTAAATCGCTTTTATTTTTCAGTCCTTTGAAGGAGGCGATAGAGTCGACTGCTGAGCCAAGTCTTGCCGCCGGTACATTTATACGTTCAAATGCAACAATCGTCTTCTCTCGTTTCCTTCCGATTGGCCTTCGAAATTGAGAGTGGGGATTGGTTTCCCCAGCAACTAATTCAATTCTTCGGAGCCGTACCCTTCGAGAAAGAGCGAAAGAGAGGATGCGCGCCGACGTCGCTGTAGGAGGAGGAACGAGACACCGCCGAGATGGATGAGTCGCGGAGAGAGAAGGAACCATGAACGCGCTCGGATAGTCGAAGAGAGGGAGGGAGCGAGTGCGAGCGTGCGAGGGGGTCAGGTGGGGGCGGAAGGAGGAGATTGAGGAGGTGGAGGAGGAGGAGGAGGAGGAGCAGGGGGGGGGGAGAGCCATCGGAGCGAGCGCGCGAGTGTCTCACCCGGCGGGAGAGCGTGAGCGTACGAGAGGGAGCGAGCGGGAGCGACGCTCTCCCTCCCTGGCTGCACGTGCCGAGTGCTCGAGACTTCGAGGAGGATATCGTGCGTTCACCACTTGTAAGAAGTCGTCGGCTCCGTGAGGCTCTCGAGCTCGAGTAGCCTGAGTGTTAAAGCGGCATTCGACGCTTATACCACGTGTGCCGCTATCCGCCGCGATCCAAATTCAGCCCGTTTTCTCAGAAGAGCGCACGCCGATTTTTGACAACTTTCGGCACGGTCTCTCTCTCTCTCTCTCTCTCTCTCACACGCACACACGCACACACACGCACGATCACTCTTAATTTTTTTCACCATCGCGCCCTTTCGTAAAGATATCCTTCGCTCCTTGGGCATTGACTCATCCTCGTTTTCCTTCTCTTTTACCTCCTCTACCTTCTCTACCTCTTGCAACTCCTCATCCCCCCTCCCTCCCTCCCCATACTCCTTCTCCTCTTCCTCATCCATCTCGTCCTTCTCCTCTTTCTCGCGCTCATTCCCACTATTCAAGGCGAACCATCCTTTTTCTTCACGTTCTCTTTCTACTTATTTTCCTCCGTCCGCAGCTTCTACTTCTCCACCTTCACTTTACCATTACTTCACGCGCCCCGGCCGTCGCCATTTACCTGTGCGTAAATACCCGCGATCCGTCTCATCTAGACTCTAAAGACCTACGTCGCTCTTGTCGCTCACCGATGGAAATGTCCCGGCCCATGAGAAAGAACACGAGAAAGCTCGTCAATTCTTGCATATTAAATTTGACGCGAACGCACGGAGGAAACGGTCGCGTGATCGCTGGGCCTCCCCCACCCAATTGCCCCTCCTCCCGGTCGATAGTTTGCTCCGCCGGCTGCCGAAGCAGCCCCACCCCCCTTCTGGTTTGGAAGCCGGTCTATCAGCGATTGCAAACGCCGAGCGGATGATTCGTAAAAAAGTCTAGCAAAGCCAAATCGGCCGAGTCCAGTTTGTGCCCATTTAAACGTGTGTACGTGTAGGTCCGCGCGTACGCCGCCACATCGGCCGAGGGTTAGTAGCGTCGAAAGCGGCGACGCGGGGAGGATGACGCTCTTTACGGGAAGGGATAGAGACCGATAGATGCTCTGGCTGTGGAATACTTAGGAAGGTGGTGCTGGTGGCGGTGGCGGTGACGGCGGTGGCGGTGGCGGTGACGGTGACGGCGGCGGTGGCGGTGACGGCGGTGGCGGCGGCGGCTGCGGCGACTTTGCCGGAGGAGGCCAGAGTGCGCACAACGGGCAATACGGGAACAACGGGAACAAGCTAACGAGGGGCTACAGCCGCCGTCGCTTGTTCCCTCGTTCCAAGAACGTGGCGGCGCACGCTGCAGCACGTCGGCATTCCCGATCTACGTACGATCCCGGCTCAGTTACGTCACGATGACGAAGATAACCATCTCCCAGACCCATATCGCACTACTCCGTCGATCACTGTTCCAGCACGCGCTCCGTCTATAAGATCATTATCAACGATCGTTATTCCCTTTCCCAATACGTGAATGAAGCCTCTCAAACACTCATGTGCAATTTGCGAAGAAACCAATTCTGTGGACTGGCTGTGTAACGAGCGCTTTTCCACCCTCTCCCCTAATCGTTGGTCCGCGCAGCCACCCACGAGCACCTCCTCGCGAGCCCCTCCGATACCAGCCAAATCCAAATTGATCATTACGAATGTAATGATGCGAGCGCGCAACGAGCAGCCAATGCTCACCGAAATGATCGAGCAAAACTTTTTTACCGCGAACGCCCTACTACTTATTACTTATTTGCTAATTTTACCTGTTCAGTTATTTATGCTCCTTGTACACTTAAGTGTACCATCAGCATTATTCAAAAGCCATGAAAGAAATGACCTTTCCAGGCTGCACGGAAATAGAACCAGATCGCATCGAATTATGGAAAGAAATTTCATTCTCTAAATTTTAACAGCCTTACGAAATATAAACTATCGGCGGCCCATTACAACTGCCAGTAGGGAATGTGAAAAATTCTCATAATATAGGATATAGCTGTTCTAGTCGATTTAGTTAAAATGGCACATTTAGTTTTTCTTCTTCTTTCTTGGAATTTTGCCCAACTCCGATGACTAAGCTACAACAGAGAAATTTATTTATTTCAAAACTCACCAATATACGATTTCTCCTCGAATACACGTTTCTAGTTCCTTCTCTATTTCCTTAAAAATAAAAAAATTTAAAAAAATAAATAAAATAACAATAACAATAACAATAGCAATAACAATAATAGTAATAGTAACAACAACAACAACAACAAAACAGCAACAAAGTAAATAATAATAATAATAATAATAACGATGATGATGATGAAATTGCAAAATATAATTGAAAAATAAATGTCGATAAAAAAAAATGCAAACTAATTTATGGTTAAAAACTTATTTGTCCAATATAATATTCTTCTACAGGCTCGAACGAACAGCATACGAATGTTCCCTTGCTCGATTGTCTCTTACTTGTGAAGGGGAAAGCACACCTTTTAGATTATTGCGTCAGCCAAGTGTAAATTATTTTAAATATTTACAAATACTCATGTATTATACCCGCTGGCAATAAATAAATGCGATTGCAAAATTAAATTATAATTAGAAAATTTTCACAATTACTTAAATTTTATTACGTAGTATGGTACACGTATAAACACGTATATGTATAGAGGGTGAGAGAGAGAGAGAGATGCATGTATATGAGTATTGAAATCTTCAAATTAAAAAGAACCATAAAGCGAAAGCGGAAGTTAATTTTCATGTATTTTGACTACAATGGCTATACAATGATGGGATAATGCAATTCTCAACAGGGATAGAGAAATTCGTATTTCGTATGAACTAGAGTATCAGTGGTATTAGTAGTATTAAAAAGGGATCATTAAAAAAACTGCTGATTTTTGTAAAATATCTTTCGGATTTATTAGGGAAATCATACTGGTATTAAGAAATAGCTAAAGTTAAAACCATACTGTAATTAATATTAATTTTGAAAAATGTAATATGACGGTTTAATAATAAATGAAATTAAGAAAAATGAATTAAAAACGTAGACGTGGATGGATTTTTTGTACCAGAGATTAGACTTGTGGAATAAATTTGAAAATATTGAAGTGATGCTAAATTCAATTTGTATAATATACATTGTAAAACCGTGCGTACAAATTATAAATTGCTTTTTAAATATAACGTAAAATTTACTTTCGCATAAAATTATTCTGAAAAAATAAGGATAAAGCAGAGTGCTTTTAATACGCAAGATTTTCAATTTAGAAATCTTGGAAAATCCCTGTATCTTTCAGCTCATAAAACGTGTGTCCGTGAGTGCGGGTCACTATAATTATATGAAACGTTTTCTTTGTAATCGTTAAATTCCCATAAAGTTATATTTTATTTGAACAGATCGTTACGAATCGGAAATTAGGTCATTAAATTTTGAGAAGAATGTAGGAAAGTTTCGTCCTCTTGATTACCCATTGCTCGATGAATAATCGTGGCATCGGTAGCAACATCGTCAGCAACATCGTCAGCAACGTGGTCGGCAACATCGTCGGCAACATCGTCGGCAACGGCAACGGCAACAAAAACAACGACGAGATCAACGAGTGAAGGATACGAAAGATTTGACACTGACTTTGCCGATAATGAGAGTCGAAGCGAAGGATTCGCGGATGCTGGAAAAGCCGATAGTTTTAGAGAGGCAGGGTGCCGCTGACTGGGCTGACTCCTTTGAAATACACGTGAATTCAGTTTGGCTGGACCACGGTAGATCCAAGAGACAAACGAAATAACGATTTCGCCGAAAAGTCGTGGCTCCTATAAAGAAGATATTGCCTACGTATGACGAGTGGGGGGTGGGGGGCAAGTCGGTTTAATGTAATGCAAGTCGCTCGGCATCGGCAGGATCTGTCCGAGCGCACCAAACTAATGTTTAAAGCCATCCTCTTAGATCCGTTGTCCTATATAATATTCTCCTTCCTAAGCCAATTCTTCGCGTACGATCCTTTCGCGTGGACTAATTTTATAATCTTGACTGAGCACCGAGTGCGCTCCGAGTATGTAATTGAGCGTTAGATTACGGCCATGTCACCGCGAGCGGTCTATCTTCCTATCGATCACCATTGGCTCCCATTGACGAAGAGCCCGAGAGATGAGGCGATACGAAATTAATATAGAGATCTAAGACTGCGAGAGGGCGTGGAGCGCGTATAGATCGGTTAGCAGAGACGGTATGCTGTGGCTGGCTACAGGGGGCTACAAGCGCATGCGAGCAATCCTTTTTTTCTTTATTCCTTTTTATTTACGTAAGCCCGCGCGAATGTGGAATAATAAAAATAAAAATAGAAATAGAAATAGAAATAAAAATAGAAGTAATAATAAAAATAGTGCCGGAATAACATTGTTTCGCGGACTTTTCCATCAGCCTCCTGTGAAATTTCGTTCTCGGAATGGCTCTCGGAAGTCTCATTAAAATGCAATCGCTGATGGCCACTCGGATAATTTGACTTTGAGATAAAGCACGCATTAAGTTTTACGTGTAAAAGTGTCGGTGTAATGGGGAAGGCGTAGCGCAGCCGTGGCCCGAAAAACTGGACAAGAGTAAATTACGAAAATTACATAATTATTTGCTTAGCTCGTATTACGAGCGGCGCGCGGCGGCCTAAGGAGTTGATACGTCCCTTTGGGGGGGAGCCATGGAGAGAGATGCAGAGATCGACATCGAGATCGGGAGAGAGAGAGAGAGAGGAGAGAGAGGGAGAAGGAAATTGGCTAATGTTATTTGAGGGAATAAGCGCTTTACGTGCGTAATAATGGCCGGCATTATCGGAAATTATCGGGGCTCCCTATCAAAGCCGAGAGGGCATTAATCAGGACGGGGCTGGGACGGGGGCTGGGACGGGGGCGAGGGGTCGTCGGTCGAGAGCTTTCGTCGCGATCGCCGGAGAAAAGGATATGATCGAGATCGATGGGCAGATATAGCCTTGGCGCGGCTCGCCCGGCTACTCGCTCGGCCTGCACAATACTACTTATTTGCACGTGGACTAGGTCGTCGTCGTCGTCGTCGTCGTCGTCGTCGTCGTTGTCATAGTCAGTGATTAGATGGGCGATTAGGAATAGGGAGGCTGCGCGAAGCTTAAGATCGAAGGAGCGAGCCGGTCGCGTAAATATTAGCCGAGCAGGGTCGGAGGGACGGCCAGCGGCTCCGTTCGCGCTTAGGAGGAGGAGGAGGAGGGGAGGAGATTTTTACTGTTAAGTGAGTTATTCCGGGTAATGGTGGGCTCGTGCATGCGCACTGCTAATTTGAATAGTTATGGGATACGCGAGCGGCACAGGGCCCGAGGCGACCGCCTCGGTCGAGGTTCTCTCGCGCGCCTTCGAAGAAATCGGCAGCGCGTACTCGATCTTATCTGCGCGGACACTGGGGAGTCGGTGGAGAGACAGAGGAGGGAGGCGGAGGAACGCCTCGAGTCCGAGAAGCGGCTGCGGCTGCGACTGCGGCGGTGGCGGTGGCGGTGGCGGTGGCGGTGGCTGTTACCGCCAAAGGTCCCCAAGGTGATCACCTTGATTTATAAGGGCCTTCTCGAACTTCGCGCGTTCTACCCGGAACGAGTCCGCACGTCCTCTAGGGCTACCTACCGCACCTCCGTCCCCCGCACATTTCCTCTCGGGCTCCACCCGTCCCCTGGCCACCCCGACCCCGTCACCATTGACTAATTTTTCCTTTTTCCCTTTCCGATCATCATCCTCCTCTGCTTAAGGCCCTCCCACGACACTCTGCCGCCCATCATCATCATCATCATCATCATCATCATCATCGTCAACAACAACGCCCTCTTCCTTGCCCTTAAGCGACTTCTCCTCTTCCTTCGTTTGTCTTTTTACTCAACTTATCGCGCGACGGCAGGATTTTAAAAGAGCACGGCACTCACCCTCGCATTAATATTTCTAGTCATAAGCTATTCTGGACATCGACCTCGCAATCAAAATCTAACTCACCGATTCGTCGCTTTCTCATATCTTGCTCATACTTTGGCACTATTCTTTATCATTTAGTGTGAATATTTCGTGAAAACTCTATTGCTTAGTGAAAGACGTCCATGCCAATACCCATTTCCCAAATTTCCCAAATTTTTAATAAATTCCAAACAAATCCTCAAATCCTCAGCCTCCCTTTCTTTACTGTAGCATAATTTCTTTAATACACGTTTACCTTAATCCTTCCTTTTTTCTCTTTTTCTTCTTCTTCTCCTTCTTCTTCTTCTTCTTCTTCTTCTTATTATTATTATTATTAGATTGAATATTATGAATTTTTATTCATAATTGAATATTGAGCAGAATATTGATTTTGTAATTGTTATAATGTAATTACGAAAGCCATCATTGTGTTTACGTACTATATACGAAATTTATATATTGATTAAGGTCGTATTTTTGTCGTTTATACTGAATTGCATTTAACGAAATTACTGTATAATAAATCTATAATCTTCTTTTAATTCGATACTGTTAAATTATTATTTTGTTACGCGAGTTTTTAAACCAAAAGAGGCATGGAATGAATATTTTAATTTGTAAGTCCAATTTATAGCAAATAAAAATAACATCGCATATAATGTCTCAAAACGTGTAATGGTTTCGATTGGCAAACGGTTACGATAAAAAAAAAAAAAAATTTAACGAATCATATCTATACGTTAGAGTAATAAAATCATCGTTTCATAAAAGTCAAAAATTTCAGAATAAGTATTATTATTCATAAAAGAAAATAAAATCATAATGTACTTCATGAACTAAAGTAGAAATTCACTCGCAGTATTTACAATACGCATACAGTCGCACGCATGCAGACACAGGCGCGCGCCACTATATTATATAGTTGTTCTGTAAATGTGAAATGAGTTTTAATACTTAGAAGGAAAGTAGCGATTAACGAAACAACCAAAGCCAAATTATCTGTAAAATCAAGAGCACATAGTAATTGGGAATACATAGATTAAACGAAGTAAATCATTCTTTTTAACGTAGACAAGTTTATTCTGCAAGCCTGAGTCCGTTCTTTTTTTTTACTCGTCAATTTTTATAAATATTAATGTATTTTGTTACTCTATCGTTATTCCATTCGTTCGGTTCTTTTGCACTTGTCTTCGGGAAATTATTTAGTAATAATTGAAAAATCGTTCTCGTATAATTTATATGTAATAAAAATTAAATATTCGACCATGTAACATTTAAGCTTGTTTCGTAATTTATGAAAAGAAAAATCACAAATGTCCATGTATACAGAACGAGTGTACAAGAAAACTATAAAAATGTTAGATACGAGTAATAATTCTAAAATTCTAAAATTAAAAGGAATCAGACAAAAATTAATCTGCAAAAATGCTTTTTTCTCAACTTTTTTCATTGACAATAATATATATATATATATATGAACTTCTTGAAATTTATAAATAATTTTGTAACAAAGTACGAGGCTTTCCGTAAAAATATAGGGTACAAACTTCTTAAGAAATTGTTTAAAATTACGTTTTGTTTTTTCTATTACATATTTAAAATGAAGAAGTCTTCAATTTCATATGGCTTCGTCGTACTTTCTTCTTAATTGCCATCAGCACGTATTTCCCCCATATATTACACGTACACGCGCGCGCACACACATATATATATATAGTATTTATTGGAAATAAAAACTTAACAAAAAAAAAAAAAAAAATAAATAAATAAATAAATGTAAATAATTCTATTTTGCGAGTGAATCAACCTTTAAATAATATAGATTTAAAAAATCTAGAAATTTCATTACTTTATAAATTGAAACTTACCGAAGTAATAATGTCAGAGGCCAGATATCAATAGACTTATACGTATATTCAACTGGAATAAGTGCATCGTAACGATTTTATCGTAAAAATATATACTATTTAAATTGTACCTGCAACGCTAATTTATTCATCCATGCATAAACGAGTTTTTAACCTTCTATGTTGTATACTGTATATAAAAATATAGTTTATAGGTTACAAACTCGTTTCCTCACGAGCGAAAATGTTGTCGGCAAATGAACGTCGTAAAATGTAAGCCTTTAAGTATCAAAATCGACGAGGGTCTATGCGTTAGCGATATGTATAATATATATATATATATACATGTTGCAATCGCTTTTTCACGTTTTTTGATCTTAAATTTCAATAATTGATTATCCGAAGGTGTAATAATGTTCACGTATGACATCATATGTAAGCCA